>JAHLJT010004567.1:40036867-40436867 GCA_031308135.1 Acheta domesticus | reverse complement strand
AAGTAATGTTTTTCCTAACATTTTTAACTTGATGTTTTGACGCTTCGTTACGCGTGAAATGGACGACGAGCGTTCGGCCTAAGCGATTTATATAAAACAGTCTTGAGAAACTCTGTGCAACACTTTAGTTCCCAAAGCACTTTCTCTATTTGTTACGCAATAACTTAACTCATTAAAAATATTCGACCAACTAAATTAAATGCTGAGCCTTCGTTCCCGCCATTGTTATTAGAACTGCGTGAACAGAATATCCTTGCTCCCGCCATTCGTTCACGGATCTCGCGCTGACGAAATACACTTGGAATGATAAGGAATAAGAGCCAAAAATTATTAAATTTTGGTAATTCTATTTTGTATAACAAATTTGTAGTGTCAGTATGACTTTATTTTCAATTTTTCATTGCAAACCTCATAACTATGGTCCGATTAAAATAAGTTGGTGATCGACAGTTGTGCTTCTGAAGCTGTGGCTTCATACACTTTGATTTGGTTACTTTAATAAGTATTTATTTCAAGTGTTTATTTTCGTGTCCCGGGAGCACGTGCTCAGTGGTATGCACTGTCAACGTCGCTCCCTTCCATACGCAACTGTCAATCACCAACTTATTTTAATCGGACCATAGAGCCCGGATATTTGGCAAAATGCCTTATTGTTATTGTTACTATTTGATGACTTTCGACAATAGGAATCAGTAATGGTTTCTGTGGTTGTTTTAATAGATTATCATTTTGTCTTTTTTGCCTATTTGAGCTCCTGATGCCTATTTTTGCCATTTTGTCTTATTTTTGCCGTTTTCTTTTTATTACATCATTATTTTCCTTTTTTCTTTTCCTGGCACCGATCTCCGTCAAGTTAGATACATACTTGCAAGCCTGGATAGCAGAAAGACACGGTCGTGTTTTGTCTTTCTGTGGAACAAGAGGCTGTATAAAAAAATTTTAAAAAAAAGATCCCAGTCAAGATTTCATTTTTTTCATTGAGGAATTCAAGAGGAATTAAGTTTACAAAGAAAATATCGTTTCATTACATCTTGAATACACATTTTAGAGTTAGACTAAAATTGTGAATAATTTTAATTATTATTTTTTATAATAATTCCTTTTCAATGTGGTTTTTCATTGTTAACATGCCTATTTACTCCCCAACTTTAACTAGAATAAATGTATTTTTTGAATGACTATTTTGTTAAAAATAAATGCCTTTTTGCCTGCCTATTTTAGGCAAAATAAATGCCTGAACTTCCGGGCTCTACTCATAACGTTAACCTATAATCATAATAATTACGCGAATTATTTAAATTCGAACTATATGAGAAAATGAAGTAATATCTACCAATAGGTTGTAACGGGGTTTTCCCAACCGGGTATCTCCACAAGCAAGGTACCGCCTTAGCTGGAACAAGCTCTAAGCTCCCGACCAGTCTTTCGGCATGTGTGGTACAAGTATAGTTCATGTAGTAAGTGCGTTTAGGAAGAGGAAGGAAAGGTCGCGCGTGGCCCGTGGCCAGTTTGGTAGGATACTGCTCCGGCATTTGCCTGATATTGATCGAAGAAACCACGTAAACTACCGATCACAGCAGCTGACCGCTAGAATTCTCCTCCAAACAGCGACAGAATTCGACCTAGTTGACAAGGTAATGTTGAAAATCTTGCTACCGTCGGGACTCGAACCTCGGTCTCGGTGATTGAATTTGAATTCGCAGCCGAATTTATTCAAAATGGGAAAAAGTACTGTACGTAAACGCGGCTCCAGAAATTCGCTATTCGACGAACAGCGAGCAACTGCTCGCCGAATCCTGACTAGTGTGGATGGGTCGCTTGCTATTTCCCGCGTGTCGGTCTTTTGGACACATCAAAGGGAGCGAACATTCGCCAAACACATTAGTTGGTCGGGATCGGGTGAGCAGTAGCTCGCTGCTCGGCGAATGCCGAATGAGTGGAGCCACCTTAACGGGAGAGGGATGGTGTGGGATGTGGATGGCGGCAGCGCGCAGTGAAGGGAGGAGCGCGGACCCTCGTCGCGCCATCGGGGGCCAGTGCTCGACCGGAGGCAACAGGTCGCACAAATCACTTTCAGCTGGGTGGCAGCTAGCTGATAGGTTGCAGGCGGTTGTTTTTTCCAAACAATGCAGCGCTCTAATAAGAATTTTCCGTGCATTCTTCAATCAATACCAGGAGAATGCCGGAGCAGTACTTAAACAAACAGGTCACGGACTGCAAGCGATTTTCTCTCCGTCAGCCTTGCCTCCTCCTCTCCGTTTACTCACAACACTCCACGCACTACACTCCGTACATGTCGACAGCCCAGTTGTTGGGAGCTTGGTGCTGCTTGGCTGGAGGGCTAACCCCCGATGCCCCGAAATAAGTTGACTGTCATCCAATCTGGAGCTTGAACGCCACCACAGTGACGTCACTGTGGTGACGTTCAAACTCCCGAATGGATGATACTGTAACTGCTCAGGGCCACTACAGATAAATCGAAGTATAGGTCGGCGCAAGGTATCGCATACCACCGGAGAAGAAACACTGCTACCTTCCGGGATACAGTGTACACTCCACTTACTAGAAAAATAGTTGACGCTTCCGAAAACACTAAATAATCAATCGACCTATAGGCACTTTGCAAGACGCCTCGCGCTGTCACGAGCGGCGCAGGGAGACCGTGGTGTCTGAGACGGGCACAGCCTGCGGGGCACGCATGCACAGAGACCGTGGTGTCCGGGACGGGCGCCGCCTCCGGGGCACGTGTTGCGCGCCCCGCCGCGGCCGCCCGTCCACTGCGGCCCGCGCCGAGCCGAGCCGCGCCGCGTCGCGCCGCTCTCTTTTCTGGACGCCACGGGCCGGCGGCCGGCGGGCGCGGCGGCGGCGGCGGCTGGCACCCCACCGAGGCACCGCGCGGCGACGTAATGCCCCCACCCTCCCCGTAACGCGCCCCTCCACGCCATGGCAGCTTGAGAGGGTGTCCTGTAGATGGCAGCGCAGTGAGGAATTAAGTCCGCGGAGCGTGATGCAGCCTCGTGGGAGACGCCCCCGCCGCCTGCTCTGCTGCCCCGCCCCCCGAGAGGCGGCCGGCGGCGTGCGCGACGCGACTCTGCCCTGTGCTCGCGGCCGGCGCTCGGCGCGGCAGTACGCTCAGGAACGGCGGTTTTATTTACATTATGAATCACTGCCGCTCCGATTCGGGCACCGGGGGACCTATTCTTAAGACCGCTCTACATGCAAGCATTCGTGATGTCTCGAACGGCTACATCACGAAGGCTACGAGAAAACCGTATCACCAATGTAACTGTACGCACTATGCACACAGAGGCACAATATTTGTGGTTATGTTACCCTTCGCGATGCATTTCTCGCGCTGACAGGGCATTCGCAGTCTCTCGAAGGAATATCGCGAGGCGCTTGAGAATACGATTCCGCGTCCACACCAGGCACGTCAAACCGCCCGCAAGAGCTACTTGCCCGCCTGGGGAGACCGGCGCTCCTACGGGTACAGGCAACTTCCTCTGAGTCTCATTTCCCCTTAAAGTCCAGAAACGGATGTACATGAGCAAGCTGAAGCGGCGAGAGGCGGTGAATATGCTCTGAAATTTTCTCGCGTACCTCGCCTGGCCCTATCCACTGCACAGCGAGCTTCCGCGTCTTGTTAGGCGCAAGTACCAGCACTTTTGCCCCCATTTCAAATGTACGCAACACCGCCTTCCTGTCATACTTTTCCCTCAGCTAGTTTGTGGTGAGATAGTTCGCGGAACGCTTCAATCTGTCAATAAGTTTGAATGCGTGCTGGACTACAGAGCTTTATTCGCCTTCCGTCGTTCCTGCATGCTTTTCATACAGAAACGTCATATGGGTACGGAGATTTTTTCTGTAAACCAATTCGGCTGGAGAGAAACCTAACGATTCATGTACGCTCTTGCGCAAGTCAAACATGATCGCAGAAGTTGACTTTCCCAATCCACCCTGCTTCTAAACATAGAAATTTCATGGGCTGGTTCATTGTCCTTTGCATCCTTTCGACTGCATTCGATTGAGGATGATACGGGGAACGTCTTACAAGTTTAATCGTACGAAAATATGTCAGTTTTTTTTCTATCAAATAAAAGATAATGGTATTATGTTTATATTCTTCATTACTTATTTATTACTATTTGATGTTTATTTTTTAGTAAATTCTCACTTATATAAACATCTTTGCTAAGTGACAGGAATATGTTTGAATATAGAATTCTTTCCTTGTTTTCGTGGTGTCTTGTTTTATTAATTCACTCAGTTATTTATTGAATTTAGCAATAATGTGAAAAAAGTTAAGAAGTCTCTATAAGTTATCAATTATCGCTTAAGGGCGGACAGTGCTTTTAAGAGACAAGAAAATTTGTCTGTTAAATCTTCTAACCTGAAAATAAAAAGTTCGTACTTTTATATCACTCTAAAGTAAAAAGTGTTACAAAATCAAGATACTTTTGAATCAGATTTAATTTTACTCTCTATTGAGAATTTGAAATCGGACTGACGTATTATTTCATTTTAATGTATCATTTCTTTGCTTTAAAGAGAAGATAGGAATTAATTTGTGACAATAACTGTCAGATAACTTCTCCCAAAGACTGTTGTGCGCCAGGTATCCAGTGTTGTACCGCCACTCCGGGACAATTTGTACAATCCTTACTTTAAAATCTCGCACCAATTTCTGTGGGCGCAGTGCTCAAGCGCTCTAGTACGCTTGATACCTTGCCCGCGACCTTGAGGTGTCTGGTCTCCCTACCTCTCGCGTTTGATATTGCGGTTGAGTTAAATGCGAAACGTTTTGTACGATTCATTATTTAGTTTTCCTCGACTACTATGGTCATTAGTCCTGTACGTTTAGTGCGTGCTATTTCCTAGGTTTTAGAAAGAAGGTAGTCTAAGAAGTGCCAAGTTTCACGGGTCGGAAAACAAATTGAAGTCATATTGGGTGATCTAATTGCAAGAGTTGTCGACGCCATTTGCAAGTGAGCCATCTGCAAACGAATGTCTTAACTAATTGAGAACATGGACATAAACGGCAGTTGTTGCCAGCACTAGCCAAGCAGTACCTATCAAAGCGGCCCCTTCTTAGAATAAGCTCCCCACACCTGTGTCCCTTCTCCGCTGGAACTTGTGATCCGGAGCCCACCTACACTTTGGGTCGGGGATTTTCCCATCCGGGTATCTCTCCCAGCGATGAACTACCTCCAACCAACATTTACCAACACGAGAGCTTGTGATTTGATATCAGTGATGTTAGAGTAAATGACGGTGGAGCAACTGTAGTATCAGAGGTAGGAAACCCGGGAAAACGCCAAGAAAACCTCCGTGATACCACATTGTCCACCACATTCCACTTCCAAACTTGGAGATGGTTCCCTAAACGCCGAGGAGCCAAAACCGTGCGTAGGCCTATGCTGTGAATGTCACTCCTATTCAGCTACAAATGTAATAGTAGCTCCTATGCTGATCCTCAGTTCTGGAACTTCTACCGTTTCCTGCCTTCCATTCCCAATTCCATCATTCCATCATAATTCATTCCTGACCGTGATCAGTTTAGGAAGCTATTCTCCATCCTTCGTAGGTGCCGGTAGAAGGAATCGTATGTTATAAATGAGGTATTTCTTTACGGATAATGTGAACACTGACTCACTTCCGTATCCATATTTCCTTTTCTAAAACTGCACATTTTGTGTAATAGATTCCCTTTTCTTATAAATATTTTATATCGTTTGTTAGAAGTAGGATTCCAATTCTCCCAGTAAATCCTCTCCCTCCTAAATTAATTTGTTTAAAAATTTAATCTAGTACCTTTGAATATATTTAACACAGAACATTACAATGAACATAAGAAGAATGTATACCCTTTTGAGAATCATTTTGGAGACACGAAATGTAAAATTCGAAGTCATCGAATATCACGTTCTCTACGAATTTCAACTCATTCTTTAGAATCAAACAGTTAAAATATTTACTAGCTGATGAGACCAATACGCATATCCCTTCTCTGGTGGGAGAGCGAATGATAACGATCGTTGCTGGTTTATGAGGTAGCTGTCGAGATACTGGGAATTACTTTTGTTATCTTTTGCCCTTATAAAGCTATGTCTATAATCGGAATGTTAGAAGAATGTCATTCTTATCGCATGCCCTTATAAGGAGTTACCTTGGCTTCGGTAATCATTCTTATCTCACGAGACCCACGAGAACGATCGAAGTTCGACAGCAGCTCACATCCAATATTAAGAGATAACCGAATCTGGAAGTGCGACAGCGAACCCGTGCTACATTTCTTTGTAAACACTGCGGTTGCGAAAAGGACTACCGATGTGAATGCTCTGAAGACAGGATTTCCGTATTTTATTTTATTTTTCGCCAAAAATAACAGTCTAAAAAACTGTTTAGTCTAAAAAACTAGGGGAGAAGTGTATTATGTGCACGTTTTCTTATATTCTGGGATCTCTACCCTAACATTAGCCTAACACATGAGAAGTGGAATTATGAATACAGTTGGAAACGAGCGTTTTTTTTTATAAGAATTGATAAGAAAGTATTAGTTCTCGCGTAATAAAAACTTTCTGCAAAGGCAAGTCAAATACAGAATTTGGCTAATTTCCCTCATCATGCACAAGAATTGACTTCCTGCCTCGAGAACGTTAATCTAAATAACTATATTTCCCAACGAACTCTAGAAAACGTGCAGAGGGAGTGAAGTTACATTTACAAGCAATAAAAGTAATTTCTCCCCCTATTCTCCCCTTTTCTCTGCCCTTATACACACACTTATTGCATTACACTATCATTATTCTATATTAAGTCTGTATGTATTAAATCATATAATTATATTCAACTTGGTACAATATATTCTTGAAACAGACTTATTTGTAATAAACAGAAACTTTAATATAAAATATTTGAATAAAATTATTTTGTCTTGGCATTGTCATGTTTTATGATTTTAAATGACTAAAAGCATGATGATGAGGTATAATAAAACCTTGAAACTTGTTGCTATATTTTATATTAAAGTTTCTGTTTATTACAAATAAGTCTGTTTCAAGAATATATTGGACCAAGTTGAATATAATTACATTACACTATCACATATGTCGAGGTACCAGTCGCGAGCTTACAGCTGATCCCGTCAGGGGCGGTGCCTCGCTTGGCGAGTTGCTTGAAAAGGGAATCCCTTACAAGACATGTAGTATCTCATTATTCAGCGGCCAAGGAAAGAACAGCGCCACCTCCAGACTTTAAAAAACATACATTACAATTACGGGGCTAATGACCATTCTCCGTATCCGTAAATATCAATGAACCCTTGCAGTACACCATCATAGGTTTTTCTTTCTTTCTTGTGGTGATTAATTTGTCGCTTTCAAAGTCCATTTTACGTGTTCCATTCTTCTGAAGTGATTATTGTCTATCAATGTCAGTTTGTCGATCCTGTCAATTATCTATTTCAATCTCAATATTTCTTCTATAAATCCATTTTTTTCATTATATAAATTGAAAGCCACTTCCAGGTGTATCCATTTCCAAAGATTGCAATGTTCGATTCACTATCCAGGCTTCGCACCCATAGAATGCAATTCCTTGGATGATTGCTTCATTAAATCCATATTTGAGTGCAATCGCTTATTCCGTTTGTCCCTGTTATTCCATTTAGAAGATGAAAAGCGTATAGACCTTGATTTATTCTGTGTACGTATTCTTGCTATGTATCGTAGCTTACCTTCGTATGAACTTAAGTATAAATGTATTGAATTGATGACGTCGAACCATCGGTATTCAAGTTGTTTGTCCAATCCTAAATATTCTCGTTATTAATTTCAAGAACTCTTCATTAGTATTCGTTTCTAAATTTTCTTATCAAGAAGCTGGTGTCATCCTTGTCTGCAGCAATGATTTCCTGGTCGTCACCAAACACCGTCATAATGTACAGCGAAGAATATTACACTTTCATTTTGTATTTTTTCATCCATTGTCTGAAGACTAGAAATCTGCTTTTTAAGAGCAGGTAGGAAATAGCAGCGTTGTAACAACTTTCGAAGTTCGCAAAACAAAATATTCTCTTTGTAAATAACTCTGTTCTTCTAAATCAGATATTTGTACTTTTAACCTATTTTTTCATAACACGCCCGTCTAGCCACCCAATCCAACTCTAGTGATACTAATCCCTCAATAGTTCTCACACTTCATTCTGTTTCCTTTCTTTAAATTACTTTTCCATTCACCTGGAAGTTGCGACCAAACATACACATCTTATATCGTTATATACTCTCTGGAATTTGCTTGCGAGAAGTGCTTCGATGCAAACCGACCAAGGATTGGGGAGCTCTTCTTCTTGAGGCAGAGCGCACGATCAAGGCGAACAGCTCGCCGTTCGCCCGGCTGCCAAGGTGCTATAATAACGACTGACAAAAACGTTTCGAGGAAAAGACTTTTTTCCCGCTGGGCGTCCGTTGGCACGCGATGCTGCGAGTTCGTGGAAAAGTGGTTCTGTATGCTCTGTTGGTCCTGCGCTCTTCCGAGGTGTGTGAAATATTCACGGAGGCTGAGAGGAGCGTGATTCTTTTGTGTTGTATTCACCTCCAACCGAGTAAAACTATACAGAGTAATACCACCAAAGATTCATCTCTCTCAATCACATCTCCAGAAACTATAAATAAACTTCGTTCCCCTCAATGTTTTGAAACATTACCCTATAAGATTTCCTTCCAATGAAAATAGTTCAGTATTAATACTTATAAAGTTATAATACTCGTAAAGGAGATCCTTCATTGTTTAAGAAAAATCATTTCATATGTTTAAAAATTCTTTGAATGTGTTAACCCGAATGAATATTTTTGTTAATCTAAATAGTAAAATAATTCAGTACAAGTAATATGAAATGAATTCAATCTATTCTTCATTTGTTCTTACAATGATACACATCCTCGAAACACATTATTCCTAGTTCACTGTATCTTAGCTAATTACCAGCAAAAACTTAAATCGCGCATACTTGATTTACACGTTTAAAAAACGAACTGCAAACGCCACAAATCAACTTTCTTCCTGGTTTCATAATGTGTTTGGCAAAAATCTCTACATTATCCTTTCCTACCAATTCAAATGAGTTTCTATTACAAAGAAAATTGCAATTGCATCTTTAGAACTAACTGGTGTGTCTGTAGATACACTTCTAGTCTTTATTACTAATTTCAAATACACGCAAAAATTGACGGAAAAGCCAAGCAGCTTACTTGTGAATGTTCGTGGAAATGACCATAGTTGCGAATCCATGTGAAAGTGTGTGTGTGTGTGTATATATATATATATATATATATATATATATATATATATATATATATATATACACACAACCTTGAATGAAACCGATTTCATAAATAACGGAACCACTTCAAATGCAATCCAGTGTGACAGTGCTCACAGGGGGGGGGGCGGAGGACCCTGGCTCCTTTGAAAACTTTAAAAGTGGCCCGGAGTCTAATATAATTTTAAAAAATTCCATGAAAACGTTCAATCGCAGATAAAAATGGCACGCCTTAAAGATCCATTTTAAAATCTACAGTGATGATGACAAACAATTGTACATTCGAATACAGAGAGAATTATTCATGTTTCATTTATTTACGAGGAGGAACGGATCCATTCGACCATTGGGGGGAGGGAGGCAACATAAATATTTTAAATAATAAACATACTCGTACGTGTTATTATATTGTTTTTGTAGCGTATATGTTACTTTACAATATTTTTGTTTAATTAATCACATAATTCTAACATAATAAAATATTTAAATCAATTTTGCTAAATAAAGGAAGGTAAAAAATGAAAGCTCTAGGCCTTTTGGAAGTGGGGGGCGATGCCCCCTGTGCCTTTCCCCCTGGATCCGCCAATGTTTACAAATTGTCATTTCATAAATATATAAATAAATAAAAAAAATTTCATTTCATAAATATTCGTGTATAAACAAAAAAAAAACTCATGGGTAAAGGGGCCCAGGTATGTGCAATCCAGTGGTTGAGTGCGCGTGGCGGCGCGGGACGGCGCGGGACGGCGCGGGGCGTCGCAGGGAGGGACGCTTCGCGGGGCGGCGTCCCGTCTCGTCGCCGTCTGGCGCCCGCCGTGGCACACATTCCGCCGACGCCACCGCCTCCGCCTCCGCCGCGCCGCCAAGCGCCGCGCCGCGCCGCGCGGCGGACGGGACCCTCCTTATTTGGCGCGGTCTGACGCCCGGCGCCGCGACGCCGCCGCCGCCGCCGCCTCCACCGCCCTCTCCGCCCCGCGACGCTTCCTGTCGCACCCGACGCTCCCTTTTCGCTCACGCGCCCTGCCTGAACCCCATCTTGCCTCATCTCCGCCGCACGTCTGTCTTCCTGTGCCTTAGTGCCTCGTTTCCCTCTGTCTGTCTCTCATTCTCTCTCGATGATAGTCTCTCTCCCTCTTTCCGTCTTTCTCTTTCACTCCCTGCCACCACGTAAAGCGTGCCTCCCACCTTCCAGCTCCTCCCGCTTTTCCTCTCCCCCTCTTTTCGTCTCCCCTCCTCCGGTCCGTCGGTGCCACGCCCCTCCCCGCCACGTCGTGCCTGCGCCCCACCCTGTCCCACGCCGCCCCGCTCTGGCCGCGCGGTGCTGCCACCCGACAGTTCCGCGCTCTGCCTCTTCCGGCAACTCCTCTCACACGCGGCGAAAGTGGCCTCCAAATCACATTGAATAAAAACGTCGTTTTTGATGAAGTTACTCTCCAAACTGTCATTGAAACTTTAAAAGTAATATAAACATAAAATTTAGAGTTCTGATGAAAATAAATTTGTTGTGATTGGCAGGGTCGCTGGCGCCCAGAGAAAATCAGGGGCCTGGGGCAGTTGATCCACAGGGGGCCCTTATTTCAAACAAAAAATTCCTTCCGCCCCCAATTCTTAAACAGAATTTATTTCTCCATGCATCAGAAATACCTTATAGAGTTTAATTTGATTTAAATGTATGTATATATTATTTATATTGAATGAACCACTTTTCCTCTCAGAGGGAACTTGTCAATCCTGAGAACTCGTCCGCCAAAGCAATCAGAAAGTCAATCGCGTGCCCCTTCGTCTAATGCTCCTGCCCTATGATGTTTGTGCCTTAGTTCAGCGCAGATTCAGTTTGCTTTTACGCCCTTAAGAAGAGTGTTCGAAATGTCGAAAGGAAAATCCTTTAATGTTGCAGAAAAAATAAGCACGTTCAAAGATGAAGACAGTGGTGGAGAAAAAAACTACGCTCAGAACCGAATGGTATATTTTCGACACTAATGAAAAACCGCGAACAACATCTCCAAAATCTGGAAACTGTAGGAGGAGATCGGAAACATTCTATACATCGACGTTTCTATGTATCGAATATTATCGAAGTCATAAGAAATCCAGTTGTTTAAGTACTACTTGAAGAATGTAGTGCCGAAGCGTCAGTTTATTTGACAGTGTTTTTGAACAATAAAATAGTACATAATGTGATCTGCTTTGGTTGTTCTGATGTCATTAGTCATCAAATTTTCTCTGCCCCCTCTTGCCCTGAATATACAGCCGTCAGCCACCACAGGTGTGTAAAAACCTTAATACTACGTTGTTTGAAAATTGAGGTAGGAAGGATAATTGAAAATTAAATATGTCCGACTGAATAAGGTGTTGCTTGTAACGCATATTATTTTAAGGAATTAAAATCAAACCCGCGAAAAAATTGCAGGGTTATATGCTACTTTGTTACGCCTAATTCCCGAATTAACCGCTTAATGTTCACATTACCCAAAATAAGTGAATAACGACCAAAGTGAGAACACACTTTGGTCTTCATTCGTAACATGCATATAATGGATTTAAGGATTCTTCTGATTCCATAATGATACGATATTCGCAGAATCCTGCAAACGCATGGTGCACCTCGCCCCACACGCTATATACGCTAGGGATGCGACATCGATGTCCATGTTTTGTTCATGGATAAACAATTCTCATAATTACAATTTTCTAAAGTTAAAATATGAAATAATAACTGATAATAACATTGCCTGTTTGTTTTCGAACAACACGAACGCAGTACGTTCTATCTTCCTTGAAGAGGCTGTTATTCTTCGCCTGATCATGATATGATCATGATGCTCTGATATTTAGTTTGTCTTTCCTCGCATTTTGCATGTGCAGAGGCGTTTTTTAACTTTGTTTTCATTTAAATTTTAATTATAAAATAAGATGCACGACCATTCTCAAATTAATTTTTGTTGTTATTTAAGGTCACATCAACATCTAGGTCATTAGCGACCACTATTGGGTTTAACGTTATGGTAACTGTGAAGATGACATGCTATGGTGATGATAGGGAGTGAAAGGACGAACACAAATACAACCATGCCCGAGGTGAGACTTGAATTCGCGACCCTTCGGTCCGAGATCGCTACGACACTACTGGCTTAGCAATCTGGGCCACTGGGGATCGTCAAATTATATTTTGTTGCTCACGAATTTAATGTTAGAGGTAATTAAACATACTGTGAAACATCTATGTTCAAAACCATCGATGGCTTTTGGTCGATGTATTTTGAACATCGATGTTGTAATTTTGAACGTTGATGCTAGGCAACATCGATCTTTTCTTGTCGATATCGCATCACTAATAGACGCACGCGAGTGAATCTGATTTACAACATCGAAGTTTTCTCGTCGATGTCGCATCACTAATACTCGCACGCGAGTGAATCTGATTTACAACCGCCGTCGCGTCTCGTCGTGGTGGGAAACGGGGCCGCGGCGTCCGAGGACGGGAGAGGAAAAAACGAAGCCGAATGAAGCATTGCGCCACGCGGTGGCTGCGGCCAGCCGCGCGCCCGTCCCACGGGAGGCTAAATCGGGCGCCGCGACGCGACGGCCGGCTCCCGTGGGCCGCGGCGGCGGCGGCGGGCGACGGGCCCTGACCCCGTGACCCCCGCGTGGAACTTCACCTTACATGGGCACCGGACCGTGAAATTCGCCCGCGCGTCTGGGCGTGCCAGGCGCCCCGCCCCGCCGGCTGCCTCGGGCGCTCTTGCTGCACTTCGTTGCGACCGGTGAGAGCGCCTCTGGTGACAGATTTGGGAACGGGTTAAAAATAAAAGGACTTACGAATCAACGCCTTTTAGCTGGCCCAATGCGATCAGTGAGCCACATTTCATTTCTACAATTTGTAATCCACACACCACTTGTAAAGGTATAAAAATTGAGCCGTTTTTGAGATTTAAAAAAAAGTGCATCAACTTCAAGCAGAAATTACTTGAAAACTACTAATGAATATTATTAACAAATACGATTAATTAATTTAGTTTTAAAAGTTTGAACACCTTGAGGAAAGGGTTCAAAGGCTGTAGCAGTAACTTATTCCAGTCGGTTATTGCGCTTTTTGTCCCGGGAGCTATTTCCAGCTTTAGGGTATGCCGATTTCCGACTATCCGCGCCGGGTGCCCATGTCCTTCATGGGGACACATATTTACCATTACTCTAGACGCTGACACACTTGCGAATTCCTCGATCTGTGGCCAGCAGTCTCACAAAGCCTTCCACGACAACGCACATACATGAAAGACAAGTGACAAACGACCTTGCCCACGGCGAAACTCGAATCCGCGACCCTTCCGACCGAGGCGCTGAGTCGGCACACGCTCTAGGCACCGCGGTCGGCCCGTCATTGTTCAATTTGTAAAGGAACATTTTTCCAATATCTGTTCTCTGTGACCTGAATTGAATTTTGTTGTTGTGATACCCTCTACTATAGTACGTAAGTATACCAAGTAGAATGTAGATATCTTCCCAAGATCGATAACCGCCTTGCTTCAACCCTCCTGATTTCTAGAGACTCCGTTTTACTTTCTTCCTATTGCCTCGGAAAGTAAGTTCACGCGCTCTTCTCTGTGCTCTCTCTCTCTATTCAAATTTTCTTTTTGAGAATCTCTTTAAGGGTCTCAACAAACCTCTCCGGATTCCAGTAAATAAAGAAGCTACTTCTCTTCGTTAGGGTAGTGAATTTATTTTACTCTGGGATGTGACGATATTCCTCCTCAGCTGGATGGTGGGATTTGGCGCCGACCTACACGTTAAGTTACGAGTAATTCCTCCCCCAGCCGGGACAAGCTCAACTCCCCACTGGCCTTCCGATACATGGGGTGAAGTAGTGCATGTAAATGTAAGTGTACGTGTGTGAGTAAGGGGAGAACGTAGGACAAGAAATAAGAAGTAAATATTGCACGTGGGGTCCGAGGTTCGATTGTCACGGTATTCGCCTGGTATTAATCGGAGGGACCACGGAAATCTACCGTTAAGGGCAGCCTGCTGCTAGACTCCAGACAGTGGCTGAATTCGGGACAGCTCGATATACTTCGGTTTTCATTTCTTGACGCGTGAGCTCTTGGCTTCACGGTGGAATATCTCACGGTATTTCGCGTCGTTCTACGTCGTGCCGCCAGAGCCACATGATCGCAACTATCGAGCAGTGCTGGCGATCACGCGACCCCTAGCGGCACGAACGAGAATGACGCGAAATACCGTGAGATATTCCATCGTGAAGCCAAGAGCTCACGCGCCAAGAAATAAAAACCCAAGTGTAGCTTGTGGCGAAAATCCACCTCCGTCGGGGCTCAAACCCTAGGACCTCCTGACAGGAGAGAATGCAGAGTCTTTAGAAATGCTGGCTCTGAGCTAAACTTAGCCGGATCTAGTTTAATTTAAGAGTCGTTAATACATTGATGGTTGTGTGCTTCATCATTGATTCATGCATGTAACATCACTTATCCATGTGAATGAAATGTGCTTCACACCCAATATTTTATCCATGGCTATATCGCTCACCGACTCTCCACACTACTTTACGGAGTAATATATTCTACAGCCTCTTGAACAGATCAATATACTTGGTATACGTGAAACGGGATCAGAGCAGACGGCCGATACAATTCTCTTCCAGACAGCGACCAAATTCGACCTAGCTAACAAGCTAGTGTGTAAAATCGCCAGGACTAAAACCTCCCAGCCAGAGGCACTGCAGTGACATCAGTTGACGCCCTGAGCCACCTTTCCCGGCAAACCAAATTTGATGTTATTACGGCGTCCAACGTGTTGGTTACAAACAAGAATTAAAATACCTGGGCCGTGCGCGCAAGGCGCGATGGAGCCGCGTAGGCCGCGGGGGCGATGGTGAACGCAGAACGAGGGCAGTGGGCGCGCGGCGAGAGTGGACGGACGGACGGGCGTGGCGGCGGGCGTGGACGTCCGGTGATTTCACACGCGCCTTCCGGGCGGGCGGGGCGGCGCCCGGCGCCCGCCGACAGCGGAACGCACTCACCGCGACAGGTGGCGGGCTGCGGAATCCCGCGCACGAAACACGCTGGGGCGGGGGTAGCGCCACTTCTCGACAGGAAGTGACACCGTATTTCCGTGGCTCCTCGGGGCCTCCAATGCAATGTGTTGTGCTGCTTGGAAATATAGTGTTTCCTTCGGTTTCCTGTTTATAGTCCTGCAGAGGGCTATGACTAAGTTTCGCTAAAGACTGACTTTTTTTTTCAATTATCGCTACTTAATGGTTTGTAGAGTGCGGGATGTAGTTAAATTGTGAGAAACAAAAGCAAAAGTGAAAATTTATTTTTGAGATTATTTCAATTTTTATGTCATGGAACAGGAATTTCCTTGTCATCAATTCTTGAAAACTATTTAATTTTTTTTCGCTAGGAAACACTGTACGTGCTAAAGGTGGAACCAGAGCAGTAATAATTAGTTTATCATTATTAAAGGTCCTTGCTTTTGCATTTTTTAAAAAAAGTTCACTGTTTCAGATTTTCTGAACAAAAACGTCTGAACCTACATCCGTTACTCTCATTTTTGCAGAACGTTTAGAATAATTTCTTTTCTCGGTTAAACAGTTTGAAATTTATGGTGTTTCAACTTCACTAACACCATTTAAAATTTGGTTTGTGGGTGCGGTCATTGCAAAAACTCTCTCTCTCTCTCTCTTTCTCTCTCTCACACTCACACACACACACATACACACACAAGCGCCCACGCACTCACTCACTCACTCACTCCAATAAAAAATAAATAACTCGCAAATAAATGGATTCACATTATTGGGAAGCCAGAAAGCCGATTGCATATTAAATAATTAAAAAACAGAAAATTATTATTTTCTACAATTTTCAACAATTTCCGTGGATCGAACAGCAGTGTGAGCAGTTGCCGAATCCTGTTGAAAGTAACCATAGTGCCTTTCTTCTGGTGTCAATTGTTCGAAGAATAATGTCAACATCCGATATATGTAAACATCAGCCGTAACGGTGGTGTTGAAATAAATATGTCCTTTAATTCTCGTGGAACTCAACGCATAGCCCACTCCGATCTTTACGTCTTGAAGTGGTTCTTCGTGAAGCAGGTAAAGGTTTTATGCTCTTCAATAGGGGTTGTTTGGGCTGACGTGTCCACTCAGATGAAACCACGCTTCATCAGAAAAGAGATGCCAATGATCAATGAGAAAAATGCTCCATAAGTGCCAAAAATGCATTCGAGTCGAAAGTCACTGCTTTCAGCATCTCCCTTAAGGTAAGTTAACGGCAGCGATAGTTCCCGTATGACAGCACGGGAGTTGAGTCAGCGCTTCGCTGGGCGAGCGAGCCTTCGACCCCTCCAGCGATGCGGCTGGAATCTTCGGCGAACGACAAAATGTACACCCGGTAGTACCACATTTCAGATTGTAGTCTA
The DNA here is from genome assembly GCA_031308135.1 of Acheta domesticus. Classification (NCBI taxonomy): domain Eukaryota; kingdom Metazoa; phylum Arthropoda; class Insecta; order Orthoptera; family Gryllidae; genus Acheta; species Acheta domesticus. The sequence continues at coordinate 40,420,114 of JAHLJT010004567.1, read as the reverse complement.
TCATACAGTTGGTAACAGTCTTGTTTGTACAGTCCATAATTTGCTCGAAAATCGTTAATTTTAAGTGGAAAAATAATAGTAATGAAAAATATATTAAATGATAATTGAATAATTCCAGTTAAATAAAATGTAACTTTGTACACCTAGAAGAAATGGCCTTGAATTTGAAATTCACCGGCACATTTAGTCCCTCAGGAACTAGCCGCTAGGAGCAAAGCAACAAAACGCTTCCAAGCAACAAAATATGCTGGTGAACTTCAAATTCAAAGCCGTTTCATCTAGGTGTACATTTTATTTAACTAGAATTATTCAATTATCTTGTAATATGTTTTTCATTAGTATTAATTTTCCACTTAAAATTAACCATTTTCGAGCAAATTATGGACTGTACAAACAAGACTAACTGTATATATTTTTCATGTACAGAAGGTCTCGATGAGGAGAGCGGGCTCTTAACAAGGCGTCCCCTTCCCTGGGACCGGCGCGTGGCGTGAGGCACAGGGTGACGCAGCGGCGGGGCGCGCGCTTCCGGCCGTGCGGTGCGGCTGCGGCGCGAGCTCTGCGCCACTGACTCACCCGCCGCACGCGCGCGGGGAATCCTCCCGGAACGAACCACCAGCGCCGCCTCCCTCGCCCGCGCCTCTTGCGCCGGTGCACCTTCGCTCTCGGCTTCGTCATTAGAGAGTTTTTGCACTCTCGAACGTGAAGCACTATCGATCTTCTGCGCATGCGCAGATGCACTAAAATAGGGAGTTTTTGCACCCTCGAACGTGAAGTTCTATCGATCTTCTGCTCATGCGCAGTGCAAGTTTCGCATCACTAGTGTATCTGCGCATGCGTAGAAGATCGATAGTACTTCACGTTTGAGGGTGCAAAAACTCTCTATTGATGCGATACTGGAACTGCGCATGAGCAGAAGATCTATAGTGCTTACCGTTCGAGGTGGCAAAAACTTCATATTGCTTCAAGTTGCCTTTTCCACATAGACAGTCGTCTTCGAGAGCGGAAGGGTAATGGAGAAGTGGCTTGGGTGGCTCAGGGCATCAATTGTGTCACTGAGGTGCCTTTGGCCCGGGAGGTCCACCGTCGAGTCCCGACGGTGGTAGGGTTTTCGACTTTCGCTACATAGCAAGGTCAAATTCAAGCGATGTGTGGAGGAGAATGTTAGTGGCCAGCTGGTCTGATCGGTTGTTTTCCGTGGTTTCTTCGATTAACATCTGGCGAATGCCGGAGCAGTTCCCTAACAAACGGGCCACGGATTGTGCGCGAAATTTCCTTCCTCTTCCTTGTCCTATCCGCACTCCTTACTTACAGACATACTTATTGTGACATTTCCCTGACTACCCAACTTTATATGTTCTTATTCTTATTTATTTAATTAATTTGGCTAGCTCGATTTATTTATTTGGGCGTTTCATACTTACGATCACGGGACTTGTCTGTTTCTTTCTTGAGGGCTGAAAAATACCGCTTGTACGAGGATTTGGCCGATGAACATTTTTACTTACGTTGCGTGCTTGATTAATTTACTGGTTTTAATGATTTTTGTAAATGATAACACATTATTTTTGAATTATATTTCAGTGGCATCAAGTGTCAGGTACTATTTCTGTTTATTAAAAAAATCATCAATTATTTTCTCATCTATAATTCTATTTTATCAATCTAACAAATGTATACTTAATTAATTAATTATAATTCTATCTTTTCATTTAAAATTGTGATGGCAATCGAAACCTAAACGAGAATTATCTTTTTAAAATCTTTTTCTTCCTAAAAATTAGCTTAACTGCTAAATATTCTGGGCCTTGAACAATTTCTTATGGAAAATCCCTTTCGTTTTTACGAGTACACTCTAAACTTTCCTAGAATTGAGGAATCTTTTCGCATGCTTGGATTTGAGTAGAATTATCTCGTCCCATAGACGTAGTCCTTGCACCATTTCTTCAATTTCCACACTGAGTTTAACTAAATACTTTTCCACACCGGTCGTGTCCTACTTCCATCAACTAATTTCATTCGCGATTCAATTTTTGCATTTAAAAATCAACTTCTGTTCTTAATGTTAATGCTACTGTCGTATATATGTAAATGAGCCCCTATGTAACCCTGAGTACCCTTACGTAACGCTGCTTCAAACCCCCTTCCTCCCTTCTTGAGCGTTACGAATTTATAGACGACACCCTAGTGGCGTAACACAAGGACCTCATATATGCTCATATGACTGTTGATGCCCTCCTGGTGATCCACCGAGTCCGTTGCAGAGGGCGGCTTGACGCAGGGTGGGCTTGGAAGAAGGAAGCTTGGGGCGAGGGGAGTGCGTTATCAGCGAGCTGGGAGTCACATCCGGCTGATAAAGAGCAGCTGGATCCCGGAAAACTCCACGCCGCTGCGCGTCAAATCGCCCGCCTTCTAATCTCTCCCGCTAGCATGTTCGTCTCTACATAATTTCCATTATTTGATATCACCACTTACGTCTCACAAATGCCACAATCGAAACTCTTCGAGTTGAGCAAAGGTATGGGTTACAAGTGATGTGAGACTCTGGAAAAGAGCTCAGCTCATGAATATGCTCAGCCTGAAACAACGTATTAAACACAAGTCGTTTCACAAGCGTAAATTTGTACACCATATTCATATTTTCTCTTCAAATTCTGCTAGAGGTCTGTAAAGCGAATCTTTGAAATCATTAAACAATTGTAATTAAATGTACCAAATAACATTGCTTTCCAACTTTTGGGATTTTCCTATCGGGGCCCATTCTTCAGGACCGCGGCTCGTTTGACTAAGCCTCTTCTCAGTTCTACCAGTCACTATTTCACTTCAAAAAACGTCTTAAAGACGCGACGCCACAGCTGTGAAAACTACTCTAAGTGATTTTTCTGTTTCTCACAATACATTATGATATTTTAAAATCTATTTCCTTTGAGAAATTTCCAATTTCCCATTGCTCGTTTCTGTCCTCTCTCATCAATATTGGATCAGAATCTAATATCTATCCAAATGAAATCTAAATCTATCCATATGAATCAAATATCTATCCAAATTATTAGTCTCCCTTTGTTCAGTATTATCATCTGAAACGTAGAACTTACACATTCATTTGTGCTCATGCGATATTTTTTGTTCGAAATGATGAAAAATATTGGCACAAAACAGTCTCTATTTAGAATTAAACACTTATTCCATTCTATTCAGCACTTATTCCATCTAGTAAGCCATAACGTTCGTAACTGAATTAATAGCTCAATTCAGATCTTGAATGAGCTCAATTAAGAGTTCAGAATGTCAACGTTACTTTTCAACATATTATAATTTTCTTTTATCGGGAAATGTCGAAATCTCGCTTTACTTTACATACTTTTCCTGTAAGACGATGAAAGAGTCCATCAGGTTGTTCGAGTTATCGTTACAAATACGTCATTGCAAATTCTGACAAATCGAGCGCCCCCTTCGATAAATTATTAGAAAATAAACTTTGTCACAAGTTTTCCTGGGATCACTAAGAATTAAAGAAAGAAGCAAGAAATTTTCCGAATAGATTACGTAATATGATCGATCAATTGACAGAAAAAGTGCATTGATCCGCAAGAACAGAAGTGCTTGAACTTTCTATGTGACGCAGTTTTATCACGCATATTTTTTTATCCGTGAAAAAACTTCTCCATTTCTTCCAGAAATGAAACTCAGAATTTCAGTGTAAGAAGTCTGTAGCGGAAAGAACGTCAACGTCTGGTCGCCCAGCATGTTTCAGAGAGCAAAAAGGATACTACTACCATCAGAGAGCAAAAAGTACTTCCTATTATAAGAGGAAGAGGAAGAAAAAACATTTCTTTTAATTCTGATATTCGATTGTACAAATTATGAAACAGTTGCAAGAAAGACGACTTCTTTATTATATGTATATTTTAGAGACAAGTATTTAAATGAGTAGTTTGAATCGCAGAGGAAGCTCGTTATTGTTGTTGGATCACATAACAAAAGACTATCCGTGTCTAATTTTCATCGTTTCTGCATCTTCACTGTATTTTAAACCGAAACAAACAGAAGTAGTAGCCACAAACATATTCATCAGACGTCTCCTGCAATCTTCACACTAGCCAACAAACGTTATTGCTTGGTCTTTTAAAAAGTGTCTGCGAGTTTTACGCCTTGATACAAAAAAAGTCATGACGATTTCGATGTAAATTTTAATTGAAAAATGCCACTTTGATCACTTATGAAAAGGATTAATTTAGTTTAGCGACGCACGAATCAACGGCCATCCGATAAACAGAAGTACTTTTTTCACTACTTCTTGACAGATGTGAACATTTTGGATTATAAGAAAGAAACCGATAGCATAGTGTAAGTCGGGCTCAACCGGTTTGACGCGCCATCTGAATGTTAATTGGTTCCCCAGAAGAATGAATGAAGAGCCGTGAGGTGTGCCTCTTCGACGAAGTGAATGGCGGGAGCGGATGTAGGTGGCGGTGCCTCAGTCGGATGTGGCGCGGCGGTCGGGGCGACGGTCTTCGTTCGACTCCTTCCGCGAAAGCCCACCGCCGCCGCAACCCGCGAAACCGCCGCCGCCGCCCTTGCGCCACACGGGATGTAAGCGTCGCTGCCGACGCACAGTGGAGGTGAGAGGTGCTGAAAGGACGAAACACCACAAGAGTTATTTTTAATAATTTAACACTCTGGTATCATTTTTCCTTGTCAGACAATCTATGTACGGGAATAAATGTTCCAAACAAAAAAAGTTTAATTTTTCGTTTAATTCTGGAACACGTCGTTTTGTATAATTCGAAACACCACATTGTCATTTTTAATAATTTAATACTCTGGTATCATTTTTCCTTGTCAGACAATCAATGTACGAGTATAAATGTTCCAAACAAAAAGAGTATTTTTTCGTATAATTCTGAAACACATCGTTTCGCATAATATGTGCATGGATCATCAAGTGTAAACAATTGTATGTCGTGTATTTATGTCGTGTTCCAGTATTATGTGAAAAATAAAACTTTTTTTTGAAAACTTGTACATTGATTATCTAAAAGAAAAAAGGATACCCGAGAGTTAAATTATTAATATTATCAGTGACAATCGTTTTCTTTTTATATATTTGCTGTTTAAAAAACAGTTACTTTCGTTTTAAGTGCGTGAAATGGATATTCTTTACTTAATCGACGTTGGTTTGGTTGAGGCAGATAGATCGAGACACAAAAATAATCGAGATCGTGCAAGAAGCAATATAATTTAGCTTACTAAACATCAACAATTGTTTCTACGATCGAATAAAATTGCTTATACTATAAATCACTACTTTTTTATCTCTACTCTTCATGGTTATGGAAACATAGCACTACATTCATTCACCATCTTTGTGTGAAAAAGTCTTTTTCACAATGTGACGACACGTATTTCAGATGTATTTAAAAAAAAAACTTCATGCAAGCCTAGTGGTACGTAAAATTTTTCATTTTTATGTGAACTTAGAAAAAATATTAACGCAGAACATTGGCGTAACCAAGGTAGAGACGTGGAGGCCCTTGTAAAGGGCCGTCCAAGACAGACTTAGTACCTATTTCAACGGTACACTTTGTGCAAACTATACGGAACATCCTTGCGCGTCTACACTCACAAATAAGTACGTAGGTGGTACAAACAACAATCTAGTTCTGGGTTTCGTTGCAAACAAACCTGCTGACAAAGAGTTTCTTTTAGGAAATATTTTTATATAGTGTTTGCGACAAAAATGAAGAACATACTAATAGTAAATGACGGCGATAAAAGTAGAGAATGTGTGAAGAAGGGGAGAAGTGGGAAAGTTGTGGATTTTTAGAAAGAATGTCACTAGCACATACATTTAAAAGTTAAGAGAACCTATTGATTGACGCTATTGACGTCATTGATACCATAATTATCTATCTCGTCTATAATTCTGTTGTGATAAACATATCTTTCTTATTCCGCCTTAATTAATCTTTATTTTTTCTCTTTGAAGGACCTTTGTAGTTCTATAAATCTTTGCGATCTCGCTATAAATCTAACCGAATGAATTAAATGATCTGAAACAACCGGCTGGTGTGTCGTTCAAACGCTCATGGTTAACACTGTAAGCTTAGCATGTACTACTACTCAGAAGCCACATCTTTGGCAATGAAATGAAAGTTCAGGACGCGTGTTTTTGTTCGCATGAGATGGGCTACAGTTTTCCCGACCACACCCTTGGGATTCCCGACACAGACCGGTTTGTAAAGTAAGTCTGCTGTAAAGCATGAGCGTCTGGACAGAGACCTTAAAAATTGAAAATTCGTGAGAAATCTGCTCATACTTCTGTAGAAGAACAATATTACACCATAACAACTATTGGAAAAGTATTCCTTTCCTATGCTAGATAGCCTTACGTTAGCAAATCATAGCTTCACTGTTGAGAATGTTAATTGCGTCAGTTATTGCACTTATACTTCAGATTGCTCCACAGTGATCTTTAAACCAACTCCTGATCATAAGGCAAGATACTTCACGGCGCTAAGTCCTAAAATCTATATATACATTGCCAGTTCACATAGAGGCATCAGTAAAATGTGAAGGTAAATAGCAATTTCCATGTTTAAATTTCCGCCTGTAAGTCGTATAAATAAAAGTACGATATGATAATTAACTGACTTGAAACCAAAAACTTTTTTCCAAGAGTCTTTGTATCTTTTGAACTCATTGACTATCGGATCAACGAAAAATAATTTATAAAAATATACAAGTTACCCGCCATAATTCTCATTATTTTTTATTCCAATGGAACAAATTGAGTTCTTTTTTAGAAATTTAATATAATAATTTCATAATTTCGCCGCAGAAAATAAGCTATTAAGATCGAAGTCAATGACCTTCAAGATACATTTCTAAACAATTGAAAGGAAGTCAGTTCAAATAGCAGTTGTTCCACTGTAGTACACACTACGTTGGAATTTTCTGTTGTTGATTTTTCACACACTCTCAAAAAAATTTTGTTTTTGCTACTGCAGGCGGCTCTCTTCTGTGATCAAGTCGGGGTGGATCCAGCCGATCATTTGGGAGTGGGGAGGGTCATCATAGAGTTTTGCTAAATAATTAACATATTTGTTATTATATTGTGTATTACATTTGAAGTGTATGTATGGTACTATACAATATTAATGACTTAAATAATTACATAATTCTAACGTAAATAAATATTTAAATCAATTTTGCCAAATGAAGGAAGGCAACAAACGAAAACTCTAGGCCCCCATTCCTCTGCCCCTGGATCCTCCACTGGCTCAAGTCTTGATAGGGAGTTTTTGCACCCTTGAACGTGAAGAACTTCAGAGACACAATTGATGCCCTGAGCCACCCAAACCAATACTCCATTAGTCTTCTGATCTCAAAGACGACTGTCTAGGTGCAGAAGGCAACTTGAAGCAATAGGGAGTTTTTGCCACCTCGAACGGTAAGCACTATCGATCTTCTGCTCATGCGCAGTTCCAGTTTCGCATCACTTTAGTGCATGTGCGCATGCGCATAAGATCGATAGTGCTTCACGTTCGAAGATGCAAAATCTCTCTAATGAATTCGGCACTTCTCAAGCAACGGTTAATTTGTTAAACTCTCTCCGCTTTTCCTCTTCATTTCGAGCCACTGTCCGCGGGCGTGGCGTGATGAGGCGACGCGCCGCGACGCGCCGGCGCGCCCGGGGTGCCATGTAAGGCCGTTGCAGCGGTCGCTTGCACACGCCCCGAGCACGCCCGGGCGACCGCGCCGCGTGCGTAAGCGGCCGCCCGCCGTCCATTCACTCGCTCGCCCGCCCGCGCACGCGACGCCGCACGTGCTCTCGCGCTACGGTGGCGCGCGCACAAGCAAAGCCGCTGCGACACCCATGCAACCCCGTGGGCCAGGGGTGGCCAACTTGCAAGGCCTCAAGGGCCACGACTAAAACCTTTAAGGCGGCTCCACACATTCGCTATTCGGTGAACAGCGAGCAACCCGCTCGCCGAATCCTGAGTAGTGTGGATGGGTTGCTTGCTATTTGCCAAGTGACGAACATTCGGCGCTCGCCCTGCCAATCGTAAGTCGGTCTTAAGGCGGCTCCACACATTCGCTATTCGGCGAACAGCGAGCAACCCGCTCGCCGAATCCTGAGTAGTGTGGATGGGTCGCTTGCTATTTGCCAAGTGACGAACATTCGGCGCTCGCCCTATCCACCGCGTGTCGATCTTTCGGACACATTAAAGGGAGCGACCATTCGCTGAACATATCAGCTGCTCGGGATTGGGCGAGCAAGTAGCTCGCTGCTCGGCGAATGCCGAATGTGTGGAGCCACCTTAACGCGGTTGCGGACCATATTTACAATACTCGTGATCCACACCTGATTACCCCGTATTGTTCATCTCGGCACTTCGCCTGGCTGTTCTGAAACGGGGGGAAAGGGGGACCATGCGTAATATCAGGCTGTACCAAGCACAACGCAGGGAAACAAATTGGGATGATTTTGAATCTCTCAATTTACTAGAAAAAAACTTAAATCTAAACTTAACCTATTTTTACACTAAGGCGGTGTTGTCCCCAACAGGACGCGTGGGCTAGGCACACAATGATCTCGTCCGACAAGGATGCACGTGACTTTCACTTTTGACTCATAACTTTTCGCGGATCACTATAAATGAATACCGGCAAAAACGTTGTAACCCTCACTTCTCTGGAATGCTGGGTTTCCTCACATTAAGGTCGTATCTGGTCTGAGTAAGGCATGTAGGAAAATATGTTGGTAAACATGAACATTAACTGCCTTTTCTCTCCTTTTTAAATTTCGCCACGAGTCGCACGGGTGCATAAACGTTGTAATAATGGAGGAGGAAAGTTGCGTGTCGCATATTTTGCATTTTGAGGGTTACAACATTTTGCCGGCAGATATTCAAATGGCACCGCGAGCCGCCAGTATGACAATCCTACCATAGACGTTGTGAGAACACAGCCACCTGTGTTTTAAGTAGAAATTTTTCACTGTTGGATGTGGTCAGAAAATTTAGGGTTGTAGTAGATTTTTAAGTTTGGTGTACGTCAATACATCATACATATTGGGCTGTGTGTTTATAAATGATTATCGGCTGAGGTGGCTCAGGACAACAGGTTTTGCCATCGCATTGTCTCTGACCGGCAGGTCCTGGGATTCGAGTTCCGACAGTGGCACATTTTTTGACAGAGGTGTATCTAGGTATTCAGGCGCCCATGGCAATCATAGAATTTGCGCCCCTTTGGGGATGCTTGAAATTAAAGTTGATGTTATTTGTTTTAACGGGTATGCTATAAATAGCGCCCCTTGTGAGTGGCGCCCATGGCACGTGCCATGCCTGCCATACCGTAGATACGCCACTGATTTTTGACACTACATAGCTGAGTCGTATTCAACCGTCTGGAGGAGAATTATAGCAATCGGAAATTTTGTTCGATAGTTTTCTCTGCGATCAATGTCAGGCATATGCGGGAGCAGTACCTTAACAAACGGGACCCGGATCGGACGCGATATTTGCTTCTTGATTCTTGTCCCCTCCTCTGTCCACACACACACATACACACTTTCATCCACTTCACTATAGTGCGATTTTTCTAACTGTGCCCCTCAATGGCCACGATGGAATATCACACGGCATTTCGCGTCTTTCTCCGTTGTTCCGCTAGAAGTCGCATGATCACAAGCACTGCTTGATACGGTTGCACTATCTCAACATAATAATAATACACTATTATACACTATAATAATTATAATAAACTATTTTAAAAACACCGATGTTTTTTGCCTTTCCTAATGGCACTATTTAATTTTTTTTAATCTCAAAAGATGAAATGCTCGCAGTTTAACCTAAGAGGAATTTCTTCTGCAATACTCACGGCAATGTGTCATGTGTGAACGAGAAGAAATAAGTGTGCCAGGGCTCTAGCGTCGAGGGGGTCATCATATGATGTAGTTCAAGGTTGTCTAATTTTGGATTAGATCTTGTCTTACGAAATACATTTACGTTTGGAACAAATTCGAAGATAATAATGTTCTAATTTCATCAATTGAAATCAATCAATTTGAATTCTTGATCATCAATTTTTCTACACATACGGAGATGATGAATTCATTGCCGTTTATTACAAATGAACGTTCACTCTCTGAGACTGTTTAAAGATTGATCAACAAGATTTCGGTTCTGGCATTTCAACCAATGGGAGTTAGCATTTCTTTAGTGTTCGAACTCCTAATGCATGGAGTCTTTTATTGGAGTGATAGCAAACATCAATCTTCTGAAGTAAAACCTAAATGCTGATAAAAGAGGGAATAAAAGTTAACAAATCATTGAAAACAAGACCCAACGTGTTATCAGCCCATGAAAACATTCTTTTACTAAAATGATCTCGAGAAGATTAGAGGTCTAAATCATCTTGACCTCCTCTTGTGTCACATCTCCTAACGCGGAGGTCATCCTCCACAGCTATGTAGTTATCACAGTTATTTTCATTTCATCGTTTCAAGAACGTTCCGCGGCGCAATGGAATTATGTAAGTTGTGAAAAAAGGATTTAATTTCAAAATTGTTCAACGTTTGAAAGTACTATTTGAATAGTAATGTAAGTAACATGCGATGTCTGCTGTCCTTACTTGTAGGAACCTTGGGAGTTGTTTCATGAATCACGATGACGAACATTTACTGTATGGCTTCACTTTTCTCTGACGAATGTAACCGTTTGACGTCGCTTGTGAAGAAAGCGAACGTAAGACTCTTATGCAACTCCATTGTTCTCGCTGAGGATAGGCATCAAATATCAGCTGTGCCTGGGGAAGGATTCGAGAACGAACTGTCAACCATTTGGCAGGCGTGACCGTCTAGAAAAGTGTTCAAAATAATGAAAAATCGTTTATGGTCCGATTAAAATAAATTGGTGATTGACAGTTGTGCTTCTGAAGCTGTTGTTTCATACAACATGAGTATACGATTTAATTACTTTTATAAGTATTTATTTCAAGTGTCTATTTTCGTGTCACGGGAACATGCGCTCAGTGGTACGCAACCTGTCAACGTCGCTCCTTTCCACTAGCAACTGTCAATCACCAACTTCTTTTAATCTGATTGTAGTGAATACAGTAGAGTCTATCATACGTGCACGATATCTTGAGAGCCACCCCCACTCCTTTACTATTTTTTTGTTTAATTAATCATAAATTATAGCAACGATTGTTGATGACAAATCTGAAAATCAGAAATTTTTGCTCTCGTGTGGTAAAAATTATTTTGCATCGAAAAACAAGTTACAGATTTATATAATAGTCCTGTCGTCGAAGTAAAAACTCCCCCACTCCTCTCGCATCTAGCGAAACGAGGGCCCAAGAAAATGTGCGCGAGTAATACGCAATTATACCCCCTCGCGTGAACCTTCCTTCTTTAATAACAGGCAGGCGTTGGCCGGCGATGAGCACGTGGAGAGCAATGGTCTGTTCAAATTGCCCACCGTCCGGAGGAGGGCGGAGGAGGGGATCTGAGAGGCAGTTTCGGGCGTCGTCCGCGCCTAGCGCTGCCTGTGGCGTCTTGGGGGGCCGGGCGCGCGGTGGCGGGGTGGGGTGGTCTAGCGGCCGGGTGGGGCGGGGCGGGCCGGCTTCTCGGGGATGCTGCGCGGCGGTGGGGGCGGCCGCGGCGGCGCCGCGCCGCGGGGTGGGAGGGCGCGCCGGGACGGGGTGGGAGGACGCCACTGTGTGTGGGAGGGAGGTCGCGGCGCGGCAGGGTGGGAGGGCGTCCACATGCTCGGTCCGGCGCGGTGGCGGGGTACTCGCCGGCTACTAGTTCGCGGGCTTACCAGATGCAGCGTTGCGCAGCTGCGTGGTGGGAGCCCAGGGGTACCTCCTCCGCGCCTTCGCTGGCAGCAAGTGTCGGGGCCCTCCCGGGAGGACATGAACTGCAGTCGGTCAGAGGGCGAAGTATTGCTACCCGTCACTCTGAGGCTCCAACTGTAAGCGCCGCGGCCAGCATTAAATGCGGAGAACAGAAGATTCGACGGAAAGCGAACACACTTTTACTACCAGAAATAGGATGGAGTGAGATTGATCCACGCTAAAGGATTCGAAAATCTCATTACTTGGTTTAATAACATTTGAATGTACTTTATCTTTCGTTTATTTTGAATGTCTTAAAAATTAACACTTGGTCTCTTGCCCCTGTCATAATTTATCCTATTCGTTTACGTGCCACAGAAGTGTTGATTGCATACAAATTGACTTTCCATTGTGGTGTATTTAAAACGGTATCCAATGGTAATAAGATAGCAGACGAGAAAGCTGAGTGGGTATTGTCTTGTTGATTATTCACCATCCGATAGCTGCATTCTAATCAGGCAGTATAGTGTGTTCTGTAGTAACTTATTGTTTCGTGGACAGCAAAGGCACATAAGACATTTAACCGTAAATTAATATTGTGCCACGGGAATGACTAAATCTTTCTGGCGTTTGGGTCGTTTGTTCCCAAGTAACAGTATGAAGCACAAGGCATACATGCAACCTTGTACCTTTCTGTGTAGAGGGACTTACGCACATATTCGTACAAACGTACAAATACTCCCACACAAAGTATGGGGCCTACACAAGGGTTAGAGTATTAAACGTACGCAGGCAGCAATTTACCATCAAGAACTGCATCCGGGAGTCTAATTTAGGGGCGAAGTTTTCTTATTCCAAGCCGAGGAGAAGAAGTCGGGCCGTATGCTGCGTAGGCCGTATGTAATCTCGCCGCCAGGATATCCCTGTCGGAAAGCGGGCTCCGTCATCCGGCCTTCTCAGAAGAGGCCGACCGCCGCGAGCGGGTGACGCACCCGAGGTCCCGGGCGCGCGTGTAGAGCGCGTGCGAGTCGCGCCACGCCCTCTCTCCCTTCCCGCGGCGAGTGAATCACGCCCCGCCCCTCCGCCTTTATCTCTCCCCGCCAGCGCGGGCGGGCGGCGCGGAGGAAGGAGCCTGGCTTAACGCCCGGCCGCTTGGGGGGAGACTGCGCCGCTCGCTCGCGCGCTGCGCGGGAGCTAGGGAGGGGCTTCTGCCTCAGATCGACGCTACACTGCGATTTTTGTAACTTTGCCCGTCTTCACGATGGAATATGTCACGGTATTTCGCGTCTTTCTCAGTTGTGCCGCTAGATATCGCATGATCGCGACCGTATCAAGCAGTGTTTGCGATTTTTGTAACTTTGCCCCTCAAGGCCTGTCTTCGCGATGGAATAGGTCACGGTATTTCGCGCCTTTCTCAGTCGTGCCGCTAGATAATCATATGATCGCGGCCGTATCAAGCAGTGCTTGAGATCATGCGACTTCTAGCGGCCCGACGGAGAAAGACGCGAAATGACGTGTGATATTCCATCGTGGCCATAGGGGCTTGAGGGGCAGATTTAGAAAAATCGCACTACACTTGGTTGGGGATCTATAGGGCGAACTTTGCCTCTCAAATCAAGGCCTGTCTTCATGATGGAATATGTCACGGTATTTCGCGACGTTCTCAGTCGTGCCGCTAGATAATCACATGATCGCGACCGTATCAAGTAGTGCTTGCGATCATGCGTCATCCAGCGGCAGGACCGAGAAAAACGCAAAAATCCATGTGATATTCCGTTGTGGTCATAGGGGTTTGAGAGGCAAAGTTAGAAAAATCGCACTATCATATATACTTCAATTTTTCTATAATGGCCGATGATATTAGGCCGTTAATACATCTCTTGCCTTATAAAATGAATCTTTTTAACAGTGATAAGCACATTTGCGAGGGCACGAACCCCGTTGAGAAGGAAGTTCACGAATTAATTAAAAATATTCATTTTATAAAGCAGGTGTAACAATGACTTAATGTCATCGGCCACTATAGAAAATGGAAGTATATCGCCCGATATAGGGAGGAGGCTGCGTCTCATGCTGCGCGGCAGCTACTATAGCGAGGGACTCCTGCCACAGTTAGGCACTAGGCTACTTGGTTAGGGATCTGCCATCATTGTGGAAACGAGAGATTCTTGACGTGGATTCATGAAAAAAAGTACAGTAGCGAATCAACCCGGGCTGGAGGAGGGGCAGTCCAGAAATATTTCGGGAGAATGGGACAATTTCAGTTCAGATATCCCCCAAAAGTTTTAAAATATAGATATTTATGTAACAAGCCCTTAAAGACGTGTTACGAGACGTGACGTTACGAGACGACACGTGTTACGAGACGTGTAAAGAGGACGTGTTAAAAACAATATTTTTTGTTATTTCTAATTTTTCTAGTTGTTCAAAATACAATTTCTACTAGTTAGCTTGTAATTTAAATTGCAAATGCAGTAAAACTTCCTCAATGCGGAATCTCAAGGGACCATTTTTTCCCCCCTTCATATTTGACAAGCTGCAATGATCAACATGTGCACTGGCCTTTGTTCAGCGCTTCGTGGCTGGGGATATACCGGACAACGTGGAAATGAGAGATTCTTAAAGTGTGTTCATGAGAGAATAATTCATCACAGTGACCGATCAGTCGGGGGGGAGGGGCAGAAAGTGTTTCGAAGGAGGTATACAATTTCAGTTCGAACACCCCCATTTAACGTCAAAACAACACAATTTTTAATTTTTTTCTATGCATGTATGCAATACAAAAAATCTTCACTAGTAAATGAGGAATTTGTTAAACACAATGAACCAAAATGTTCAAAATTTAATAAAATTCAGAATCGCTAGTTACTACTTAGATCATGCAACTTGAAACATTCGTTTATATTACGTCCGTAGGTGCACAGAATGATCCTCTGAATGAAGTGTGAATAATACCCACCTATGGACTGACTTACAATGAATATTTTTGAAAATCAGTTAGAAAAATATGAACTTCGTCACTAAGTTAATGCTTGTAATTTTGTTGTGAGGTAAATTACTACTTTCACGTGCTGGTAATTTTTGAGGATTCTCGCTAGAAATTTCGAGAAGGGAATTACGATATGATATTCAGAAAATAATAAAAATATGACGAGAGGGGGTCTCTAACAGTTTAGGAAAGGTGCCGAAATATTCGGAACGTTATTCCTGTGATGCGCGCTGTCCCACGTTCTTGGGAACTACTTTCATTTTAGTTAGGGACCTACACGAGATTTTATGGAAACGTGCATCAGATTGAAGTTCACTTATGCTGACGAAGTTGTCGACTTTGTTTATCTTCCTCTACTATGTCGTTAGCGCCTCACCGCGTATGGCAGAGTTTTTTCTTCCTCGCTGCGAACTGGCACATGCATCTTTCTTCCCACGTACCCGGACATGCAATGTTTGCATGATAAGCTAGCTTATTTTCTCTTGGAGCATGAAAGTTTGCTCTCGCTTTTACCTACTATCACATTTTGTTAGCTGTAAGTAATTATTAACTAGGGATGTTACTGAAACAGACAAAGTTGCAAAAAATCGAAAATGTTTACTAAATATTGAGTACGGAAAGATCATTCCGCTTTTAAGGTGAACGAGACAAAAGTTTTTCTTTTGAAAAACTGACCATTCATAGTAAGCAAGGTTTAGATTCTGACATGTCGTCTTTTCCTTGGTGCGTTCTAGACGTAACTTCCAAATCAATGATTATCACAACATATAGGTGATAGAAATGTATATTCTTTCGGTCACTTTTGTCATTTTTGCCATTTTCAATTTTTGTCATTTTTACACATTTTGTTTCCTTTCCTTTTTTTTTTTTGTTTAGTGATTGCTTCATGAATTTGTATTGGTACACTAAAACAAAGTTTTTATTGTATCATCAGTTCTTGACGAAATTCTCTATTGCAGTTGACTGTTTTTCGAACTCTCAAAGTTACACAGATCTTCGGTAACTTTCTCGACTTTTCAAAACTGACGGTTGGACGATTGGAGCTAAGGGTTTCATTTCCCCCTACAATAAAGACTTTATATTAACTATATTTAGTATAAAAATGTTTATTTATAATAGTAAAATTCGTTGAAGAAATGATCATATTCATACCATTTTTTAGTTTTTCAAAAATGTCATTTTCCCCTTATTTTTAAGTAATTTCCGCTGATTTTCAAGTCGTTTTACAGGTAATTTCCAAAGCTTTTTTAGGTCATCAAAATCTGAGCCCTGATAAAAGTTTGTAATGAGACAGTTACAGTACCATTGTCGAGAATTTCTCAGGCTCGACCCAACAGAGTTGCAGTAGTCGCTCGTTGTTTGAGTTCCGCAAGGGAAGGGAAGTTCCCACAAACCGCTAAGCACCTCGTTGACTCTCCATAATACCTTCGGAGCCCGTCTTGGCGAAAGTTGTCACCGCGGCGGGGCGCAGCGACGTGTCTGCGCCTCAGCCGCTTAGTCCTACCACAAACTTGCGGGTGTTTGCGTCGCTCCGCGAGGCGGGTTGGCGCCTCGCGGGCGCGGGTCGGGCACGGTAGGCCCGTCAGGCCCCTCTCGGCTGCTGCAGCAGCGGGGAAGCTTCGCAGGGGAAGCGGCCGGCCCGCCCCGCCACCCCTGCCGGCTCCCCACCTCGCAGCCCCGCGCCGTCCCTCCACCGACGTCTCGCTGCCCTCCAGGACGCCGTCCCCACTCTGGCGACCGCCCTTCCACCTCCACACCCGCTGCCACCACTCCGCGCCTCCGCGCTACCCCCTCTCGCCTCGCCGGCCCGGCCCCCGCCGCGCCAGAGCGCATTGTTGGGTTACGTAACGGCGCCCTTGGCGCAGCGCGCCTATCCTGTCACGTCGAAAGATTTTGCGGATGGAATGTTTCTCCGTCACCGGAGATGTCTTGCGAACTGTCAGAATGCAAATGAGCGACAAACATTCATTGAAATATTCCATAGCATAGCTACCCTTCGCACTCTTGTTTGCTCTACATCGCTGCATTTGGAACCAAAATAAACGTGATGAGATTCATGGGCGTTTTATGGGGAGGATTGACAAGAAAATAATGTATCGCGTAACCTCAAAATGGCGGTAGAAAGACAGTTCTTTCACTTTATTGGGCGTGGTAAGCCTTGGGCTAGCAGAAATTGAACCTGATTCAAGAAATGGCTCAATTGAAAACGTTAGGAGTACCCAATTATTTGAAACAAAATGAGATAAAGGAGAAGAAAAATAAGAAAGGAAAGTTGCAGGATTTCGTAGACACTATTTGCAAAATTTAGTGAAATTACAAAAAAGTGGGGGGACAAATGAGGTGGATTGTACTATGAGAGAAAGGAAAAACATTACTAACAAAAATAATGTCTGCTTAGGTAGGAAGCCTTCAGATATTAGTCTTACAATTGATCAGGACTTCAGATACTAGGATATATAAAAAAATAATTACGAAATTTCTGTCAAAAAAGGGCAAAAACTACGCGGGAGGCAATATGCATAAGAGGGAATAAGAAATGGGCAAATACAAGAAAAAACATTGGGATAGAGAGGAAGATAATGCAATATTAATCTCGTGGAAAGATTCTCTTGGAGCGCTTAGTGATTGTGCAGGAGGAATATTCTCTGGCAGCGGAGACGGCTCCTCGAATCCTTTCAGAATCTCAATGAGCAGAAAACAATCGTGAATACGTCCTTTAAAATCTCTCAGATTCTTCCATCCGCAGCCATTGTGTTCCTTCTCGTCTTTCCTCTTTATGTCGAGAGTGACTGCAAGCTTTTGGAATTTCAAGGCACGATACATTATACACTTTAATCCTGTCGTAAGCTAGTACACTACTACACAGCAGGGGAAGATAAACTTTTGCTTTGGAACTGTAGGAATATGCTCTAAATGCAAGGATTGGATAAAAAATAATGAGAATTTGTTTTCTCTGAAATGACATTATTGACAGAGGTATTTATATTTACACACCTTCAATATAATCGCCTATAACCTTTTGCCAAATGTTAAGAAGGCGTGACACCACTGCGTGTCTATTTCTGTTGATGTCCGATACTGATCGTCCTAAAGCATGAATAATTTCTTCTCTGGTATTGTACTGGGTTCTTCCCAGGAGTTCTTTCATTTTGCCGAAGAGATCGTAATCACAGGGAGTCATATCGTTAGTGGATGTTCCAGAATCTTCCAATGCCTGCACCGGGAGAGATTGCTCAGTGCATCAACTGTCAGGCGAATGCCGGAATGTCACCACCAGGCGAATGCCGGAGCAGTACCCTAACAAACGGGCCACGGACCGCGCGCGATCTTTCCTTCCTCTTCCTTGTCCTATCCTCTCCTCTTACACACACACTTACACTAACATGCACTACACTACCACGCATGCCGGGAGACCGGTCGGGAGCTTACAACTTGTCCCGGCTGGGGCGATGCCCCGCTGGTGGGAGATACTTGGTTGGGGGAAAACCCCGCTAGTCGACGGTAGGTCGGCGCCAGATCTCGCCATCCAGCGGGGAAAATATCATCGCCACCTCCCGGGGGAAACATGCACTACACTTACGGGACTAATGACCTGATCAGTTGACGCGCCCGGAAACACGAATCAATCAATCAGTCAATCTATCCAATGCCAGCGGAGCGATAGTTCTCGACATGGAGTCGTCGTCCTCTATCTTCACATCAACTCTGCCTAATCTGATCACTCTAACCCATCATGCGACTGGAGTGTGGCGACTCTTCCTCACCACATGCTTCACGCAGTCGCTGAAAGCATTCTTGCTTACTCCGACCTCATGCCACTTCAATTTGGAGCCACGAACGTTGCTATACCATTGCAAACGTGATGTGAGGGCGCTTGCACTATTGCTAGGGAGTTCAAAGATTTACACACTGCAGTAGACTGACAGAGTACTTGTTCCCGCTCGCTGCACCCACTCGTCTAATAGTCCTTCCTTTTATCACAGCAGATGGCAGCACGCCGACTCACCGGCTTTAAGTTACAGCAATATTCTCATTACTTTTTCTTCAACCTGTGTGTTAAACATCCAGAAGGAATTGAAATGTGAAAAAGTCTGTCTAAATAGATAATGAAAAGTGTTCAACATCATTTAAACAAATTGATCGCAACAAAATGTTCGTAACTGTTTGTTCATTTGGTCCATTTTTGTTTGATTAAGCTGTTAAAGCTTCTTGTCTTTCGTTTGTTGCGTCACAGAAGGTCTCTCTTCTTACCGAGAGAAGACAGTATACATGTGTCAATTAATCCAATAGTCAATCTAAAACTGAACCAAGTACGAATGTCAAAGGAAACCGGCATGCGGTTGAATAAAAGTCATAACAAAAGACATTATTGCAGTGTGAATCTCAAATTCAAGATATTGTGAACAAGAAAAATTGACACATCTCAAAACACATTTTCCAAGAAATACGTAGGTTTTAGACTGGAGAGTATTCATTCATTTCGCTGCCAATGACGATGACTATGCTATACTATACCTGCTATCTTGTGAGCTATCTTTCTGAAAGGTTTATGAGTAAAAATTATATACCATTTTCTAAACATTTCTTTTCACTTAACAAAATCATTACTATGGGGTGGATTTTGATTACTTCCTAAAACATCGCCAAAAATGATCAATAAAATGCTCTAAAATGTTTTTCAAATGCCCTAAAAACAAAAAAAGTGACGTAAAAAAATTGATCAAAACCATTTCAGATGAACAACTCAAGCTGTTGGAGACGTTTCTGATGTAATCGAGTCTTCTGCTTTTTGTTCAAGTGTACTCAGCTTGCAAACTATTGGTTTATATTGATCTTTAAAAGAAAATCTCTGCCTTTATTTATTGCGAAATCGGCCGACTTTATAAATGAGCGAAGAAATCGAAAAGGCTACTCAGGAATTCTGTGGTGACCATTTGTTGCATCTCGAAAATATTGTTTAAAGTAAGTACCATTAAAATGATATTATAATCGATTAAATCAGAGAAAAATGCATTAAAAACGATGTAAAAAGATAAAAAATATGACTTATTAGTCGAAATCGACGAAAAATGAAAAAAAATACCTATAAAAATGGTTTATTTCGATTTGTCGTAACATAAAATGAATTTCATTTCTAAACGGCATTGTTTTAAAGTGAAAAGAAAACAAGAGACATTTCATTAAAATCTTCCCCCTAATTATTACCGTTTCAATTAATTTTTAAGAACATTCACCAAAATTACCATTTTACGAAAAATTACCATTTTTTAAATGTGTCACTTTTCTTGCGCACTGAAGATGAATAAATTCATTGAAAAACGTTAACTCAGGCAAAATATTTTCTGAAAATGATATGAATTATATAATTATAAGAATTATATAATACGCTGAAAATTATATGAATTGTATAATAAGCAGAATAATAACTGCAATGTAATGATATTTACCGGAGGCAAAACAATGACTGTATCCCACGGGGTGAGTGCGGACTGCAAACGACGCTATCCCCATCTAATGCCACCCCCACCCCCACTGCGGTTGAGGGTGTGCGGCGTCGGCGTCGGCATTGCCGATATCGCGACCTCCGTCACCGGGGCCCCGGGGCTAAATATATACGCGCGCGCTATATCGAACGGGCCGTGAAAGTGCGGTGGAGGCAGCGGCGGCGGCGGCGGCGGAGCGTTGGCGGTCAGGGTCAAGGCCAGCCGTGCGCTCTCTTCCGCGACCGCGCGTCGCGCCGCCGCCCCCACCGCCCCTCCGCCCGTCGTGCGCTGGAGTCGCACGGCGCGGTTGAAGCCGATGCGACCGACCGTTCTGCCTGGAAAGCTGCTTTTATGGCTGCCGTTCTGCTGATTTGTTGGGATTCGAAACGCAGTCTGATGCCGCAGTATCCATGCGAGACAAGCAATATAGCTTCAACAAAAAAAAGGCAATCTCGCTTCCTGGGGCTGGCACGCTTATATAGTCTGATCGAAGACGGAACCCGGAGCAAAAGAACCGCCAAGAAGCTAAAAGTTCTTAAAAAAATACTGACAGACGCGCATCTTATGCCTTTCTTTACTAATAATGATAATTTTAGAATTATACGAATAATATTGAGTACTGTTGAGGAAACAGATTTTAAATGTTGCACCGGCAAAAAATGTACGAATAAATAGATGGCGTTTTTGAAGGGGAAAAAGGTACGGCGACTCAAGCGAAATAAGTAGTAACACTATGGAGAAATTATGTGTGGTTGTAACGAAAAAATACGTTAAGCAAGTACAGGGTCGGATCGGCGTCATATATCTGAGGAAATCACTACGTATCTAAAGAAGATTTTAACCTGCATTCTTTGAAGCAACAAAAGTGACTATGGAGTGTTAATTACACAAATTAAAATATTTAATATATAAAAAATAATAATGTAATAGTACAAAATACAATTTGAATTATTTTTCGTTTTTCACAGACTAGAAAGCGATATTTTCTGCAATATACTCGTATATTAATCTTTACTGCTCGGTAATTAGTGACTTCTGTTTTCAGTTAAAACTGTAGGTCTAAGGCCCTACAATATATTATAAGAAATGTTAAATTCGCTTTTGAAAATTTCTTTGGTGCAAATAAATACAATATCTGTCCAAAAACGAAGTTACGCATCTATTGGTACTTCGCCACCCTGGAATTAAAAATGGTGAAAACAGTAAGACCTGCATAAATGCTTTCTGGTTATAGACTGAAATGAAACAATTATAAATTTAAAATACAAAGTCTCATTTCTAATATTTCATGGAAGCTTATTGTCAGACAATTTGAAACGCCATTATTTTGTGGCCGCATAGGGATTTCATCCGCCTCCCCTCCCAGTCGAAACCAAAACTTATAATTTCAAACCCTGTAACGAGAATTAATTTCATTGGAAAAAAATATCAACATCATATTAAAAGGAATAAAGAATATTGCAAAAAGGAAAATTACCTAATATATTTGATTTGATGAGTTTTAGTTTTAGGAATAGACTGGAACTGCTAGTACACCCCGTGACATTTTCAGGGTTAATGAGAAATAATATGATTACAGTGGATGTGCATTGTATAAAGTAGTTACAGGAGCGTTGAAACCAATCTTACTGCTGAATGTGTTGAAAATTGGAAACATTTCAAAATAGTACATGGATAGCCGCAATCCGCCTGAAAGCTTTTCGCAATAAAATTTCACTGTATTAATCAACAGCTGATAATTATAACAGGAAAAAGGATCATATCCGCGTAACCATTCCCATATATTTGAAAGTCCATTTTGGAGAGTTTTAACGAATTCGGATATACAAGTAATTTCCTCTGAACAAGCCATTATCGTTGTGTGACTTGTTAGTTTTTGAAATTTAAATGGAAAATTTATTCTTGACAATATGCTGACTGCTCCCAGGGATTGGTACTAACCAATGCGAATATTTCGTTCTAACACCAAGATTGAGGATTTAATTCACACGATGCATTTTTTGTTTGTGCAACATTGAACAGAGTGAACTGTGCATCTTATAAAGGATTCGAGAAACTGCAACAATCTCTTTATGCTCTGTCTATTCCTTTTTAAAGATTGTACACGACCAGAAGTTAAAAGTATATTTCACTTAAATAGCGACTTTCAAATGTTAGGTGGCTAAATTACTAAAATGGTGTTTAAAGTTATTCAAATTTTCTTTTAAATTCACAGTTTATGTAAAAAGACGAAGAAATTCAACGTTAAATCCCTTCAGTATACATCGCACTAAAGAAACAGAGAATTAGTGTCTGAATATTGATATTGAATATCTTGAACATCCAGTTTAGCGTGAATTAATTATTTATGTGATTATTTTCTCCAAACCCAAATTGTATTCCAAATAATGGAAGTTGATCGTGTACCCAACACAAGCCTAATGCGTGCCCAGCTCATATCCCTGACAGTACGCGAACCACCGTTTGAAAACTCACAATCAGGCCTAAGAAACAATGAGATCCACCAAAGTGCAATTCTTTCGTTCTTGAGGACTTCCGGGACCGGGTCCTGGGGAGGAACGAGTCGCTGAAACCGGCGCCCGCCGTGCCATCGGCTCGCGGCGCCCGGCGCAGGTGTACAGGCGCCAATTACGTCCGCAGGTCAGCCGCGTCCCAGGACGCCACGTTCAAGGTCATCGGACAGGTTCTTCTCCGCGCGCCAGCGCAGCGCAGTGCGGCCCGGCCCGGCCGCTCTCCCGGCCGCTCTCCCGGCCGCCGGCAACGCACCGTCCGCGGCCGCCCAACGCCCGTTAGTGCTCGGACACTGCGGCTGCCCCCAAATCTACGAAATCTGCGGTCACGGAGTAAAAGTTCTTAAGTCAATTCTTGGTGAAATGGGGTTAAGTACGAAACTACAATTTAAGTTTCTATATTATATTTTAGTTAAACGACCGAATTCAAGTGTTGTCTCCTTAACGAGAAAAAAGCGTTGGGAAATAGCGTTTAGCATAGGAAAAAGCGTTGGCTCAATAATCTAACCCTTGTTTTCTCCAAACTTAGATTTTTTACTTAAAAACTTTTACCCCGTGACCAAAGAAATGCAGTTTGTAGTTCAGGGTTAATATTGCGGAACAGCATTGTAGTTATTTGTACACCTCTTGGGCCTTGAGGTCGTTATAAAGGTTCTAATGATCGAGCGGCAACAAAATGTCCGAGGGTCTTTGGCGCCCGTGGTACATACAGGATTATACACATTTTTACTAACCTACATACATATGTTTTTACAACCAGCGCCAAATGCGCCTAATTTTAATGATTCAGGTTGATTTATTTACTGTTAACTACTATTTGCTAACTTGACTCGGTTTGTCTTTTCATGTTTCCCTTTCATAATTCCCTTTTGTAATTCCCTCCATAAGAGAACGTGTTTCAACTGTTTTTATACTATTTCCTTCGAAAACACGATCCTCTCGATCCACGATCCTGTCAGTCGGTAAGATATGTAGGGTATATCGAATTCCATATGGAAGACAATAACACACTGAGAGAAATGTAGTAAGAATGTACGAGTACTTAATAAGTTTTAATGAGCGATCGTATAGTAAATACAATTATTCGTGTAGTAAGATTCACTAAACATGATTTAGTTTCGTTTAGTAAATCAGACAATTTATAATCGTAAGTGAATGAACAAAGAGAATTGTCAGTGGTACTATACTTGTGTCGTAGATAAAAATCATTTGGTGAGATCTAGGTTTCATGTCGTTACACTCTACGTATTAGTCAACGCAACGATTCGTTTAGTTTTCTCCACTAGATGTCATTCGTCACGAGGTACGACCTGTTTAGTGAACATTACTGTACGTGCTTTAGTGTGTTTAACTAAACAGCAGTTTCCTGAACGTGACTAAGCACGTTGTTCTACCAAACTATATCACTCCGTTTAGTTGAATGTACTACGTGATTAATTGTACGAACGAAACATTTCTCTCTGTGCAAGCAATGACATGCAAATGCAAGCAATAATAGGCAAAAACTAAATTTGTACATTCCGCTATAGTATACAGACTATAAAACATTCTATTTGTCTTATACCTGTTTCATGATTTTACACAGGATTTCATAAGTCATTATTGGGCATCATTCAGCCTTGTACAATTCTCTACGTCGCGAACTTTTCAAATGGACTAAAGATACCTAAAGGAGTTTCACAGTACGAATTAATTTAATTGAGAAATTGAAGATTTGACGCTCTACGGACCTGTACGTAGGTTAACTATAGTTAAATGCATTCGTATCGTAGACCCAGTCAATGAATGGGCAAGTAGAGCTCTTGAAACAGAAACAATGGAGTTCGTACAAACGAGATAAACGAGTATGATGTCTGATGAACTGCTTCTGTGTCAGCGTTCAAATTAAACTCGTAGCGAAAGTTCTGACGCATAACGAATGCTTCCAAGACATCCTAAATATCGATTTGATTGAAGAAAGATGTACTAAGTGTCGATTTGATTGCCTTTTTCCACGGGTACTCTCTCTCCAATGGGATTTGCCAGGGGCACTCGATCAGTGGGGCAGAGGGCGAGTACTGGGCGCAAAACCGTGTGGACAAAACCCCGCACTGCAGTGCCGTAAGTCGCGAGCACACGGTCTCCTTCCGCGCAGTTTACGATCCCCCACTGGCTAGCGGGCTCTGCATGGTCGAACGCAGAGGACACGAGGACGTCATGGATGCAGATGGCAAAAAACGCGCCGTGAAGTGCTGTAGTCCTGTAGGTCGCGAGCACAGCACGCTATGTTTCCGGGTCGTCCGGGATAGACCGTAAGTTGGCGAGCTCCGCTCGGCTGAGCAAAGTGTGCTCGAGAACTAGTATTTCGAAGCATTGAGTGAGCAAAACCCGGACATTGTAGAACTATTCGTCGTGAGTGCAGCAGGGTCTATACCTGCACGGTCTGCTATTGGCCGAACGCAATGGGCAGGATTATGAAACAATAAGAGCGGACGAACACGCATCGTCCACGATCGCCCTCTACTCAGTCGAACGCAGAAGGCTCGAGTGTGACTTCGAGCGAATACCAATGAGCCAAAATCGCACATTGCAACGCTGTAGGTCGCGAGCACAGCACGTTATCCTTCCGTGCAGACTGTAATTGTCCTCAGAATAGCGACACCTACCCCGCCAAGCATAATATGCTTGAGTATAAGTACTTCTAACAAACCTGAGCGAGCAAAAATCGTAATGGCTCGCTCGGGTCGTAATCGCCATAAGTCGCGAGCACAGTATGCTCTCCGACAGAGCACAGTGGGCTCGAGTGTATACATAATGGGATCGAATACGAGCTGTAGTCGTTGGCGCAACATGTTCTTCGTACGAGCGCGCTGTGTCCGCGAACGCGTGCGTCCGCAGCACGTATACATCGCAACACAGCGCCAGCTCGCAACCATACGCAGCTCGGGCAAACGCAGAATGCCCGAATACTTCGAACAGACGCGACCGAGCAAAAACCGCGAATTTCACGCCAAGAATCGCCTGCACAGAATATTCTCCTCGCGCCCCGTCCTATACTTTGTTCTTTCTAACGTGGACGATGACATTAGGTCATTATTACACCTCCTGCCTTATCAAATGAATATTGGTAGCAGTGGTAAGCACATTTTTGAGAACACGAGCCCCGTTGAGAATAACGTTCGCGAATTAATTTAAAAAATTCATTTTATAAGGAAGGTGGGTCTAATAATGTTTTAATGTCATCGGCCACGTTAGAAAAAACGAAGTATAGCTCGGGACGCTGTCCCCGCCGTGTCCGCGCGCGACAGTGCCGACGCGGAGGGCGCACCGGCTGCGAACCCAGGTCGATCCGGCTGGCGTCGCGGCGCGGCGCCGCGCGACACGCCCTCCCCGAGCAGCTCCGGCTGCCTCAATGGGCGCGGAGGCTGTATCGACCTCCTCGGGAGGCAGCGTTCCCGCCACCCGCCACGCTTTGCCACCACCACCGCGACCACCGCCACCGTCACGGCCACCACCACCGCCGGTTCCCTGCACCGCCGCGGCGCGCCGGAGGGGGTCGACGCTCTCGGTGGGGCACAGTGGCGGAAAAGGCGCGTCTGGGCGGGCACGCGCCCTTCCGACCCTCGAGGACGGAGGCGGAAGGTACCCTTTGGTTTGGAATGGAAGAAGCGAGCTAGGGCTCAGATTCTCTGCACCAGCTAAGGAAAATGAGTCGTTGACGTAAAAATGTTCTTAAATTTATCATAAATTACTGATTTTCCCCTTCGGAGACTATGTTAAAGGCTGCCTTGATTTTGAAATTCGAACGCTCGTAGAACCGTAGTTACGCAAAACCAAAATTGTCTCTATTATTGTAATACCATAGGATCTCATACTTTTTCTTCCACAATTCATCATTTTGTAAATGCTAAATATTTTTGTCGAAAGTTTCCATACCATATTCCTAAATTTGTACGATATGTGGCGAATCTGGTTCAGGTAGAATTCATACTCTAGTGTCTGACACTTAGGGAACCGTCTGTATACTACTTTTGTTGTCACTGAAAATTACCCTCAATTGAATCAGTCCAACTTTCGACTTCTTTGGGTAAACTGTTTATTGAAAATAAAAAAATAATAATACACGAAAATGTTCGCGTGGCTACGAAATATTTTTTTATGAACAGAAAATCAACATTACCACCACGAAACTTTAGGAGAAAAATCTGCTTTCGGAAAACGCAATCAGATTAATGACCCTAAGAGAATCTCCTCGTCTAAGAAATTGCCACATTAGGGGCGATAGACACAAGATGAAATGGTAGGAAGTGTAACGTTTGTTTAACTGATTTATAGCTGGAATTCTATTCCCAGAGAACGATGCAATTTCAACAAGAGTGCAAATAATAATCGCAATAGAGATGGAAAGGTCATTCTTTTTATAGCTCAGATGAATATCTCATCACAAAATGGATTCGAAGAAGTTTGTTTTAGAAAAAAATTGTTACCCGAAAATTATAAATACAGCGCCGGCTTACGCTGTTAGAAATAAACAACTTAATCTTCAATCTCATGAATAACTTCTAGAGGTTCACGAAATAATAAAAAAAATAATTTGCCAAAATAATTTTGTCTATATACTGTATAGTGCTAATGGTGATTTTCAGTTTGCATTGAAAAATAGTACAGGACAAAAACACCGATTTTTCATAACGAACTCCTTTGAGACTCGAAAATATTTGCAAAAGTGAACTCAATCTCTCGAAAAGATGGAATTTTAAGCAAGCAAACACCGAAGTCGTCAGTGTCTCCCTGAGTGTGCCTGCGACTACTGTGCACCGACGGCGGTGGCGGCGGCGCATCGTCCCCTCCCGCGCCGCTGCCCCCTCCGGCGCAGCCCCCCTCTCCGGGCGCCGCAGTCGCCCCCGTCGCGACGTGGCGGGCTGCCCCGCTCCTGCGGCGTCCTCCGGCCCCCTCCCCGGCCGAGGGCCCGCCACCCCACCCGCCCCCCTTGCCGCCGCGCGCGCATGCGTGGCGCGAGCCTAACCTTGGATCCAGCAATAAATACCTGGGCGCTTCCCCGCTGGCGGAGGAGTGCGTTCGGGATTCGCGCCGCGTCCTGCCGACTCGGCGGACTGTAGGGGAGGCGCATTCTTTCGCGAGTGCTGCATGCTTTGCACTGTTTAATGCGTTCGTGGCGATACTACTGCGGTTTTCGACGAGTCTTTCTCTCGGCCCACCAGGATCTCGGGCGTTTGAACACAACTTAGAATCGTCCACGTCATTATGAGATTTTTTTCAGTTGAATAGTAGTCAGACAATAACATCAGGTGGAATGATTTTGTCGTGGTGCCATTCCACAAACTAGAAGACTAGATCTTAACTTCGATGTGCAAGTTATCATTTTCATGATCTTTTCGTAGACAGGAGGAAGGGTCCTGAGACCCTAGTCAGAGGAACCCTTAAGTAGACAGGGAGGGGGGGGCGTTCAAACGAGAACTGGCATGATAGCAATTTTGGAAACATTTTTTGTGTCCGATGAACAAAAACAATTATGCGGTGGTCTTCACAGCTAACTTAACCGAGACACTGCCTTTTAATTACATCATTAATGATTTTCGTAAACAAATTAGACATCATTGCAGAGATCAATATTTTCAGAAAATGGTTTTTAATACTCTACTATTATTGCTGTGAGTAGTTATAAGGGACATGAACATAATTTTGTAATGTACGATACACGTCGTCCTACTTAAGAGTTGTAATCACTGAAGCTGTTTGTCAGTCGTCTAGGCGCAACACTGTACATGACATTGTAGTTGGAGGCCCATCTGATTTTTTCTCTCCTAAACGATCTTTCGAGGAGGATTGCATTGTTAGAAAAACTCAGTAAATGTATCGGTAGATTCAGTCCAACTACGCAAAAAATATCCACAAATGTAGTAGACTTGAAGAAACTTCAATATTCTACCGGATTACATTCAAGCACTGTTGGAAAAATTTCATTATGATACAGTATTAATCGTCATCATTCTTAATAATGTGTTTACACTTACTCACAATAGTTTTATTTTTATAAATTATTTCTATGGCATTAATGACAGAACATTAATGACATTGAAAAGAGTGGGAATTCAACGTTATTTTACGGCGCACACGTGCTAAAATCTCATTTTCAACCCTGCGGTTCGAACGTTTTAGATCCACGAGAATTAATATTAATCTCGTAAAATCCTGTTATAATTTATTAAATCTTATACAGAGTAAAAATGAACTTGAGCAATTTAAGGGCAAGTTTTGTAAATAATATTTCTGAGATTGGAAAAGTAATTAATTTAATTAATTTTCTCATTTGGTAGAAGTTACTTCTTTTATTCGGCAATTATTTAAAGGAAGATCACTCGAACACGAGGAAAAGTATTTGATTTTTAATATTTATTTTTACTGTCATGTAGCATATTGTGAAACTAGAATGCAGAAAAAGATGATGATGCACTTACGGATGTCCGCACTTAAATAGCTGGAGCAAGCGAACCCGTATTTCTCCAAGTCAATTAAAGTGAAACCGTGTACTAAACGGAAGTTTCGATCCCAAACGGACTGGATGTCGGTGACCAAGTCTCCGGAACAGGTTCTCGCGCCAGGAAGTGGGACGCTTCACAAAGAGGGATATCCGGTTTCGGAAGTGGCGAAATTATATCTCCTTAAGAATGTCGACCCATCGAGGAAGCCTGAAGTGACCAAGGCTACCATGAAACTCGTCTCTTCAACGTCATCTGCGTGTTGAGAGATTGGATATGTCATTGCTTTTCTGGCGCACTTGACGCCGAAGGTCAATATCTGATAGCGACTTCTTGTAATCTCGTCTTTGGATACAGTAAAAATTAATAGTTTCTATGTAACTTAACCGCATTTGATTCAAGATCTCTTAAGGGAGGTAACAACTAAAAGTAATAACTTTCTTTGCGGTGGCCTAAAGTATGCATGGAGGTTTTGGTGCCGTTTGGTTATTCATAAGCTTCCTCCACGATGTTACATCTTCCTATTGGTATCATATGAGTTGCTGTGTGGGTGTATGGGTGAAAGAGAAACCCAGCGGATCGGTATGAAAATGACTAAAAACATGTTTTCATAACGTTAATTCTACCGCGTTGTAATCATATTTGATCCCTATATAAAACAGTTCAACAGGTGATGAAACAATGTAATTATATGACACTTGTCTTGATGTTCTAACTGCAAAATACATTATTCTCTTTTTCTTTAATACAGTCTTAGCTCATTACTAATTTTTGTAGAAATTACGATTGTATTACGAAATCTCACTCGCAAAGGGTCTAAAAGTGTTTTGCAGATTTTCTGAGCAGTGGGCCTTTTATGAAAATTACCAATAATCTCTGTTTTCATCAAAGCTAGTAGAATCTTAACTCGTACAAACTTAAATACCTCTCCATTTAGTTATTGCTTGTGTAGGAGTCATTTGTTTAGAAGGGAATATGTTAAGGCAATAAAAAAATGTAACATTAATCAAGTCAATTATTTATAACACAATTGTATGAGTAACGGATATCGACAATGTAAGAAAGTGCATTTTTTTGCTGCAGAAGTGTAAAACACTAGGCAAAATTATTTCAGATTGTTGCTGTGTTATTGACATGCCACATTTTATTTTCTGACAAAATATGTTCTTCAATTTATCACGGATATTCTGACTCCTTATTCACATATTGCTCTTTGAAAACATTCCGTTTCGTCAACAAGTGATGTTTCTCGAGAAAAGCCTTCAAATAGATGTAAATATCAGACGATTTTGACGTTCTCTTTAAAGTCTCCATCACACGATTCTGTATTTGTACTTGGCGAAGAATCGACAAATACTCTTGTAGACTGCTAAATCAGAGAAGTATGCAACTCGGACGCTTGCCAAGTACTTGTGTCGCTTCGCTCCCGAAGAACGTACTGCAACGTTCTGATTTGAAAACATGCCAGAGACGGAAGGAAAGCACTTAAGGTATGCAGGAAGAGGCACGGGTCCAAAGCCCTCCCGAAAACTGGAACGACATTGTTCTTCTGCAAATTTATATTCGTCTGTAAATTGTCTCTCTTCATTTCAACCTATGTCGACTATTATTTAGTCTTCAAAAGTAATATAAAAAGTGCATTTGGAAAATAATGTGTGTGATTTCCATTAATAATCTATATGGCGACCCTCAATCTTGGTACTGCTATGGTCCCGTTAGTGCAGTGAATATTTCATCCCGCGAGGTCCATGGCCCGTTTGTTAACGTTCTACTCTTTTCGCCTATTATTGATAGGAGAAACAAGGAAAACTACCGATCAGAGCAGCCGGCCGCTAGAATTCTCCTCCGCACAACAACTGAATTCGGTACACTGTTCTTGCATGCAATTTCAAGAATTAATCAGAATCAATGTTAAAAAGAACAGGAATAAAATTTTATATTGAACCATTTACAGGATTGTCAGATTATTTAGAGAGTCTTTTCACCAAATGTGTATCAACTTCCCTACGTGTCAGCATAAAAAAAGTGAAAAATTAGGAATTCATCATATTTACGGAAATAAAATGTTTTATTACTTAGTGCGATGGGGCTCCTTTCGAATTTTTTAGGAGGGGAACATGAACCCCTGCCTCTCCACGTATGCATGCCTTTGGTGTTCTCTAGTGTTCATTTAGACTTGTCCTTTTTAGGGGCTGGAGTTGCAGAAAGTTTTTTAACTTCTGGTAGGAGAAGTGAGTAACTTTTCAGCAGTGCAACGTCACAACTTTCCCTTTTCAACCTTCATATAACTCAATTTTATTCTTTAAAATATATCAAGACGTTTCGTAACAATGTAATTAAGGTACAAAATGCTAATAATTTTGTTTAATAATTTTCCTGAATACACATAATACATTTATTGGATTGTTAATTCTTTGCTCTTGCAGATATGGCTCAAGAGCAATATGTGGGAAAACAATTACGTATAATTTAAAAGGATTCACCTTAACGTTTGGGGATTACCTCTATGATTCCATCTAGAGGCAACAGAAAAGCCATCTTAAAATGGAAGAAGGACTATCTCCAATATTTTTGTGTAAGAAAATACTAATAAAAGAGATTGTGCTTGGAAGCTAAATGATATAAACCTAGTACGTTTGTAGAATATGAAACAAAATCAAAGTGGTGAAAAACTTTGTCATACATATTAACTTCCTAGAGATGCAACACTAGAGCATTTGAACCATTCACGGAACTTAACTGCGTTTCTTAAGACTTGCTGGCACCGAACGTCTGATTACAAACTCTTGCCAAAGCAGGAAGAGGAATAAATTTTGGCGTTACACGGATTATATTTTACTGTACATGCATTGCACTACCACACATGCCGGGAGACCGGTCGAGAGCTCAGAGTTTATCCCGGCTGGGACGGTGCCCAGCTGGTGGTAGATACCTGGTTGAAGAAAAACCGAAGGAAAAGTCGGGACCGGACCTCACCATCCAGCGGGAGAAGATCACCGCTACCTCACGAAGAAGAAACATGCACTATACATATGGGACTAATGACCTTTGCAGTATCCGTCTACCTTTAAAATTAAATTAAATCTCAAAACATAACTTTTTCTTGCATTTTCACATATCTATTTTTTTAACGTAACAGTGCAAACTCCATTCTCACCGTGTACAGACGAGTGCGCTAAAAGAACGTAACATTTTATATATTATAATTAGAAGAACGTATCGTGATAGAAAATTGTGTAAGATTGTGATACTGAAATGCTAATTCGCGAGATGGCGTAACAGTACAGCCAGCATCTTCTCTCCTTTTCGCGCAGAATGTAATTTAAGTATGGTCTCTTCAACATTCACTTTATGGATCACTAAGTTCACACTAATTAATTATAAAATCATTTATCTTCTCAATTTTTCGCGTTTACCTGGCAACGACCAATCTTCAAAGCGCTGAGCTTGCTGTGTAGAAATTTGTGCGTATTGGCTAGACAATCTCTAAACCAAACCACGCCTCACCCAGAATAGTATAGTTATTATAGATATCCTCAATATTTTCGTATAGCTTTCAGTCGTAGGCTACTGAATTTTATACATATATCAACAAATCGTCGAACTGTACTTATATTACATCTTTTCCTAGTTCCACGTATTTTATGCTAGCTGTGGCCATCTCAGAAACATGGAGAACTATTTCTTAATTCTTGAAGTAATGCCCCACGCGCACCCAGCAGGCGCAGGCGTCCCATTTGACCATTTAAGGGTCTTTAAAGTCTGAAAGGAAGGCCATTATTCATTGGTTACTTCAAACAATGAAGAGAGAGGAGGATTCCAAGCAGCACACAATGGGCCAAAACGGGCTAAAAGGCGTGCATTAGAATGAACGCAGAACACATTTTAACTCATTATAAGCAGAATTTGCCAGACACGCAGCACAGCATAGCGCTACATATAAAACAGTATAGTTTTTAGCTGCAGTCATTTGCAGCTCATGCAATTGACGCAAAAAAGATTTATCTGTGAAAGAAAAATTGCATTTCTTCAAGACATAACGTAAAAGATATTACATATTTTGTTATGTACCAAATTCTGAGTGTAAACAATTGAGTGGGAATATCTTAAAATAGGAAACTGGAATATTGTGACACTAACGTAGCGCCTCAAAGAGGCGTTAAAATACAAGTAAATTTAAAAAAATGTTTTTATCAATTCATTTTCCATATAGTCATTTGTGTCACTCTCCCAACACTAATAACTCGCATTCATACCAATATGCTATTTCGCTTCTCGGGGCAGTACAACGCGCACACGCCCCTTCGTATAAGAACCATTTCTACAAATCAAAACTGCATTTTTTTGATAATGAGGAACAACTTATTGATTTCCATTGTTCTTATCAGTCGGCTGGCTTAAATTTTTAACGGCCACCAACTGCAAATAGTGGCTTTTCTTCTTCGGTCTGGATGCCTTATGTCATTTTCTACTCCTATTGTATAATGCTGTCATTTGATGGCTGTAACCAGTTGGATAATGATAGTCATTTCGATACAGTTTTCATTATGATACAGGTTCTTGACCAATCACAGAAAAATTTACAAACCAAGTATTGACAATTAATCATTGAGAATCGTTTTAGCAAATGTTTCGTTCGATTGTGTACATTAAAATTGCATTTGATATTATATTATGCTCAATAGTTTTAATTTCTTTTATTACCAGTATATTTTCGTGGAATATTATTTAAAATAAATTGGATCGTAATTTCACTTTGATTCTATTTGACTAGCGCAGTACTCCGTCGCAGGCGGACAGGTAAACTCAGCCACCTGTGGCAGCATGCGAGGTAGATTTAGGTAGCTGTCCGCTAGGTGGCCTTGATTGAATCAACTGCCACGAAACTATTCCGTGTGAGAGTTTAACTTATAAATGTCGTAGAAAAAGTACCGTATAAAACTCGATGTAATGGTATTAATACACTTTTGTGAAGTTTACGATACTCACTCATTCCTCACTCGCATCGTAATATCACACTCATGTATTAATACTCATCATTACATCACCGTTTCATAATGTACTAATATAACATTACATTATAACGAAAATCCCATTAACCGTGCTCTATCGTGCGCTGTTCGGTGGGAGTCCGGCGCACTGTGCGGCGCTGGCCGGGCGCGTGGGAGGGTCCGACGGCAGCGAGGAGAGGAGGTCGCAGCCGCCCGGAGGGGTCTCCCGGCAGGTGGAAGCGCCGGCGGAATATTTCACGCGCCTGCGAAAGCGGAGATAAATCACGCGAGACGAAGGGGAGACCAGCGCAGGGCAGCACGTGGATTCTCCCCCACAAGACGCTCAGCGCCCTCGGAAATGCCTCAGGATATAGGATGGATATCAAGTTCTTAGATGTTATGGTAGTGTTTATACAGACGGGAAATAAAATACGCTGGTTTACCTATATTCCTTCGTTTGGCGTTTCGTTTTCCTTTCGTGTTTTTATTTACCTCTCCAGCATCCCATGAACACATACCTGTAATTGTCTCGTGATCGTGAAATGCAGCATACGCAGTATTTATAGTTTATATAGTGGTATTCATAAAGCGGTAAAGGCAAAAACAATTTTATCAGCGACAATAAGTGTTAAGTTATCAATGAAAACTACCATGTTCGGAAATAAATGTATGTTAAGGAACAGAAAGATGAAGGCAACACTTAAAATGTTGAAAAACGCGTCACCGCTGAAAATGGAAGAAAGTAGAATAAAAGCGAGGCACGTTAGCGCAAAGAAGCAAGAGCCTTTAGTTGGCAGAGAATAAAATTATGGACGCGACCGCAAGGGAAGGAAGGAAGCGGGAAATATGCGGAGGACGCCAGTAACGCCGCGAAGGGCGGCAGCGGGGACCAAGGAGACGGCGCTGTGGGGATTTTATAAGCGAATGAATCACGTCAAGCGCTTTGTATGCGCCGCGTGGCCCCCACTTCCACCATCCCCACCGCATTTCCACTTCTAAAACGCTCCCCTGCTATCTCCATCGCGGTCGTTCATGTCTAGTCTTTGACAACGTACTCATCATCGTTCTTACGTCGCCACTACCACAACTGTCACTCCCTCCTTCATTACCACCACGTTTCAGGTATCCCCAACCCCTCCATCAGAAGGTGGCAGATTTTGGACTCTAGTTACATAACATACGTAGCTCGATCGAATTCAACCAGTCTCCTGCGAAAAATTCTAGCGGGCATCTGGTCTTATTATAGCTAGTTTGTTGTGGTTTCTCAATCAATGCCAGGCGAATACTGAAATGGTATCTTAACAAAAAGGCCAGGATCGTGCGCAATCTTTCCTACCTCATCCTTGTCCCCCATGTCTCCTTACACATTCACACACGCACGCACACCCACACATACTTGCAAGTACTAACTACCACATACGGCGGGAGACCAGACGAGAGCTTGTCCCGTTTGGAGCAGTGCTCTGCAGGCGAATATACCAGGAGGGAAGAAACTCTACAAGCCGACGAGGTCGGCGCCGTATCTGACGTTTTAGCGGGGAGTAACTCCGCCATCTCCAGGATATAACATGCACTGCACTTACGAGACTAATTACCATAGCAGTTGACTAGTCAGAAAACAAAATAGTTAATGAATAATCAATCACCCTTCACAAAACAAACGTCTCCCCCGGAAACCATGCCACATTTACCGTCACCATCTCAACGGCCACCACAGATCATCTTATGCTCTCACCAGCAGAGCCCCCTCTGCTGTGGTCTTGGCGCCCGCGTAAGTTGCTTGAGTCCCTAGATACAGAGAGTAGCGCAACCGCCGCCGTTTAATATCCTCCCACCCGATAGCTCCGCCAGGCAGCATTCAGAAACTGAAGGGAAACTATAACAATTGGTGACGTTATGGAGATGTTTAAGATTATTAATATTGATTTGGAATAGATTCATGGTTCTCAACACATAGAATATCCCACAGTTCTAATTGTCGTGACAACTGGACATAAAATGGAGAGATCGATGGAACAATGGAATGAGCCACTCCCTGCATCTAGGGACTCGATAAGTCGCCGCCGCAGGGCTCAATCTGGCGAGCGGGTGGCGGCAGTGGCGAATCTACGGTATGGCAGACATGGCACGTGCCATGGGCGCCACTCACAAGGGGCGCTATTTACAGTATACCCGTGAAAACAAATAACAACAACCTTAATTTGAAGAATCCTGACAGGGGCGCAAATTCTATGCTTGCCATGGGCGCCTGAATACCGAGATACGCCTCTGGGTGGCGGGTGGCGGCTGCCGCGCCGAGGATCTAAACACGCGGCGGAGCTCCCCGGCCGGCGCGGCGCGGCGCCCGGTTGGCGGAGGCGTCTGTAAGCAGCCCGGGGCTCCTCTGGGCGGAGGGCGGCCGCCCGCTCTGCGGCTGCGAGCAGGGTGGGCAGGAGGCGCCTCTGGGCACATCTCATCGCATTAAGGGGAGTCCAAGGTGCCTGTACTGCCCATGTTAAAATGAGGATTTTTGATGTACCTTTTTTTTCAGAAATTATTAAAGGGAGAACTTCGAAAATTTCGCAGCATGTACATTAAGTTTTTCTTATTACATTAACAAGGGGAAATTTTAATATTTGTAATAGACCAAACCACTGGTAATAAGCTGTGCACGTTTGGTTAACCTACCATCCATAGGCTTGGAGAAAATGTTCCTTGAATATGAAAATATGTAACTTACGGGAAATGGCTTCTAAAGTTTCATAACCACAAAAAAAGCTCATATAAACAGCTGTTGGCACTTTGCAGTGCTCTAGTAGTTTAAATTAGCAACACAAAATGTATTAGCACTAAAATTTGCAAAAACATGTAACCAGGGAACACCAACAATGACTGCGCGCATGGACGCGACGACATTGCGCGAGTGCTATGGTGGATTTTCATATGCCACGTGGAAGAACAGAACCCATACTGTTCTTCATGGCTTCAGCAGAGACAGAATTTGTCTTATGACATTACCATAATATTTCTGCAACCTGTCTATTGTTTCATCAGTGAATTGACCTCTTCCCCCATAGTTTTCCCATCACTTACTTTTGTAGTACCAAGTGTTTGTTTCAATTTTCCCGGTCTCACCCCCATTCACTTTTGACTGTTACTTAAGCACTCAAATTTTTGTATAGTAACATCTATAACATATGGTTTCAAATCCCCCACACACTTGAACCCTTCAGAATCACCATAATCAAGGTAAAACAAATATCGAACTCCATATCCTGAAAGTCAAATTGTTGAATCATGCCCTCATCTGGTGCACGCATTTATAAAAATAACGATATCTCAACTTCTAGAGCACGTAAACCAAAAATATAAATTACATTTTGAAGAGCAAAATTGAAATTATTTTTTAAAGTAAAAAAAAATCGATAGTTTTGAGGGGTGGACCCCCTCCGGCTCCCCTTAAGCTGGAGGCACTCGGTGTCACTCGCCTTCCTTTCATATCATTTGTTTATTGAATTGGTAATTCAGTGTGGCAATTTTAGCAATGATAGTACCCGGTGGCTGACCCAGTGGGGTGACTATTGAGACAAAACATCTGACTATTGAAAATGTCCAGTTTCGTCCACAACGGCAGGTACTGCAATCCCCATCACTACATCATGAAGTTTAGGAAACAATTAACAACAGGAAAATAACAGCACATTGTACATTCTGAATTTTCAGTACTGCATTCGGAGGAACGTGCGATGAACATGGAATTATGTGAGGGACATGCGGGGAAAATGAATCAAACATGTCGAAAACATATGGATACCAAGCGAAATAACATTTAAGGGAACATGTGGGAATATTCGGGATACTCGTGGAGAACATGGGTGGTCTTTTGCAGATGAATCCCAGTATTAAGACATTTTCTTATTTTAAATAATGATTTACAAAGTGCAGCGTGTTCGCGCGGGACCAGTGAGATGAAAAGTTGATCAAAGACGTATCACTTGATCAACACAAGTGATAAATCTCTTTTTAATGTCGCCTGACTCAATATATGAAGAATAGTCTGCTACTGAAAGCCAGATATAAGCAAATCAGATTACATCAATTTTTGTTTTGTATTATACGCTTTGTTGTTATTTATGACTACAGCACTTTGATGAGTTCATTGTCGTGGTAAAATATTTATCTTCGAAACCAGTCTCGACATCTCCAGTCCAAAATTGAAGATAATGCAGCGGTATATGCAATCAGTACTTCATCATAGAGCAGAACATTCATCAGATAAGTATACCACATAATACAGCGAAGCCATTATGGAAGGCGGCGGCACCTTTCATCTCTCCTATGCCAACTCGGAATTCTGAAGTCTCATTCCCCAATTGTAGAATTCTTCGAAGTGAGTCCAAGAGGGAAGTAGTTTCTTAGTGCTTTCTACACATTATTAGAGACCATTTCGCTGTCGAGAAGTCATCAAAGAACCGCGTTTAGAATATTCCATTACACTGTAAGAAAATTCCATTACAATATGGAAGTTTCCTGGTCAGAATTGGCGTTGATTTTCACTCCTGAATTAATACTGACATTTTAGAAAATGTTCATGAATTCCTGTTGTAAAATTGAGTGACTTTTATATAAAGGAAATAGTTTCCGTGAGAGTAAAAAAAATTACAGAAACTGTACTTTTGTTACATTGTGTAAAATAAGATGAAGGTTAGATTTACTTTAACTAACACAACTCAAATTGGATCTAGTTTGTATTCGGTAATGCTTCTTACAAATCGTACAATCGACAGTTAAATTTAAATATCACATTACAACGCATTACAATCACCAAAGGTGTATACATTGTACTAGTAAGAGGTTGTCGGCATTTATACTAAATTATTTCGTCTGTGCTAATATTTATATTACAGGAAGACGATTCTTGACTTCCACGCGGCAGATCTGTTCATAGCTGCTTGGGTTAAATCTGCAAATTTGCAAATAATCGGCAAAACAATTAAATAAAAACGTTGCCAAAAGGCGTTATCAACGAAATATGGATGAATAAATATGGAATTTTGAAAACGATTTTCATCATAACAATGTTTCTTTACGTCCAATTACCACAATCAAATATTCATGCACTAGCCTTAAAGCGTAAATTGTTCTCATATGAATGCTGTGTGCTTTTTCGTAGAATTTCGTGCTGGCTACATCGCACTTCTCGCCGTCTCTGGGGCTCCGGTCGCGCATTTACAAGCAGCAGCCCCAGCGGCGGAGGGAACGTGTGCAGAGCGGCGCGATGCCACCGCGGCGGCGGCGTCGAGGCGTCGAGGCGCCGGGGTCGATAACCACGGACAGCGCTCGCGCGGCCTCGGGTGCGGGTGGAGGCCTCGGCGGCGGCGGCGACGCCGGCGCGGCTGTGGAGCCGCCGAGGAGAAGCAGAGCATGTCATCTGTCAGTGGAGAGATCACTACGCGGCGATGGGGGGAAGGGGAAGCAGTGGAGAGAGAGAGAGAGAGAGAGGGAGAGAGAGAGGGTGGGAGAGAGAGGGAGGGCGAGAGAGGGAGAGAGGGAGAAAGGGAGGGGGAGAGAGGGAGAGTGAGGGAGAGTGAGGGAGAGTGAGGGAGAGTGAGGGAGAGTGAGGGAGTTAGAGGGAGAGAGAGGGTGAGAGAGGGTGAGAGAGGGAGAGAGAGGGAGAGAAAGAGAAAAAACGGCGAGGAAGAGAAAGACGGAAGAGAGAACAGTTTGGGGCGATGTAGTTCAGTTTGAATAGTTTGAGGCAGATATACCGATTCGTTGCAAGTTGCAATCAAATAAACTTTTTATAAGATGTACGAGCATTCATACTTGCATGAAGAGAAAATCAATTGGGGACAGAAGGTAACGATATTTATGTCCAAGATGTTTGATACTCACAGGAAACAACCAACGGATGAGAATGAATCCGATCCGCTTGTCACGGAACGTTAGCTTATCAGTTCTTTTAGTTGCGACGTAAAGTTGGCATAATACAAGCAGCTGCCGACTATAACTGTGGTTATATTAAAATATTGTCAGACATATTTACATATTCTAGAGAACTGCTTATTTTTCTAAATTCTCGCTATATATTTGTAAAAGCTCTTTGCAGCCGAATCAGATCACCCCGATCACCTTAAGGAGGAGGTTTTCTCCAGCCGTAGTCTAAAAACTAACATTCTCGCGAACTGCTCGGATGTAGGATAAAGAGAACACGAAGAGTTTAAAAAAAGAGACTTTCCGTTTTAATATCCAATGTCTTCGCCGCGTTAACAACTTTTTCCCAATTAGGAGACATTTGTACCTGGGGGTAATTTGCCACGGGCGGCGCCTGCGTCGACATTCGGCGCCGCGCAGATCCGCCAGGAGGAGCGCCAGGCGTTAACAGGCCGCGTTAATTGGCTCGTTAGCTCCCGCGAGATGCGCCAACACCGCGACTCTCCGCCGCCCCCACAACGCCGCTCTGCAGCCACCAGTGGAAAGTAGCAGGAAGTTTCAAAGCGACGGCACGACGAGGTATTGCACGACACGGCGTAAAAAAATATGCGATGTGTTATGCGTTGACAAATTGATGCGATGACTGCAAGAAGAAATCAAATAAATTGTTGGGAAATTGAAGGAATACTTGGGGAATTTACGATAATTGCTTATAAATTGGTATAATTTGACGTTCATTTATTGAAGTTTGAGCCACGTGAAGTTCTCCACGTTGATGTTAGATTTTGAACAATATCTCGGACTCAAAGAACGGTCTACACTGATTTTTCTAAATGGAGTTGTGAAATAGAAATAAATCTTTTCCGTGACTGTAGTTGAAGCAAAATTAGTCCTGACATTTCTTCAAGTTGCAGCTACCCGTAATTCATTCCATTTAAAAACGAAGAGTGGCATTTAAAAATAAAAATACATAACACACTAAAATTTAAAGAGTGTAGTGTAAACTTATTGAAAAGTTAAAGTTTTCAGATCTACAAATACGCAAACGTAAAACTACTAGGTTGATACCATCTATTAATAATAATTATTTTTATGCCAGTTTTATGTTAATATTTTTCACGTTAAACGAGCACTGCTGTGAAAAACTATTGATAATGGAATAAATGTCCCAAGAAGTAATTCGGTTGTTGAATGATTTTAATATTCTATTAAAAAGCATACAATTTTTCGTGGTTTGATTATCTCTTGATTCTCATTAGTCGTTACAATTAATATAATATAATATTGATATAATACATATTTTTATATAAACACTAGATTTCGGTTGCCATCGCTGACTATATTTTATTTATTTTTGTTATATGCTATATTATGTTGCGTTAAATATTTATTCATTAAGAAAAAAATACTTAATACGTTTTACAGAACATGAAAACGAAATTTATTTGAAATTAATAATAAAAATTAAAAAAAAAAATAGGCATCAGAAAGGAGAGGATGTAAGTTTCCACAAGTTTCACCACTGGAAGTCCCGTATCGTGCAGAACCCAAGAGCCCCAACTCCGTGAATCCGCCACAAAGACTCCCGGCGCGCGGCTGTGTTGCGCGCGTTCCGAGCGCGCGGGAGAGCGGAGGCTGCGAGGGCGTCGACGCCGGAAGTGGCTGGCGGAAGCGCCGCCCGGAACGCGCGCTCCACGCAGCGCCGCGCAGCCGCGCCGCCCGCGGGCAGTGATTAGGGACGCGACATCGCCCAGGAAACATCGATGCTCAAAATGAAACTATCGATGTTAATGAAACATCGAAACAGAAACATCGATGTTTCTAAACATCGATGCTCAAAATTGGGAGATTTTGCCACCTCGAATGTTAGGCACTATCGATCTTCTGCGCATGAGCAGAAGATCGATTGTGTTTAACCAGTGCCCTCTGGAATATTCTAGAGGGCGCTGGTTTAACATTTGAGGGTGCAAAAACTCCCTAATGAAACCATCCATGTTTATTTATTTATTTATTTACGTCAAAAACAGTTAAAAACTGTGTGGATCTATGGGGAGAAGTGAAAAGTGAATGTTAATGACACATCGAACCAAAACCATTGATGTTATTAAATATCGATATTTTTAAAGCAGGATTAATAACCATTGAAGTTCACGTGAGTGTGGGAAGGATTTAATTTGAAAGTGGTAACGTTTATTGATTTTTATTGATATTTGTATGAGAAAAACCAAGTAAAATAATCATTAACAAAACGTGGATTATCTAATTCAATAATTCAAAAATTACAGAGGCTTCTTTATTGGCGAAAACAATGTTATTTATTTATTACTCTTAGACATTTTGGTCTGAATTCAGTTTATGGACATCTAAAAATTATTATAGAATTTTTATGGGGATATTTTTCTTCCAATTTAAAAGTATTTGCCACTTAAAAACATCGAACACAAAATCGATGGTCAAAAACATCGACTTCAAAAAATCTATGTTAAATACATCGATGATTTTATAAAAACCTCGACATCAATGTCGCATCCCCAATAGTGATGGCAAGTATTAGCAATGAAATTTTCGTAGCAATATTCGAAGAAATATTTCGAAGCAAATAAAACATTTTAAAGTAAAATGTCGTGGTTCTAATGTGATACATAACACATCAATATTAGTTTAAAGTATATTCTGCCTTAAATTTGACTGTGATCTTCATTTTCTAATCAATGTTCTATGTAGTCAAGCTCAAAATGCAGTTTAACGACAGTACCACAGAAAAATAATTAAAAAAGGTCGGTTTCTTGCCGTCTGGGGATCGACCATAGAGACAGTTGTCAATGGCTGTTGATTGCGAAAAATCCACAAAAAATTAGATACTGGAAATTTTATTTTTGTCAAGAATTTTTTTGAAAACAAATATGTTCTGAAGAAAACATCGTTGTTATAATCTCGATGTTTCTGCTCGAAAGTATCCGTTTTTTAAAAAACATCGCTTATTTTTTGCTATTCCTACCCGCGGGCGCTGGCTCGCCCAGCACAGCGGTGGCTTCGCGGCGCCTGCCGGCTGCGCCGGGCCGGTCGCGCCCACCCGCCCGTTTGATCAATACGGATTTTGTGTAAAGCCCCGGTTCCCACGGCTAACCGGCGCGGCGCGCGGTAGGCGGAGGCGGTAACGGTAGCGGTGAGGATGGCGGCGGGGGCGGGGCCAGCGTGCGCTGGAACAATAACCCGGAGGCTGCGGTGCGCAGAGGAAGCCGGAGAAGGCTGAGATTGGAGCGTTGAGGGTTTGGGTGCAGGGTTGAGGTGTTGGGCACAGGCGAGTGGCCAGGAACTATAGTGCGGTTTTTGTAACCTGTGCCTCTGAAGGCCCGTCTTCACGATCGAATATGCCACGGTATTTCGCGTCTTTCTCAGTCATGCCGCCAGATATCGCATGAACGCGACCGTATCAAGCGATCATGCTATATCTAGCGGCACGAGCGAGAAAGACACGAAATGTCGTGCGATATCCCATCGTGGCCATAGGGGCTTGAGGGGCAGAGTTATAAAAATCACACTACAGCAGGTTTAGTTATAAAGTGGAAAAGGAGACCTTGATATGCACCTTCGAATATAAAATAAAATTGATTAAATTGGTTGGGGGAGGGTATTTTTGTAATCGAAAAATGAAGTTTGTGTTACTCCTGTTTTATTTTTTTTTATTTTTATTTATTTATTTATTTATTTATTTTAATACACTTCCTGTTCGTTAATACAGAATGTCCAAAGTTACTCGCACCAAACTGAAGTCACGAGTTGTGATGTCCGCAATCAACGAGGCCATCAAATATTTTAACATTTGACTCTCAAGAATAGGAGTTACAAAGTGTGTCCCATGAAGATGGCTTCCACATAAACTGGCATAAATATATTCCGCCACACACAGGCATCGTCCGACCATTACGCCTTTCTGCGCTTGAAATCTATGAAGCGTTCGAAAATAAAAAAAAACATTTTTCACCTTCTTCTTTTTCTTCTTTTGCCTTTTCCCGTTACTACGGGGCCGGCGCTAATGAGTGCAGGCTCAATTTACATTAATTTTTCCGCCACTCCATTTTTATACAGATTTGGCAATGTTTTTACGGCCGGATGCCCTTCCTGACGCCAACCACACAGGACTCACAAGCACAATACAGACAACACACAATCTCACAACCATGCCCGAGGCGGGATTCGAACCCACGATCCTTCGGTCCAACAATGCCACTACCGACTTAACGATCTCGGCCACCCGGAATCGTCAGAAAAATATTTTTCACCGCTTGCGGAAATATTTGCTGATACGACCATCTGCACTCCGGTCCTGGGCCATGGCATTAGCGATAACCGTCTACCTTCGCGAAAACAGAACCCAGGCGCCCCAGCAATGCTTTGCGACGACAAATGCTCAGCGATAAGAGCAGAGGCCGCGCACCAGCGCAGCTTAGCACTCGGCAATTAGCGTAAATCCGATTATCCTAGTTGAGCCTGAGTGCGGTACAGGGGTGTATAAAGAATGTTATTTTCTAGGAGGAAAATAG
Source organism: Acheta domesticus (assembly GCA_031308135.1). Classification (NCBI taxonomy): domain Eukaryota; kingdom Metazoa; phylum Arthropoda; class Insecta; order Orthoptera; family Gryllidae; genus Acheta; species Acheta domesticus. The sequence continues at coordinate 40,375,358 of JAHLJT010004567.1, read as the reverse complement.
TGCTTTCTGCGTTAAGATTAAACTTTTGCACACGTATTTTATATGTTCTTGTTAACAATAGTGCATTCAGTACCTTCTATTAGTGTGGATAAGTCTGGTCACTCTGAATTATTCTATGACCACATTTTATGCAGCGTGTGGATATTTTAAATCCTAAGAATGGGCAATGTCACGTCGTGCCACGGACTCCAGCTCGCGGCGTCGACCTTGACAACACTGCCCTATAAGCATGGAGACCTCGGCTGTCCAGCGGGCTAGGCCTTTTTGGGGAGGTAAAAGGCGAGCGCGGGGTGCAATCGGGATCCGTCGCTGCGAATGTGGAGGGCGGGTGTCGGGTGAGGGCGGAGGGAGAGGTTGGAGGCCGGAGCCCGAGCGAGCGTCGCAGAGTCCCACCAAGCACGTCTTTGGAGGTCCATCGAGCTGGCCCGCCCACTATAGCAGAATCAAACCAAACTAGTACCAGAATTTTTAACTATTTTATTACTAATTTATTATCGCAAACCCGATATTTTTAACATTCATCTTCACCCCAAAATAGGGGGAGGCGGACCACCTTGATATCAAGCTATCCCGCCACCCGTTTTTTGGGTGAAGATGAGTGGTAAAAAAATCGGGTTTGCGGTAATAAATTAGTAATAAAATAGTTAAAAATTCTGCTACTAGTTTGGTTTGATTCTGCTACAGTGGGCGGGCCAGCTTGATATCAAGCTAGCCCGCCACACGTTTTTTGGGTCAAAATGAGTAGTAAAAAAATTGGTTTTTGCGGTAATAAATTAGTAATAAAATAGTTAAAAATTCTGCTACTAGTTTGGTTTGATTCTGCCATAGTGAGCGGGCCAGCTTGATGGACCTCATCTGCGCCGTGGGGGGGGGAGAGGGGGGGCGCCACCGTAAATTTGCGGCTCATCTCACGCTCGGCCGCGAAGCGTTGCGGGGAGCAGCGCGGGCAGATCGATCGACTGCGACCAACGACCGACGGACGTTGTTCCCAGGAAAGCGGCACATCCCAAGGCTGAATGACGTTCTAGATACGGCATTTACGTTCAGTAATTTGAGTAGCGCCGGGTATTAAAATAAAAGCGAAATGCGTCATGATAATGGTACGTGGCTGATTGGATGTAGAATATGAAATGTTATCCCCCTTTGTAATTGGAACTACATTTTATTGTTGAAAGGCACGCGTTTCGTATTTCAGGCAATGGCGGAAGTTTTGTTATATTATACCTTTTTGATCTATTTTCAAATGAAATCAATGTTTATTGGTTTGAGAAGTTGGATAAACATTGGTAATATACTTAAGTTATAATAATATCCAGAACAACAATATTTTTAAAGATATACTATATTATATCATAAATTTGTCATATATATTTTCAGAAGAAAATCGATTATGATTATTACGAGGAATCGGTAATGTTTTAATATCGTCGAGTTATATTTATAATCAGAAAACTATTTTTGGAGATAAAGTTAGTCCCTCTTTTGAAGAGTTCATTCACCTTTTATTCATTAACTTGGGCATTTGTTTTGTCGTTTTCGGCGATTGTTTAATGGCGCTTTGTACACTTAATGCCCTTACGTCAGCGCGAACAACGTAAACTACGCGCTTCACGGGCGGCGCCTATCGAGGCTACGTCGAATTCCCGGAAACACCTGCCTGGCCTGGCCTTCCTGCTCGCGGTCTCTCGCGAACGCGATGACGTGTCCGCTGCTGCAGCAATTTGCTCTCGAACAGTTTCCGCCCGAGGGAGACAATGAATGGGGAACATAGTTCATGGCTTACGCAAATTTTATTGACTGAAGTTAACCTTTTGTATGTTTTAACAGCTTTTTGTTTCCCCATCAACGTGAGAAATTATAGGCTATTTGTTGTTTGCGTGTTCGGAAGTCCATGACCACATAAATAATGCAAAAGAAATATAAAACGCTTTAGGTAACTAATTCTGCTTTACATAATAAACGTTGGGCACGAAAGTAGATTTGTCTGCACATTGAAATCGATGTATGAAAAATTGCTGTTTTCTTTCTTTTGTGAGAGCTACAATCTTACTTAAGGATGGTTAATGACTAATGAGGAATGCGATTATTTAAAGCAGGGAGTCCAACCTGCAAGGCTGCAAGGACCACAACTATAACCTTTAAGATGATTGCGGCCCGTATTTTCAGGGCTCGGGTGATCCACATCTGACTTCTCCGTATTATTGACATCGGCACTTTGCCCGGCTGCTTTGCAAGGGGAGAGGGAAAATGGAACCGTGGGATATCAGGCCGTACCAGGCATAAAGCAGGGAAATACATTGGGTTGGTTTATAGTTTAAAGATTTGTTTATTAAATTCAGAAATTCAAAATTTGAATTTGAATTTCTGAATTTAATAAACAAATCTTTAAACTAAACATCCTATTTTTACCTGAAGGGATGTGTTGTCACTGATAGGTCGCACGCACCATGCGCCCAATATTCTCGCCCGCGGACCGTTTGCGAAAAATTTAGAAATGAGAGAAGTACTTGGTAGACTGTGAGTTCTGTTGGAGGAAACAATAATTGTAGTCTTCAGCAGAAAGATAGATCAAGAATCATACGTCTGCTCAAGCATAATTATTTTTGTTTCTCTAACGTTAAACAATAATAAGGGTCATTTAACGATTTTTTTTCAGATCATATTCAATAATTCCTCAACATTCGCGAGAGTTACGTTCTCAAAAAGTATCGCGAATGTCAAATCCGCGAATGTTGAGTCTATTTTCTAATGAAGAAAGGTGGGTAAGGTTCCTCAATATCGCAAAACTGTTTAGAAAAAGAAAGAAAAATATCTGAAAAGCAATTGGAGAAGAACTGGGTAACCGCTACTACAAACAGAATTAACAATTAACAACCCAATGATAAAAAATAAAACAATATTTGAAAGTTTTCAAAGTTGAAAGTGATTGGATACAAGATTCAATAATTTTTCACCCTCCTCGTTGCTCTAATACCCAAATACTTTGTACAGAAGAGTTTCTGCTTCTATTTCTCGATTTCGAAATGATTTCCATATTCCGAACATGTTCGAATGCTCTTTCCACCAGAGCTTGTTTTAAGTTTTAGACCGTCATTAATAGTTTTGACACTAACGCAGGACGCAGTTTCGCTTCCGTTACTACATAATTACGTTCGAGGAGGTTTTCTTTGCTGATGATTTCCCGAAGCTCCTCTTCAGTGAGGTCATTGTAATGAGAGTTGCACAGATCCTGAATAGCTTTTCTGTTCATGTGGCGGAAACCCTACCTCCAATTTGACGCAACTGAAATGAATTATTTTACAATTCTGTTGTTGAATGAGAATTGACATTCCAACTTTGACATATTAGCAGAACGTAATACTTTGAGCTCCGGTGTTTTGTGAGTTCGTTTCCGAGATGACGCTGATAAAGGAAATGAAATGTGCTCTCTTAAAAAAAATGTAAAACTACTCCCAAAAGATGCACTCGCGAGTGTTGAAGTCGCGAATGTTGAAATCGGTAGCTTTTCTCTAATCGCGAATGTTCGGAACTCGCGAATAGCGAATCCGCGGATGTCGAGTGATTACTGTATTTTATCCTGCAAGTGGACGTGGTAAACGATTATCTCTCCAAGCGTTAAAGAACCGAACGGCGAGGGAAAACGAAGTGCAGCGCGGCGCGGAGTCGCGCCAGCGGTTGGGATTCCCCGCAGCGGCCGCAGAGCGCTTTATCACGCGCGCGGCGCCGCCTGTGTCCGGTCGCCGCGCCGCGGCGGCCGCCACGAGGAAGAAGCGCGCGCCCGCCAGGCCGTCGCCGGCGGCAGATGCGATGCGCCCACCGGGAAACTTCCACCAGCACTTGCGCCGGCAAGCTTCAAATTAGACATTTGGAATGTCGCTTCCAGGGCCTGCATTGCTGCTACTGAACACGTCGGAGCGGTCTAAAATGAAAGAAACACGCAAGAAATCAGACTTACAATACAACTTCCTACCTTGACAAATTATCCCCAATGAAGTTATCCAATTGAGTAACGTCTTCATCGTTTTTTTAAAATTTATTTTTATTTTTTTTATTTTTCATTTTTATTTTTATTTTTTATTTTTATTTTTTTTATTTTTTATTTTTTTATTGTTTGCTTGAATTTTGGGAGTTCAGTTGTCCATATGTTGCCTTACGTACTTGGTCTAGTGATTACTTCAACATTGAGACAGGTACCTCTTCTCAGTACCTATAGATAATATATTACAATACAATAATATAATACTAATAAATAATATAATATAATACAGTTAATATACTTTTAATTTAAAAAATAACCGATCGATTATCTGCCATTTCTTCTGAAGTCTTAATCGATGGTTTCCAAGCAACAGAACCTCGTTAGGGGTTAATATGAAAAAAGAAAAGAAGAAGAAGAAGAAGAAGAAGAAGAAGAAGAAGAAGAAGAAGAAGAAGAAGAAGAAAGGATGTCTGGGCCCGCGAACGCTTCAATATTCACAATCGTCACCGTTTTCTTCACTTCTTGAACATTCATGTATTTTTTTTCTTACCAGCTAAGCGTACTGCCTCGACGTAATTCAGCGATACCTTCAATGAGGTATCGTTGGTTGCGGGGTGAGGGGAAGCTCAATGACTTTACTGTCTATTGTTTATTATCAACACGGTGAATTCATTTGCAGAAGAGGAAGTGCAAATTTGAACTTCAGTAACGGGCGGTTTTCTAAATAATTGGAAAAAATTAATATTACATAATCGTATTATACAACTTCCCTACATTCCTATTCTGACTGATTCTGTACGCTCGGAACTTTAAAGACGTGATTCCCAATCAATGTAATAGACAGAGAGAGTAGAGGCGGGTGGAGTTTGCAAAGAGAAGAAGTCGAGCCAACGTGAAATTAAAACCCAAGGTCACCCGCGTCCCTAATTCCCCGCGATGCGCGTCCAAGTGTTCCGGCCTCCATTCCGCACGGAGAGTATCAGGGCGCGCAACAGGCGCAGCGCGGCGACCGGCTGCTCCGAGCGAGCGAGCGACCGACCGGTCGCCGCTGCCGTCGCGTCGGCTCCCGCTGCTCCGCCGCGCCACCGCCGCTGTTGCCACGCCGACCACCGCGGCCGCGGACGTTTCCTCTGCCGCCAGGCAACCGACCAAAATGTCCCCTGTACTCCGAGATCAATGTGTGACAAAAACATTGTTCACTTGAATTTGTCTCAATTCAATCGATGCACTCAGAAGAACACATTGTGTAAATGTTTTTTTAAAATTTATTTATTTATTTTAGGTCGCTTTATACACAACTAAGATCATTAGCGATCACTATTAATTTACATATCAATAACAGTTATTATACCACCTTATAACAATCAGAATTATTAAATGCAAAGTTATACACCAGATATTCATTTTACAAATTTTAACAACCAGAAATATTAAATACTAGACATTTATAATGAAAATCATTTTTTCAAGACCAACAATATTTGTTGCTGTCAACCTTTTACGTTTGCATATTTATAGAGCTAAAAACGTTAATTATTCAATAAATATGTTAAACACATCAAATATTAGTGTGTTATGTGTTTCTATATATGTTTAAAGTTCTCTCTTCATTTTTAAATGGAATAAATTACTGCCGAATGGGTAGCTGCAATTCGAAGAAATGGCAGGACTAATTTTACTTTAACTATGAACACAGAGACATTTTCTTATTTCTATTTCACAATTTCATTCAGAAAATGCAGTCTAGACATTTTGTGTTTGTTATTCGAAAACTATGGGTCAATCAATTCAAATATAGCTTTTGGTCATCAGTAGTTTCATTTTGACAATGAAATAGTATATTGTGAGATTGGCTTCTGAAATCACTTTAAACGTGCCGAAAACTGTAGCTTCAAAACAACTCCATAAGGAAAGAACTGAAGCAAATGTATGTTTTGTGGTTTCAAGATGTCAATTTCTCTCTTCACTAGGTTCTGTAAAATATTGATCCACCTATTATCGAAGAGTAGCTGCATTGACTTGCAACTTCTCTGACTTGTCAATGTGCTGTGAAACAACTTCGTACTCGGTACGTGCCAACGACTATGACTATATTTTATAAGTCCCGTAATCGACGAACATTCTCGTTTTCCGACTAGGTGCGTCGACTCACGTATACGATATTAGCAAGGTCAGCTGTCCTTGCGCCCTGCAGTATGGGATTTACCAAGTTCTACTTGCACTGTTTCTGCAACAAATACTTTTCGAATATTAACAATATTTATATCATTCCATTGCATTTTGAAACATCTTTAGAATGACGGAGAAAAAAAATATACTTCCATTTAAAATATCAAAATTGTGTCAATATATCTAAAGTTATATACGTTACAAACAAGAAAACGAACTATATTATTTACCCAATCATCTGCAACAGCATGGCGCAAAAAGCATCTTGATACCTCGAACCATTTTCAAGATATTTGCTGTGGACAACTTAGGTGGTCCACCCTTAGAGTTTTAGTACTGCTTGGAACACTACATCGTGTACGGTTCAAACCCGTACTTTTAAGCCTCTGCGCATGCGCGAACTTAAACATTACGTTATTTTGCAAACAATATGGAGTTTGTGCACGCCATAGTGGACAGTACTATCGATATTCTCCGCAAGCGCAGATGCACTGAAGTGATGCGAAACTTCAACTGCGCATACGCAGAAGATAGATAGTGCTTTAACGTTCAAGGGTGCTCAAACTCCCTAATACTCATGGATTATCGTCTGAAATCACGTGACATTTATTTTGTACGATGCAAGCCACCTACAATAGTAACCACGATAGATGGAATTTGTTCCCAGCTGTGGAGGCTACTTGTTACTCTGTATTTCGATGATGCGACATCACGTAGTTGGGTTGCTCTGATCGAACATTGGCGAATCAAGGTTAACTAGCATAATGAGAATTTAGCGATAGTAGCGCACTGCAGTCATAGATCGGAACTATTTATACTATCTTTTTATTAGCTATGCAATGCAAACCTATAGCAATGTTGTCATCTGATGACAGGAAAAATCAATCTCCCGAAACGTTACATAATGTGTCTTCCACCCATCACAGCCTGTCCTTTATAAGAAAGGCTACATTTCTCTATATAACGATATAAAGGACGAGCAAACGTCTACATTAATATTGTAGTAATATCTCTACTTTAATATTGTGTAATATCTACTTCAATATTGTAGTCTTAGAACGAAAACATCGGGTAAAACACTTTTAACTTTCCAAACCATGTGGTTGCCTCGAACATCAAACCGTTTTACGGCCCGATGTGCAAAAATTCCTTAATGTATTCTGAGAGGTCCGCCGCGCCGGTGCCTCGGCCATCGCCGCGCGCGAGTGCTGCCAGCGCCGGGGCGCGAACCGGTCTTGCGCAGCGGCATCCGGCCGCCCGCCCCCTCTCACCCCTCCCCTCCCCCCTCCCCTCCCCCGCCACCCGCCATCACCAACCCTGCCGCTGCGAGCAGCTGCTTCTTTCTTTCCTCGCTTCGCCGCCGCGACTGGCGAGCAACGGAAACTGCCGAAACCTGGTTTCGTCCAACTGTATTAGCATGCAATCAAAGCCTCAAATGCCAATTTTTGCACTTGATGTATAGAGGATACCACATTATGTATCTGCGACGAGTTGCCAATAAGCATTCACGGACGACATGTAGCCTCTTTTAAATTGGAACTGAGAAGTTTATGAGTTGCGAATATGATATAGAAATTAATGGAATGTGGGAATAATAAATTCATGAGAAGAAGATTTTGTACGTCATATGAGTTTTTAATTTTCGCGAAGAAATATAGTTTCTTCAGTTTCCTTGGCCATTGGTCGCTAATTGGTGAGATTCTCAGTGAAATTACACTTTGTTCGCATAGAAAAAAGTCATTGCGAGGTCTTGTAAAAATCACGAGTTGTAATTAATACTTATATAAAACTGTCGAGTCCAAAGATTATATAATTTCATAATGAAAAAAAACAACGTTGTTATAGTTACTTATACCTTTATTATTACATAACATACAACCCACGTTTCTATTCTACCTGTATTCAAAATTTCCTCTTTTTGCAAAATGTTACTGGTTAATGAAACTGCGTTATTACAGCTCTTTTCTTAATTCAAATTTATATTGCTACAAAATGTGAAGAAAATTCAATTTACGGCAATGTAACTTTTTAAAACTGCCTTCTGAAGAACTGAAAATAAATGAGTTATGTGAGAATTGTGAGAAATGACGAACGAAATGGAGACCTGGGAATGGTATTGTCTACCAATTAAAAATGATCTAGAAAGTTTGAACATGCCACATTCACCACAACAACATTCAATTGCTTTTCTTTTCTGACTTTATAGGGGATGTATTTAAAATTATGAGAACAAATCTTAAGTGATTTAGTTTTGTAAAATGCTGTTCTGATGACGTTACATAAAAATTCAAAAATATTAATCATTACATAAACACTAATTGATAGTGGCTGGAGTAATTGTACATTCGCAATACACTGTTTTATTATGTCATGTAAGTACAAATGAAAATAAAATTTCATATAAAAAATTTAAAGAATCACAGTTTTCCCCAGCGAAACCTGACTCTCATGTTCATTTTATTAACGCATAGGAATATAGTCCAGGGAATGAATTGACAGGAGGAATTTCAGAGGTAGTTCCTTTTTACAGAATTTGATGTTCCTTGCAGGAAACGTATTAGTATATCCTGCCAGGGTCACGATACATATGAAGGGCTTCAACCAGTAATTTCTGTTCCTACATGAATTATTGTTCTTGAGATTCTTATTGTTTACATTTAATTTTCTTATGCAACTCTATGGTTTATACTATTACTATTTCAAACCCAGGTCACGTGTCAATAAAATAATATCTATTTGATGCCTTCCTCGAGGTCAATGTCTGACCTATCCCTAATAATGTATGGTATGTATAATAACCTCCTGTGTTCCTCATACAGTAACTTACTACATGTAAATACTTTGTAAATACATGTGATTCTGTATTACATGGTTGTGGTCGCTCAAGACCCAGATGTTTATGCGACCATTAACGAAATGCGAAAGAAATGACCATGCGAAATAAATTAAATTAAAAAAATGGATGTGATTCATATCACCCATCAACTCGTCCACCCTCCAAGTAAAAGTTGGCTGTTCGCAAGCTGATGTTGCCCAGCTTCCTCTCGTTCTCGCGCCTTCCGTCAGAGAGACGAAACCACTCTCTTTCTCGTGCGCAGCGCGCCCGGAGGGCTGGCGACGGCGGCGGTGGCGTATCTCCTCCCGTCCGCGTGGGCACATCCGCGGCCGGCGCTCATTACCCTCTTTTGTTCCGGGCGTCGTAATGAACATAATGACACGGCGACGCGCGCATGTGGAGCGACCGGGAGCCGCTCCTCCTCCTCCTCATTTTCCTGTAGAAAGCGCGCGACACCGGCAGCCGCCCCGCCCCGCCCACGGCCCCCGGCGCGGCGCGCGTGCCGTCCGCTGGCTGGCCAACAACCGCCCCAGGCGCGGCTCCGAACGTGCTCCGCGTGCCCGAATTCGCTGTGGAGTGACGTTCTCTGTACGCGGTGAGGTGGACAATTCGGTCCGGTAATTCACGTTTGATTGTCATGAATTACATATACATTCAGAAATGAATATTACGATTCTCGAAAGTAATAAACATTCCAAGAATTCATGTAATATTTCGCGTAGATCTACAATCTCTCTCTCTCTCTCTCTCTCTCTCATACACATATATACATAAAAGGAAGGCAGTATTAATTGAGCCGTTGAGAGCAAAAATGGTGTAAGACAAAAAACATATTTTCCGAAAAATCACGTGTAAACGAAAAACGCTGTAAAACTATAATGCTTAGAAATAAATGACCTAAATGTTATGAACGTGTTAAGGAGATACTTTTTAAAAATTTACTACAGATATTTTGGACTGAAACATTGCTTATTAATGAATTAATTAACTATTTTGTTGACTTTCACCACTTTTGCGCATACCGTTTCTGCAAACTATGACTTATATTCAAATAACTGACATGCACAATTTTCGTCTAAGATAGTAATGTGATGGAAAAATAGGGAAAAATAGGGCTTTGTCATGATTTTCAACCAAGAGAGAGCAATTTTGAAATTTGCGATTTTGATCAGGGCACATATTACTAGAAGCGATTAAATGTTTTTTTCGAGATGCTTCTTCTCTGATGGGTGCAGATAAACAAGGAGATATTTCTTGGGAACCCTCGGAAGCTGTTGTTTTGATCCACCTGTATACATCACAATTGTATGCAGCGGAATGAACAACTTGTTGGCTACTTTTGCATTGTGCTGACCTCTAGCTAAGAAATATTGAAATTTGAAACACTATTACAGCCCGTGATGGATCAATGTTCAAACCATCTACCAGTGCATCTAACTCAAATCTTCCAAAATTTGACTTACACCACTTTAGCTCTCAACGGCTCAAATAATGTAAACCTCATGTTACCTGTCAACTGATAATATCTAAGCCGGAAGTGAATTGACACTTAGACCTGAAGATGATTCATAGTATAAAGATCTATAAACCTTGTTTCAATACCCTTGAAAGGCAGAAATGCCGAGCAAGAAGAAATAACAATTTTTAAAAATGATCTACAATAATAATGATACAAAAATACTATTTTAGATTAACATAAACTCAATGGCGCAACACGTAACAATTTATCTGCAACAATGTGCAGCGAACGATACGCATCGCGTGTAGTCCTGCGAAAAATCGTTCCGCATCAGCAAACTGAGATGCGACAAAGTGCTCTCGCGCAGAAGGGTTTAGAATGTGGCTTGTTCCGCGAATGAGCAGCTCAATCCGTGACGTGGCGGGAGGAATAGATCTGGTAGACGCTAATGGAATGATATCGTCGATGCATTCATCGGGAAAATTATTTTACAGGAGAGCGGTTTTAATCTGAGGGGATTTATTTTGGAGCCGAAGACAAAGGATTTTACTGTATGGTAAAATTGCTGCTTTCATTGCGCTAATTGTAGGCGAAAATTACCTAGCCTCATGTACTAGTTGCGTTCAGCTGACCTTTGACTAAATGTAAATAAAAATAATAAATTGTTTCGCCAATAAAAGTTAAACATTTTATTTAAATTCGATTGCATTTACATTACAAGCATTTGCTCTCGCTGTACTAATTTTCAAAATTCCTGCTTAACCCACTTCAGGTTTGAATTATCACCCGTTGGGTGCGCGTCATTCTCTTCAGACCATTATGTAATATTTCTTTAGACAGCCTATCTCATGAGCTATCTTGCACTAGTAAAAATAGTATATTATTTTCTAGTCATATTTCTTAACTTAACTTACGATTTATATAATGTGTTACTTTTCGTGTGGTGAGGCGATATAAGCTCGACTAACTGTTCTGATTAATATACCAATTTTGTCGCTTTATTATGTTTTTTGACTTCTCATATATTTCTATCCCCAAAGTAGTATGGGCGAGTCGTCCGGAGTCCAAATTAATTTAACGGCACAAGACACACCGTATTGTCGGGAATATCCGTCTTTATTCAAATACTACAGCCTTACTCGAACTGTAATAACACCATTTCCTAGGACACTGTGTGTCTAATGTCTATTTTTAGGTCGCGTCATCTTTTCAAGTCTCTTTAACTAGAGTTTTTCAGATTACACATTCAGAATACACGGTTTTACGAAGTGCTGCATTGTCGAAAAAGATGTGTTCGAATGACGACATGAAAATTTTAATTGAACTTTTCATTGTATAAACAGGCAATTTTCTTCAGATTTGACAAAAATCAAGAATTATTCAATTTTTATTATATTCATTATTTGTATTAATGAATAAAATAAACCTTTATATTAGAATTGTATTATCTTTCTCGATTTATGTGTAACTAATATTCTCCCTCGACTGACAATAAAGTGGAATAGACAGTAAGAAACCCGTTGACGTCGATTCATGATAGGGAATGCATTTAACTCCAAAGAAAAAAATGAAAGTATGACAGAAGAGTTCGGCTGGTTGGACAGCACGTAAGGGGCAAAGAATAACTTGCCTACTGCCCAGGAGAGCCAAGTCACGGTTTTTCCAGGATCTGTTTCACAGCTTGTCCTTGGCTACTCTGATCGTCGTGTCCTCAAAGAACTCGGTTGACACCAGCATTTGTGAAAGCGCCCTATTGACTGAACCTCGGCAAACCTTGCCCCACCACCCCTTTGCGAAAGTCACTTGTTTGAAGACACCCTCGAGGTGCGAAGACAGGTCGGAAGTGGTTTGGTGAGTCCATTACTTGTAGACGACGAAGTATTATATACATCTATTTCATACTGTGTTCAATTTTGAGAAATGCACCGTCATCTGAGGAAAAGTTTACTACTCTTTCAATGTAGTGCTGTGTTGTTCTGACTGTGGATGCAGAATATGGAGGACGAACTATGGACGACAAGATTGTTTTGAGCCAATGCTGCGTAAAATAAGGTATGTAGAAACCATAAATATAGACATAAATCGTTGTATTCGCAAATTCAGCTGTATTTACTTTTTCCACAATAGTGGCGATGAATACAATACGTAATTTACCGTTACACAGTAAGATATTTCGCTATTTTCATGCATACTTTTTCTCTTTTTCTTTCATTGTGTGTGCTTTCACACTTCGCTTTCCCCTTTTTTGTGTACTATAAATATATGCTCTTTCGCGATGTGTATGAGCCCATTATAATAATTTTCTCTCTTGTACGTAGTTATCATGATAAAAAGACAGTAGACAGGAATACATCTACAGTAGTTTTGGAAAGTGTGTGAAACGGATCAGTCATTGCTTGTTATTTTTCGACCAGTTGTTTGAACTCTGGTTACCAAAGCAAATGTATTTTTATGTGGTAATGAGTCGTCAGATTTACAGAAGTTTGCGTGGGAAGATCTATAGGATTTCAGAATTTCCAGTGAAAAATATTTTTTACTTTTGTACTTTAGGAACAGTACAAATAAGGTTTTATTTCACCTTGATAGTATAGTTTCAATCTGAATAGTTCTGTGCAAGACGATACATATTGTTTTATATGGGAGTAGTGAATGAAAAATAAAAGAACCGGAAGATAAATGTGATACGTTGTTGGAAACACTTCTACAATTGTTGATGAATCACCAAATTCACACATTTATCATCTCAGTTTTAGAAACCGATGAAACTACGAATTAGCAATGTCTGTCATATTACTGATTTTCTAGCATTAATTGTATGGTATACTTAATTCATAATAGTAAAAAAGCAATTAGTGTTCAACAAAAGGAAATTTGACGCTTTCGAGAATTCGAAGACTTTCATGACGTGCAAAACGAAAGGTTTAAGGAAAGGGCAGGTTGCTATCAAGCCATAAAGAACACATCAAATGATGTAGTTTACCTTCTGCTTTTCTGCCATTTTACTCTATGCGGCAGAGCAATGCTGTCGGCAGTGATAGCAGGTTCCCGAGTTCAAATGGCGATTGAATCATTTATTTTAGAAAGGGCATACGTAGATAACAAGTCAATATACTTTAAACAGTATTCACAGCGCGGTTGTGTTCCCTGTGAAATATTCTGAAATATACTGTGTTCCTTGTGAAATATGTTTTCGTTCTCTCATTATCCTCGTTATTTCGCTTTTCATATTCTTTTCGTTTTTAATATACACGTCATAAAAGAAGATAATACAATATATCTTTCATCTAGATGAAGGCGGTAGTCTCGGGCGTACGCATCATTCGGCTTTAGTATTCTTGTGTGGTTCTTGTAAAATTCTCTGGTTAAACTGAAAGTTTTGGTATCGCAATATGGCACTTGCTTGGCAGGTGGACCGTCCGGTCTGCCTATAAAGTTTTGCCACCCGTCAGAAAGTACAACACACAAGCAGTAACTTCACTTTCTTCTTTAATTGTACTTGTGCGAAGTCCCTTACCTTCTCTGATTTCACGCAGTTACCAATCAAAATTTATGAAAAAGTTTTTTTTTTAATAAAACTTCGTAATTTCAGTGTTAAAGTGTTTCATTAGTGTGTGAATCAATCATCAGTAGCGTTCAATAAATGTATTTTTTTTCTATTCAGCTTTTTGTCTTTTATTAAACAATCCTTAAAAATCAATGTGTTTATCATATGAAGAATTAGTGCGGCTCCTTTCAAACTTTTCTCTCAAAGTAGTGGCTTCCATCGTTTTGGTAGCAGACCATCTCTACAATATAGCTTGTCCCTTTAGAAAATAATCGATTCAATTATTTGATGGGGTCAGTTAATGTTCATAGATTTGACTTAATATCTTTGAGAGGCAGATGTGGGTTTCCGAAACAGGAGTTTTCTCTAATCGATTAGAGGAAATTGATTTTATATTCGTAGTATATAAGAAATAATTCACATAAGAGTACTTTCGCGGAACCTTTTAATTCGTTGGAAATGTTTAGAACTTCGTTGAATTATTTTAAAAAATCCTTATAAAAATTAATGTGATAATATTTTTTCAACAAATGCAAAGTTCTAAGTATTATCTGCTGCGAGACATTAAACTTACAATTATTTTCAAATGTTTTATATTGAATTCCGAGTGGAAAGTTAATGAAAAATACTGAAGTTGCAACATAGTTTTTCGTTCTCTCATTTTCCTCATTTCGCTTTTTTCATTCTGTTCTTTTTTTAATATACGCGTCATAAATGAAGATAATACAATATAGATAAAGGGATAGTGTCGGGCGCACGCATTCTTTGACATAATATATTTAACACATTTTAAAATCGTGTTTTAAGTGTAAAATGTTTTCATTTTAAATATTTCTTTTCTTGTTTACATAATTTTACCTTTAAAGGGATTGAAATACGAACACAATTTTTGAATGGTTGGTAAATGTACAATAAGAATGTTTGAAATATAAAATACATAGAGATTAGAAGCCAAGGATATCCAAGAAGGGTTCTTCAGAAAAAATAACTCAAATAATTAAACGAAAAACAACTTAGGAAATTAGGGAGGATATACAAGTATTTCTATTAATTTCAATTAATTTGGGGCGCGTTCCAGAACCTAAAATTTTATAAATCAAGGATGTATATGTATGTGTGTGTATATATACTACAACAATGTAGCAGTCTGACACTGGCCCAGACAGTCGCACACCTGCCCTTTTGTCAGTGTTGCCAATACCGTCAAGAGCCACTCTTGATTATCGAAGCTTGTTTGCTTGCTTGGTGACTTCGCGCACATCAGACCGCCTCGGATTGCACGTAATCTCGGATTACTGCGACTCTACTGTACACTGATTTACCAAGGATGGTAAATGATTTTCTACACTGCACGGAGATTGCGATCTTCCTTCTCCAATATCGTAAGTCAGGATCTTTCCCCCGTCGAATTCCCCGTCTGCCGCAAAACTGAGCCGGAGTTCAGCAGTAAGAGGGCGGTCGCAGTGAAGCCGATTTTTTGGGGGTCGAAATTTCGGTTGGCCGTCGTCGGACGTTTTTTTCAATGTGCCGGATTCGTTTAAACTCGTGATAGAAAACGGAAATGATCGCAGTGAAGGCGGACGACCTCTTCCCGCGGCGCGCGTCCGAAAGAATCGGCTGTCGGGTGAATATTTGTTTCGTTTGGTTTAGTCCAGTGGTGTCAAGGTCTGCTACTGGTGGCAGTGGCACACCTCTCGGCACCTTGCCATGCCACGAACTTCTCTGCGCCACTAGAGGCGGGAGAAGAAACTATTAGTAACCCAGCCGTTTTAGAATAGTGATGGCGTTGTGACTTGCGGCGGGGTTATAAACCGCGTGGAGAAGCGATTTCGTCGTGGCACTCGTGCCGCGGACTCCCGATCGTGGAATCGACCTTGACAACACTGGTTTAGTCCGTGCGACCGAAATTTCGCCCAAAATCGGATCACCGGGGCCGGCGCCTGGGGGCAAGCGACCGCTCAGCCGAGACGAGGCGAGCTCCGCTCCGCTTGGCCGCTTTCCACGCGCACGGCAGCATCCGCTCGTTCAAATCCCTCTGACACCGGTAGAGGAGAGTAGCCCAAACAACAATAATTCAATGACTGATATGACTCCACAAGAAAAATGGCACATCTGGAACGTTATCATTTTGCAAAAGAACTGCTTCATCCTGAGCGGGAGCATTCACTTTTGCTTCCGAAATATATTGAAATATTTTCGAAACATATTTCTCTAACTGAAAAATGACGATTTCTGAGATATTATTTTTTGTGAGAACCAACGATGTGTTTCATTATGACGGATAAATGATCCCCGGGGGTACGTTGTATAAAATAAGCCTGCCAGTTTTCAACCTCTGTTCCACTGCTCTGCACCACTGTTCCACACTTGATCACTTCTTGTGGAATATGTAGAGGACAAAGGGAGTTCTGCGCAGGTTTCTTCGGAGCTCTTACGTTTGCTCTACCTCTCACTGCACCATCGTCATTATCGCTCCTTCGTCGTTATCGTCTGCATTCCTGCGAACGTTCAGTTAGCGTGGATGACACGTTCGTCCAACTCGGGTCAGACAAGAGCGGAATTTCTGCCGAGTAAAATGTAGACGTTGAGCACTGCGATTCTGTAATTTTCAGCGGGATACGAAAATGTAAGCCTAGCTGACCTCCAATTTGACACGCATGCTTTGCCTTGTCCACGCATTATTCAATTAAGAAACACAATCTTGTGTCCAACAGTAACATTTTGTTTGCGTAACCTAACACTGGCTCGCCCGTGATTTTAATTATTAATTCTTCAGTCGACATGTACGGCTGAGGTGGCTAAGAGCGCGTACCGGCACTTTATCTCAGCAAGAAGGGTCAGGAGTTTGAACCCTGCCCCGAGTATAGTATACATTTGTCCCTTGCCCTTCATATGTATGTTGTCGCGGATAGTCTCGCTTTGTGTAGACCTGAGTTGGAGGAGCCCGTGAGTGTGTTAGTGCCTACTTGTACTTCGGTTTCTCTTTCTTGGCGCGTGGGGGTGTGTCTTTAGAATGGAATTATCTCATGGTATTTCGCGTCGTTCTCGGTTGTGTAGCAGGGAGTCGCAAGATCGCCCGCACTGCTCGATACAGTCGCGATCATGCGACTCCTAGCGGCATAACCGAGAACGACGCGAAATGCCGTGAGATATTCCATTTTGATGACACTCCCCCACACACATACACACGCCAAGAAAAAAAACCGAAGTACAGTGCGTTTTTTGTGTGGTTCAAGATACACCCTTTTGCGGGGTAGACGGTAACTGACTAGCTGAATAAAACTCCAACAAAAAGGAAGAAAAGAGTGAGACCAAAAGAAAGTCCTGGACGACACGATCCCGCGCAATGTCCTTCGTCTACGTCGCCCAGTCTGTGACCCTGCAGCGCCCGCCGCGCCGCGCCGCGCAGCGCCGCCCGCCTTTATTGCCTCCGCAGCGCTGCGCGCGTGCCTGCCTGCGCGGCTGGGGATTCGCTTCAGCTGCGCAATGGGCGGCTTTCGTCGCCGCGCTGCGCGTTGCTGAACAACGCGTCTGCGCAGCTTTCTTCAAGACTTTGCTCGCAGTTGGCATGGTCACGCGTTTGTGGGATTTATAAAAGGGCTCTCGGATAGTGTTATGATAAATTTAATATTACAGAGATATATTGAAGAAATAATGTATATCAGCTAGATGACGAGGCCCCGCTGAATCGGAGCTTCTTAAGCGAGAAATGTGAACGTACAAAATTCATTGATTCTTTTGATCGTGAATTCCGAGTTCACAGTATTGGGATAAGTGAGCCAGATCCATCTTCATCCTTCTTCTTCGCTTTCCTCCTCTTCTACTTTCTTCACACTTTTCCCCTCTTTCTTTCCCTTTACAGAAACCGTTTTTGTAATTAAACAGATGTGTAATATTAAAAAATGTATTTTGAAATTTTTTTATGGCATACATTGTCATAATCAGCAATTAATTGCATATTCATTTCAGCAGATTTCAAGAGAAAAACGCACTCGGCCAAAGACGAAGTTGATAAATGGAATTTCATTTCTTCTGATAAAGCTTACGCTAATCACAGAAGTATATTTCCACCATGAGTTCTCCTGTTTCGTGAATGAGAGATTACGAGGGGTGAATATCGAGCAAAATACCAATTCTCCACCAAATCCCTGGAGTAGAGTTAGAGATCTTCTACGTGTGGCTTCGAATATACATAATAAATATTAGACTATGCATATGCTTATGGCCCCTGGAGGATGGGACGGACCAACAAATTTTTAAACAATTCTTATATATTGTCATTAAAAACTGGGTACAATGTCAACCAGAGCGGAAATTCTGCGAAGAAATGAAACAAAACACAACTTACATCAATTAAGGAAATTATATTTTTACTCCCCCCTCCTCGACTGGATGTAGAGATGGAGACCCAATTTGAGGATTGACCCACTCCCCAAAATTTTGAGATAATGCTTAACCTCCACCTCTGAGAGCTTCAATATCATTGGCAAGCTTTCGACTATTAGGTCCATACTTTAAAATATTTTAATATTTTATTAAATTCGAAAAGTTGCAGTTAATTTAAATATTATTTCCTGGAATCCTAAATTAGCAATGCTTAAAGCTGCTTGAAATATCTATTCGGCCCTGAATACACCGTATGTCTGTAGCTTCGATATCAAGGCGGCTCAACATTTCGGCACTCGGCGAGTAGCGACCGCTCGCCATCACCCGAATAGGAAAGGGAAAGAGTTGATTTGCTATTTGCTGAGCGCCAAATTTTTAGGCGCTCCCTTACACGTAGCATGTCGGTCTTTTGGGAATAACAAGGAAGTGAACATTTACCGAACACCTCGGCTGCTCGCAATTGGGCAAATGCGGAATGTGTGAAGCTTCCTATAAAGAGAAAGATCAACAACAACATTTCATTCTGATTATCCCACCCTGAGCCACAAAGAATCTCTTAGGATTCATAGCGTGTATGCCGCATACCGGATCTCCGACGTTCGTCGGAAATTTTCTAGATCGGTGGGATGCACTATTCAAGGATAGGTGACAGGTCCATCGTTCGCAAAGGATGGGGAACGGGGATAAATAAGGGAGAAAAACTGCGCGCTGTCCGTGACTGTGGTGCTTCTCCGACATTCGCCTGAAAGCGATCAGGGGAAACCTAAGGACCACTGAACACGTTCGATTCCGGCAGGCGCCACAACTTACTGATGTTAAAGACATAAAAAAATGACACTCGTTGGTGCTCGAGCCTGCGGCTTCCCAATCATTGGCAAGCTCGGACATTGTCTTAACTCTCATCACTACCAGCCCTGGGTATCACTGAACTACAACTACACATTTTCGCTTTTGATAGTAGTAGTAGTAGAAATGCATAGATCGCGTGCGATCCTGAGCAATCCCCCTATGGGGATATTCAAAGGAGTTGGATGCTAGCCTCTTTTTGGAACTATGTTTCTTTGGATCCAGCCCTAATCCAGCCCCTGGGGAAGACCACGATAAAATGGTCGAAACGTCGGCAACACAGCCTTCGACGCGGCGTCACCCGGACAGCCAAGATCATCCACATGACTCCGGCCGCGGAAGCCTACGACTTCATTTATGTTTCTTTGGAAGTCTACCTCTGACGCGGTTCTGGGAATCTTTGGAGCAGGTGCGCCTCGCGGGTGGTCCCCTGATGCGCCTGGGGTGTGACTCACTTTCTCCGCCAGATGTCGATCTCAGTTAACAATATCCAAACTATCTGAGTGGGAAAAGTGAGATCTCGTTAGGGCGGGGGGATCTCGTCGGGGGGATTTAATTTTGCCAGGCATCCGTCAGGGTTCTTTTACATGCCACGAGAGTGACATGGCTACTGTGGATTTTCCGCCCTTGGAAAATCCACGCACCTCGACAGGGATCGAACCCGCGCACTGGGGATACAGAGGCCCATAAGCCCGTAACCCCTCACGCACCGAGGTGCGCTGTTGATATTCGCAGGCGAACGCCGCGCCCCGTTGAGGGCGAGCCCAGGTGGTGGCCGGCGTGACCCGGCGCGGCGGCGCACGACCGCCGACTTTTCAAATATGACACACGCCGCACCTGAGCCTCTGTATCCACACGCGCCTTATAAGGCATGCCCTGATTTACCCGGCATCCCGCCCGGGGCGCCGGCCGGCCGGCCGGCCGGCCGGCACAGCGCCCTCGCCGCCATAGCGCCTTTCATCGCGCGAGTTATGGTTGATATTTCAAAGAGGTC
This sequence comes from Acheta domesticus, assembly GCA_031308135.1. Classification (NCBI taxonomy): domain Eukaryota; kingdom Metazoa; phylum Arthropoda; class Insecta; order Orthoptera; family Gryllidae; genus Acheta; species Acheta domesticus. Next base: position 40,355,145 of record JAHLJT010004567.1, on the reverse strand, counting down.
GCTCCGCCCGCCCGGCCAATGCACCCGCCCGCCCGCCAGACGGAACGGCGCGGCGCGGCTCGGCGGACGAAAGTGGCTCTTAAAAAAATATCGCTCCGGAATGGTGACCGATTAACCGAGACTCGGTCGTGGGACTGGAATTATGGCTCTGTCATCGCACTTAGCTGCGGCTCAAGAGCTCTGTTGTAGTGGAGTGCGGGACGCCGGTTGCGAGCACGGATTATGCTTCAGGGAAAAAATGAAGTTGGGATTACGGCGTGTCAACGGGAGTAGATTTCATTTTCTTCGAGCACAATGCAGGCTTTCATGTAAATAGAACAATGTATCTATGAAAAGCTGATCAGAGTATTTATCGATACAAGCGGCTATTGTAATACAGAGTAAATATCGTGACGTGGCCTTATTCGATATGCTAACCAGTTTTTGCATTCAGAATGTGACATATGACCTTCCGCTCTAAGTCAGGGACATATCGCATATGTTATCACATCTGAGTATATTCACCTCGATTTTTCTGTGCAAAATTTGTAAATTGTTATCAATAAGAGTTATTATGGTTTTTACTGAATTAAATTCATGATATTATTCTGAAAAGTTTGAATTGCTGTATTTTAAATGTGTGTGAACGATAAATAATATTATTAATTATTTTTTAAGAAAATTATCTAAATCTTAAGAATACTGATTTGTTGAGGATCAATAGAATAGAATATTAATATCATAAACGATGTAGCTAACCTGTTTTATTTAGGAAACGATGTGTTATTATCTCGTTTTGTAAAAATATTGTTAGCTTTGAACTGAAAGAAAAATCTGCTTTCGCGACTTCGTTCTCGCTGCATTCGTATCCCGTAGTGTCTTCCCTACTTTTCTGTCACCTCTCTTCGCAACTTCTGCATTAACACCCCACCTCGGTTCCTGTAAAGAAACTAACATTGGTTCTTGTAATAATGTTTTAATTACATAGGATATGTGCTTTCTAAGAGAGTTTCGTTACTTTATCACAATGTCTGGACTTTCCGTGTTAGATTGCACTACCAAGTTTTAGAATAGTTTTCCTCATTATTTAGTTGTTAATTTGTTCGTATTCTTCATAAATCAGTGAATAAAATCGGTGTTAGGTACACACGATTAATAACAAACTTATTTGAATCAATTTTTAATAAACAAATTCTAAGTTGCAGAATTAGGACTTCGCTTTCTAGCTCCCTTTTTTTCTTTACTCACTTGATCTTTTCACATTTCATTTCGGCATGATTTTTTTCCATCAGATTTCATCGTCATATTCTAAGAAACAAAATAATTTGTGAGAACGAACAAAACACACGAATAAACAAGAGAATGAACATGAAGAATCTCTTTCACTCTCGTCCATCCTTCAAGAGCTATAATTTTCACCCTCAAAAATCGCATCCGTCAGAAACAACTGTTGGTGTAGTTTCGTCCGAACTTCGTGCAGTGTCATTATCATAGGAAAGAAAATAGGACGAGATCTATTTGCAATACTCAACAAGGGCGGCTGTCATGAAGGCTGGGAACTGGCAAGTTCCAGGAAAGGAAAAAGGAAAGCAGTGGACGGTTTAGGAAGAAAATACCCATCATACGAAGCGGCCTTTACTCTCCAAGTCTGAAATTCGCAAACTCTGTCTGTTCCGTGGGCGGACGGCAAAATAGAAGGCGCCGGCCGCGGCGACCTCCTGCGAGATGGAAAGTGCTTGGGCGGGCGGGATCCACTCTCGCCTCCGGAGGCCCCGTTCCGCGAGCGGTGGGCGGCGGCGACGGGCGCCGGGGCGACGCGGGGGCGCTTACCAGAGCGGAGCTGCCTCGCAGCGGACGGAGCCTTCCGCCGCATCTCCGCCCCCGCAGCCCCCGGCGCCGCCGCCGCGACGACACATTTGCCACGACTTGCCGCTATGCATGGTAACAAAACATCGATGTTTTCCAACAGAAATATCGATATATTAACATCGATATTTTGCTCTCGATGTTTTCTTCACGTCGATATTTTGTTGCAAAAACTTCGATGTTTTTTAATTTTTTTTATAAAAACGCACGGCGTAGAGCAATCCACAGCAATATCGAAGTTTTGCGTCATCCTCTTTATCACGCTACTTATTTCACCTGTGCAATCTGAGGAAGTTTGGGAGTTTCTCGTGTTACGAGTGTATGTTATCGCTAGGCGTGTCATTGCCTGAATTGACAGTAGTGTTAGAAATGGCCCTCAGAAGTTTTCACCAGTTGTGAACCAGAACCATACTCACTCCACTGAAACCAGGGAATTCCCACAGGAACATGTGATATGTGACCAACCATTACTTCCCAAACTGGCAAGAGTTTCACTATATTAAAAACGCATAGGAAAATAGCATGTTTATATTTAAAGCATAGCATTAATAGCATGTCTATATTTAAAACATCGATGTTTTAAACATCTATGTTTTATTGTCGATGTTTCCATTGACATCGAAAACCCTTTAGCGATGTGTCGAAACATTTGAAACAGGAAATAATAGTAATTTGAGGTAGGTGTTCAGGAATTCACAAGTTGGATCGTTGAATGATCGTTCTCGAATGAAAATAAAAGATTTACATCACTTTCCACAAACAAATTTTTGAAACTTTTATTTTTACAATTATTATCATGATTACTACTACTATTATTTTAGTTGTTGTCTTTGTTGTAATTCTTTGTACAAGTAAAGATTGATTTATGACTGCATTTTTAAAATGCAAGGCCATCGAAAGCCTTTTTATAATCGTCGATGTAATTTGGCATATGAAGAGTCGAATAATTTCCTTTCCTCCACGTCCATCGTTCAATCCGAGCGGCCTGAGCGGTCGCGTGTTCGAGGGAGTAGTGTCCCTAGATACAGAGAGTAGCGCATTCCATTGTTCCGCCTATCCCGTCATTTTATATCCAGTTGTCTGGGGAATTGGAACTGTGCAGTTTTCTGTGAGTGGAGAACCATGAATATATCCCAAACCGATATTGATATTCTTGAAAATTTTCATAATGTCACCAATTGTCCCTTGAGTTCCTGATTGCTGCCTGACGGGGTTGTCGGGTGAGTGGATATTAAATGGCGGCGGTTGCCCTACTCTCTGTGTCTAGGGATTCTACGCGGGAGCGCCCGCGCGAGCCGCCAGGCGGAGTGAGAGCGTGCGTGGGCGGGCGGGCGCGCACAGACGGACGCTCCCGACGCCCCGCCCCGCCCCGCCCCTCCGCGCCCCGCGCCTGCCGTTCGAAAGCAGACGGTCGTGGCCTGCTTCCGAGGCGCAGCGCCGCCGCGCGGCCTTATAAAGGCAGGCGCAGCCGCCGCCGCCGCGGGCGCCGCACCGCACCGCAGCGCCGGGCCCGGCCGCCACCGCGGGGGCGCGCTCGCCTCGCGCCTTGAACCGCGGACGCTGCCGCCCCGCGCCGACCTCGCTTCCGCCCGACTTCCTCCTTTCGGCGGCCGCCCGCCGCCGCCCCCGGCGCGCGATGCCCGAGACGGCCCTGAGCGGCGCAAAGGGCACGGCGGTTCGCGCGGCGGGGGGTCGTGATGGGTTGGTCAGGTCGATTTTGCAGCTGGTGTTGCGGTTTCCATTTCATTTGCATGTTGAAGGTTGTCGCGAGTTGAGTCCGATTCCTCCAGTGCACAGGATCACAAAATATTCTGGTAACTTCTTTCTGTCGGTTTTTGGTGCGTTTCGGGCTGGTGTAGGTTCCTGGGGGTCTATCTCCGTCCAAGCACAGTGGAATTTGTGGTCGACACAGCGAGTTCGCGGTAGGTTTTCTTAGGGTTCTCCCGTTTCTATTGTCTCTCATTCCACCAATCCCCATTTTTCTTTCACCTCTTTATTATTATCGCCGTCGTCTACACGTGGGTTTCAGAAAGTACCGTTAAGTAGCTGAACGGAGGCTGAATTCCTAAAATTCAATAAATACGATAGTTTTACATTATTGGGCCACCCTGGTTGCGCTACCAGGGTGATGCGATCTGAATGTTTTCAAAGCTTGTTGTTCCTGTGCAATGAACTTCCTGGTGAAATATGTTTGAAATCGTCTCGATCTTCCCTCGTAATTTATTAAAGATACAGTAACGTATGTCGTAATTTGTATTCTTCTTTACAGGTTCATATTTCAATAAGAATTTGGAGAGAATCTTCACGACGTTTCTGCGGATCTCTAGGGATTCGTAGGACACAGATGATAACTCACAGCGACAATATCTGGAAGTAAAACAATGTGTTCATCGAGGTGCAACTCACTTTTTCTCGAAATATAGTGAGTACGAAGAATAAAGCGAAAATGGCACATTATAATATAAGGTATGAACTTTTACAGAAACCATCAAGTTAACTTCTGACTGAATATCCCTTTGGTTCGAGTAATGCGAAGACACTATAGTGCCTTCGCAGATTCCCAAGAATCATTAAAAGGCGGTAAATGGAAAAGTTAATAAAGTGGTGGTAGATCTCTAAAAACTTTGTTATTTGCTTGGGGATAACTTAATAAACTGAGAAGAGATGAAGTTTTCCTTTGCACCCACCCCTAAAGTGTTTCCATTTGTTGCGTCTCTTCTGATCTCAAGTTTTGTAGACTCTGTTTCTCCCTCACAGAAGTTTTCATCTCACCCATAAAATTAATAAACTCATTAGCTTGTGGCTGGGGAGCATGAAAATAAGCCTGTCTTAGAATCAACATTCTAAAACAAGAGAATGTTATTTTTCGTCTGTTTACTCAAATACTATTCTATGATATATTAGATGCAAAAGGAGGATATTTTTACAGCCGCAGTTAATTTTCGTTCATCACGATTTGAATATTATATTGCAATTTTTTTACCAGCAGGTTTGCACGGCAATGAAACATGGACTGCGGTTGCAAAAGGCAGAAGTAGAATACAAGCTGCCAAAATGTGTTTTCTCAGAGAAATTGTCAGAGTTTCCAAATTAGATCACACAGCAAACGAAGTGATCAGAGATAGTCTGCAGATTCGCAGTGTTTTTGAATACTTAGATGGGTACAGAAATAAATGGCTAACCCACGTACTGCGAATTGATGACGGCAAAACGCCAAAAAGCGTAATTGACTTCAGATCTCGAGAGAGAAGAGGTGCGGGGCGTCCAGTCAGAGGATGGTGTCAGCAATAGGAGCTGCAACAGGCCTCTCGCCCTAAAGCTTGAAGAAGAAGAAGAAGAAGAAGAAGAAAAGGAAAAATAAGAAGAAAAATAAGAAGAAGAAAAAAAGAAGAAAAGAAAAAGAAGAAGAAGAAGCAAATGATATTGCAATTGTGCAAGTACTGTTTTTTTCGAACATAACAGTACAACGGACGTCCTGGATTATTCTCAAAACTTACTAAATTACGCCGAACATAATGTTCTGAATCACATTTCACGACACGAAAAAGCCTGCGAGCCCGTAGACGCCCTTGAATCCGCGAAACGCGTGGCATGTGTTTGCCGAAGCAAACCGTCCTCGAAGCTCACGGGCGTCCGTTAGCGCACATTGGCGACTTCCTCCCGCGCCAGCCGGCGCACACCTGCTGCTCCCTGGCGCCCGCGCCCGCGCCCCCGCCCGCATCTTTCCCCGCGCCCGGCGCGGCTTCCTTCCGGCCGCGTCGCGGGGTCGTGTCGCCGCGACCTCCCGCCTTCCTTCCTGCCGCGCGGGCCTCGCTCCACAAACCGCCGGCGAAGGCGCGCGCCGCGCCGCGCCGCACCGCGAGGCCGCCGATGCCGTCATCCTGCTCACTTGCGGATCCGAGCGGGGGTGGGGAGTGCCCCCCCCCTTTCACTGCACTGGATAGAAACTGTTTTTTGTAGAATTGGGCTGATGTTGCTGGTTGGGAGAATACGGGAACATGAATCTGTACCCAATTAGAAATAAAAAATACGATAAATGATCCTTTATCCCCTACCTAACATATGCTGATGGCATTTAAATAGAGATGAAAGAGCATATATATATATATATATATATATATATATATATATATATATATATATATGTGTGTGTGTGTGTGTGTATAGTCACGTGTACTATATAAACTTATGTTCCCATACCATTACACATACGTACATTCCTATACAAACATTTCACATATTAATTCACAGACACACTAAACTATTCACTCATCAGCATATTCAAACAACTAGTGATAAAACTGTTGTTTTGGCGTTCAAATAGAACATTAATTGTAGTGCATAGAGAGTGTTCTGAGAGTGCGTAAGAGTGTTTGGCAAGTATGCCAAAGAGTAATCTGTCCGTGCCGAGATGCTATCATGGAAGTGAAATCCTGTACGAAATTGACTGCTACATGAATACAACGTGAACTCCATAAGCGTACAAGAGGGGAGGCAACTTGAATTCTGTGACCCTTATTACATTAAAGCGGAAAATCACGAATTGAACATGTTCATTGAAAAAAATGTATTGCGAAAGGCTATGGGGCCCCTTTCAGATTTTTCAGAGGGTCCACAGAACCCCTGGGTTCCCCTTCGCGCATTCAGAAAAAAAATGACTCATCAACTAACGGAGAGATATTACAGCAATAGTACCTCGCTTCATTTATCTCCTGAATAATGTATCAAGTTCTCTTGAGCTACATACCTTTTACCTGTATTACTCCAGCCGCCCCCTCGGGTTTTGACACAGTGGCATTCGCATCACTCCTTTCCAGCCCCCGAGTTGCGGTGTACCACACGATCAATCACGCATTTCTCTTTAGCAGTTTTGCCTGTACACGTTCGTAAATGACATTGAATTTAACAAGATAATCCTCAATGATAATGGTAATAGATGATCAAGCTGAGAATTAGAGGTATGGAAAATCGTGAGATCTAATGATGATAAGGAGTTGTTGTACCCGGAACAACTATTGACGGATTCAGAGCGGTCTCAAGGTGACTAGTAACGCGGGTTGCATGCAGAGATGATCTTAGGTGCTGAAGTTCACGGGTTTCGTCTGGGTGGAGTGTTCAGAAGAAAAACAAAGTCAGATGTCATGGATGTACAAAATGTCTTAAAACTACTTCATAAGAGGCAGTGAACTGAAGACTCAGAGAATTTCATACATGTACTTTCTGAAGCAATCGAAAAACATATTTCGGATAGAAGTTGACAGATTTTATTTCCAGATCTGAATCTGCAATAAAACAGAGATTCTCATTTAAAACTTTAAAATAAAAATTTTTACATTTTCTCGTGTGTTCGAATTTCAGCCAAAACATTGTCTAATCAGGCTTTAACTGTTTCTGACGGAGCAGAAATCGTCCGACAACTTCAATGGATGTTTTGCGACCGTTGAAGTTTGATGAAACGTAATTTTCCTCTAACGGATCGTTAGCAGCTGCTCATGTCTCGTTAGTGTTTTAACAAGCGGTGTTGAAATAGCCCGTAAGTGCTCTTGTACACATTTGAGTCTCAGATTTCACTGAATAGGTTTGGGAAGCTGCTATCGATATAGACTCATGTTTAACAGAATATTACATTCTTGTGTTCGGGGACTCGTAGCAGCAAGGGCCCTGTGTTCGGCCAACCTGTCAGCGAGCAAGGTGGCAAGACCTTTCATTTCCGCCATATGCGCCGATTCAACACTTCCTTTAACGTTCCCTTTTCGCAACTCCCTCAGTCATTCGCACTTCCAGCACTCCCTCTTCACTCACTCCACCTGCCGCCAAAGAAGACCCATCTGCCGCCGCCGCTCCCTACGCCTTCGTTTCCGAGGCCGGCCCTGCGCGACACGCGTTACGTGATGATGACGTCAGCCCCGCACGTGAGTAACGGCCCCGTGCGATTGGGGGGGGGGGAGGGGGACGGGCGTCGCGGGGGGCCACCGGCGGCGCCGCGGCGCTCCCGAGCGCGTTCCGCGTACCGCTTGTTTTGTAATCAGCGCGATCGCGCAACGCCTCCGTCCATGTTGTCCCAAGTTATTACGGTAATTATGCACTCGTGTAATGAACGGCAAGTCTAATATGATGGGTGAGGCGGTAGATCATATGCTTCGTGTTTGCACCGGCTCCGTGTGAAGTGAGGATTTTCAACGCTCTGTAAACAAGTAAGGAAAACATATCAACAACGTATATCAACGTATGAACAATCGTATTAAATGAATTAAACACATCACTTGATGCCAGGTTGGGGATTGACGTCAGGCTGACAGCCGGTTGGAAAACAGTCAAATCATAATGGATCGTAGTAAGCGACCCGAAAAAGACGACTCCAACAACTTAGGATAAGGTTTAGAAGATGACTTGATACCAGCTACCTCCACAGCTTGTTATTTTGTTGTTGTTGTTGTTTTTTTGTTGTTTTTTTTTTGGTAGAAGTTTTATAATTTATTGTTAAGCAATTAAATGAATTTCAATTTTAAAAGAAATTAAAGTAATTAGAATTTGTAAGGAACTTTTAAAATACAAAACTTAAGGGAAAACGTAACGGTTTTATTAAACAAATATTTTCTTTTGAAAACAGGCAACCTGAGGTACAGTATGTTTAGATAATTAATTCATTATTTTTTAGATAATTTCAAATTTTCAAGCATGTGAATATTCGCAGTTGAAAGGGTTTTTGAATGGCCCTAGATTACGACTTGCCAAAAAGAAGAAAGAAAGAGACAAAGACAAAACAAAAACAAACGTATTTTATTTTCGTATGGTTTATCAGTTCATGAATCTCCAGAACAATCACTAACGTCCCAAACCTACAGTTCAAAAATTCCATGTATTAACACGACGGCTCGCCCGAGTGATTTAGATGTCAAATTTGAATGAAGTAAATTTCATAGAGATGCAGCCGACGATTGCCAAGGCAAAGTTACCCTGCCTTGCATCTTCCTCTTAGTCGAAAGCAACGTGCTCTCGCATGCTAGTGAAGGCAATTGATATTTTATAAAGATGGGCGATTCGGGTAATATGTAAAGAAAGGGCTCGTCAGATGGTAGTATCACAATAAAATCTTTTAGTAAAGTAATATGTACTACTTTATCAGAGCGGATCAAATTGGACAAATGCGGAAATATGCTTCGCATTCTTCATAGAAAGGTGAAATAATATTATCAAATTCATAACAGAAATATTCACTTTGACATTAGATTTGTGTAACTCAACGAATGAGAATTTTTTTTTGGTTCAAAGAGGTGTCCTGAACGTAAAAATAATGTAAAAAGTTGCCAATATGTTCTTATTTCCGTAGAAGGGTCGATTTTATTAAAAAGAAATTACCAATTATTAAGTACCCCAGTGTTATGTGTTCTTACTGGCGATATAAATATCTCATAAAGAGTTAGTTTATGTTCCTTTATCTCGCATTCTAGAGCCGACAAGTCAATAAGCAACGAATCAAGTTAGCTATTTAGCATGTGACTTACTACATGCTATACAAACACTTCTTTAATTCAGAACCTCGTAACTTGTAATTGATGTGAAGTAAGCGTAACGTATAGTTTGTAACTGCGTATTTCAGTACGATTTAAGAATTTTCAATAATTGAAATTGTCTTGTAGAGAATGGTAAAAGTCCGTAATATATGTTCCACAGTTTATAATAATATCAGTAGATGTTATAGTACCGTGCACGCAGTTTCTCTTATATTTACGGTCAAGTTGCACTTAACCGCGAATGAAGATATTTACTATTAACACAAATAATAAGAACAGCTTATAAACTTTATTTTGAAAAAAATCTGCATACTATGAGTTAGAGATGCCCCTACATATTTGCTTGAATCATGAACTTCGATGCCATTAGCTATCACTGCTCGTAGGTTATGGCGAGAGAGATAAAGAATCATTGAGATGATTGCGTCTTCTGCATGATTCCACCAATTCAGGGCAGATCAAACAAAAAAAGACTATCTTACATCCTGACATTCTATTTGCTTCATGATCAGCGGCCCACATTGATCAACTCCTATCCCATTCCACATGAGGACGAATAACAAACCACAGAACAGACGTAGCTTGTGATCCTTTAACCCTCCACATGTGCTGAATTAGCCAGAGATATTTAGGGCCGAAAAGCGAAGAGCTGTAAGACTCCAAACTCTCAGAGAGGAACTGCCTCACAGAAGATACGAAATATTATATTTCACGGCAGTGAGATGCCAGATTTGATTAGTTATTAATTGTACAATATTATGTATTTGGTAGAAGTAAGAAATTTAAAACACAGACCTGAGGAATATTCATCGACATCAAGCATCAAAGCTGAATTACCGTGTTCCAATTCAGTTATCTTGCATTTCTATTTATTAGGTGACTCGTATGTAAGAATAATGTGTATCCTACAACTACATATTATTTCAGTAAACGTAACAAATATAACGACAATTGTGTGACAACTTAAGGTGTTTGTAATATTAACTGGTCTGAACCGGGAATATATATATATATATATATATATATATATATATATATATATATATTGAACTTATTCAATTATCATCTTACAGTTTCCTAAAAATTATGACGCGCTATGCGATGGGTACATTGAAAATTTTGATCAATCAACTTGAACTCTCGGTAAGTGTTGTGATGAAAAATAGAGTGCGAGAGTACTCTTGACCCTTTATAGTCGGTCGCGGACGCCGTCACAGGGGAAGCTCTAGAGCAGTGGTGTCAAGGTCTTTTACTGGTGGCAGTGGCACATAGCATGCCACGAGGTACTCTGCGCAACTAGAGTCGGGAAAGGAAACTATTAGTAACCCCGCTGTTTCACAATAGGGATGGCTTTGTCTCTGGTGGCGGGGTCATGAACCGCGTGGAGTGGAGATTTCGTGGTGGCAAGAGTGCCACTTCTCGTGGCATCGATCTTGACAACACTGCTCTAGAGCTAGAATACAAGAGTAAAGCACGCGAGAAGCGAGTTGATTGATTGATAGAATGTTCCGCGATTTCCGGGGCGCTACCTCCTATGGTCATAAGTCCGTAGGTGTAACGCAAGCTTGTTTGTCATCAGAGATGGCGAAGATCTTCCCCCGCTGGATGTGAGAACCGGCGACGACATACCGGTCGGCTTGCGGAGTTTTCCTCATCTAGATGTTTCCCATCAGAGGAGACAAGCTCTAACCTCAAGGCTAGTCTTCCAACATGTGTGGTAGTGTGGTGCATGTAAGTAGGGAGTGAGGATTGGACAGGGAAGAGGAAGGAAAGATCCGTGGTCCGTTTGTTTGGATACTGTTTCAGCAATTGCCTAGTGTTGATCGGAGAAACCACGGAAAACTACAGATCAGAGCAGCGGATCGCTAGAATCGTCGTCCAGACAGCGTCGGAATTCGACCTAGCCATCTCGTTAGTAGTAGCTAGAAAATCCTGCCACCGTCTGGAGTGAAACCCTAGGATCTCCCAGCTAGAGGCACTACAGTGATATCAGCGGATGCCCTGGGTCCCCGCAGCCGGTAACAGCATGGGTCGCTCGGCCACGACCGCCCTCCGCCGGAGCCCGGTGTAGAGACCCTGGATACAGAGTAGCGCAACCGCCGCCATTTAATATCCTCTCACCCGACAACCCCGCCAGGCGCCAACCAGGGACTGAAGGAAAATTATAATATTTGGAGACCTTATGAAGATATTCAAGAATATTAATATTGGTTTGGGGTAGATTCATGGTTCTCAATACACAGAATACCATACAGTATCAATTCTCCTCACAACTGGATATAACATGGCGGGATCGGTGGAACAATGGATTGCGAGACTCTCTACGAGCTACTTCTACTACGAGCTGCTCCGGGCCAGAGTCCCTAGTGTAGCGAAATAGCACTGGGCTTGACCGACCGCACAAGTCGTGCAAGGGGGAGGGGTTGGTCCTCTCGTGCCGCGCTGGCGGCGGCTGGACCCCCGGGGTCTCTCGAGGGTCTCTCAGCTGGGGGCGTGTCTGAGAAGGCGGCTGTCCGTTCGCACAAGTGATGTGTGACGACAGAAATCGTCTGCAGATGGACGGCAGGCTCCATCTGCAGCCGGCCCAAATCTCGAGCGGAAATGACGCTTTGTGCGTGGGAGGTCGGTCACGTGATGCCTCGCAAGGGAGGCGGGTGGAATAAGCGTAAATGGCATTCGAGGTTGACCGTCGCGATGTGCGGAGGTGATCGCGAGGCAGATACTGAGGCGGCTCGTCTCAGGAGTCGGTGTGCTGTGGAGAACAGGAGTGTTCCTTAGGAGTGTACATACTGTAATAAACTATTGTAAATAAATATGTACAGTAAACTCCGTGTCTGTGTTCTTCCTCATCTCATGACGACGTCACACCAGACTCCAGCCCGGAGCAGCTCGCCGCGCGGTGCCGCCGCCGCCGCCGCCTCTCGAGGGCAGTCCGTCGCGGCGCAGCGCGGCGCGGAGCGGCGCTAAGCGGCGTGGAGCGGCTCGACGCAACGCAAAGTGGGTCGGGGCGGCACATAGCCAAATAAAGGCGTGTCGGTGGCGCGGTCGGCGGCGCGGCGGGCGCCGTATGGCGAGCAGCTGCCCGCGCCCTCCGCGAGGGACACAGAACAGCCGGCGGCGGTGGTGGCGGTGGCGGTGGCGGCGATGACGGCAGCGGTGTGGCGGTGGCGGTGTGGGGTGGCGCTGTGGTGGTGGCGATGTGTTTGCGAGTTCGGTGGCATCGGTTACCATACTGGGCTGTTCAAACCCGTGGGTTTTTACGCGGAAAATTCCTTCGGATGGGAGGTAAAGACGGCTGTCCCATGTTATAGATGATCATCAAGCCTGGAAGAAGCCTCTAAGCTAAATTCAAAATTGCCTGTTCCCGCGCCCGAGAAATACCTTCTTTCTCTGCTAGATGATGAACGGAGGTTAGCGAAATTTGCATGGATAGACGGAAGAGCTGCTCTGATGACCCGAGGCATTAACTATGATGGTGGCGATGTGGCGTTGGCAATGATTATTACATTATATCGTGTTTCTAGGAGTGTGCTGTAAGAGAAATGCACGTTTTTATTGTGGCTGATGTGATGGCTGTGGTAGCGGCGCTATTGACAGTGACGGTGTTGGTGAGGGTGGCAGTGGCGGAGGCGGAGACGACGGCAGTTGTGGGAGCGGCGGAGGTGGCGGTGGCGCACCAAGGGGTCGTGTCCACCTCGCCGCAGTACTAAACGAGAAATATGACGGATTCCTCAGCGTCCCCAGGCACTTACAAGGCTCTCGTATGGCAGACGGTTACAGCCATTATAATAGACGAAGTGTGTTGTTGGACGTGATGTATTCTTTGTGTTAATAGACAAGAGCTGGAGTAATAAATTATTATGACATTCAACTCTACAATTTCGTAATGGATCACAAAAGGCGCACATTTTTGTATTTAATAATTAGCTTGGTTTATAACGTATATAAATCAAACAAGAATTTGAATAATAATGTATTATTTGAACACAAGAACTCAGACAACGAAAATGAATAATATTTCGTTTGTGTTTCTTCAAAGGTTGACATCATTTTAGGGTGGAGAAATTGCTCCTTAACTTCTATTTGTATTGTATAATTAGCTGAACTCTTTCAAATTTAGTAATTTAAATTCAATCAAGCTTTGTGTGTTCTGCTTCAAATACTTTTTTCCCATGCAGATTGAATGTTTTAATTTTATATACCTTTAAACTTAAAGACAAGCTTTTAAGAAGAAAACGGTATTTCTATTTTATCCTATTAAGTAGAGGCCCGAAAATAAAAGTCTGAAAGTACACCTAATGGTAATTATGTTTTAATACCTGACTTAAATTATTATCTACTTGAACTTGCAGGCTTAGCAAGGACCAGTGACGGTATACTTGTCGCATTACGTCAAGAATATGAAGATTAATATCAGATCATATACACAACGGTTATAGAGCAGCTGCCACTCTCAGAAGATGACGTTGCTTGCTCCACTTTCGTGGTTGTTACCCTTTAACCTGATACTAATTTATTTTCAGTTGACTGGTCTCTAGTCAGAGCAAATATCCAAATTCTTTCAAAAATTTATTCTGAAATATTTTTGAATCTTGAACAACACTTTCATAGATCATTGAATGAATTATTTGAATAGTCTGACATCATTGTCATTATTCTCTGGCTGCAAGACAGATCTTACCTCACCTCAACCTTATGTGGCTCCCGAATCATTTGGTTTTTAATTGGTTTATATTTTTGCTGACAATTAACATCCTAATAAGTTGGTTAACATTCTAACCTTGGTATATCGAAAATAAGAAGCAAAGTCATAATTTTTAAAATTTGATAATGCAATAGAAATATTTTAGGAGTGGCTAGATGAAGTTTAAGTGGAACAATACAGTTGTGGAAATGAAAATGAAAATATTTTGTATACCAGTTGTGGATATGAATATGAAAGAAAGTTACAAGCACAGGGCTCACAGCTACAACACTCAACACTCGCTTTTCAAAAAATCCAAACTCCGAGACTAGCTACGCAACGGTACGCCAACCAACCTATTCTTTCGTCTAATTTACGACGGCCTCTAAAATACGATCCAGGGAGTAATTTATACCTCCCTCGCGTTCTGTGGACGTTAACCTTCGTGTTCTGAAAGCGCCGCCGCCGCCGCCGGTTTCCATTCCTAATTTGCGCTCGAGTCGTTGCCTTTTTTTTTTCGTGGTTGCTTGCGTCTCCGGCCGCGCTGCAGTCCGTTGGCCGATGCTGAGGAGATAGCTGCAATTAGGCTTTCTTCGGCCCCAGCCTCTTCCGTGCTTTATGCTTTGCAATTGCGGTCGCCGCCGTGTGGCTGCACTGTTTATGGGCAATACCCCCGCGCGAAGACGAGGGGGGGAGTTGGGCGTGACGAACGCACACGCAGCTCATGCATGGCGCGCATTCAGACAAGGAAAAGATGGAGATGCGTGATACGGCTGACGATTCGTGGACAGTAGTACACTGACGTTAATTTCTTGTTGTGCCCACTCCAGTCAGAATATTCGGAACACTTTAGAACATCATACACTTGCACTAGTTTCGCCTCAGCGTTTTCGAGGCGGTAATTTCATTGCCGATCCAAATGTTTTCAAACGCCGATGCAAATGGTCGTCGGTAGAAGCGTACTAGGGATAGTGGGTATAGGATGGTGCCAGTACCATACTATCATACATATCAATGTTCGGAGTTTCATAAATGCCTGGTCAGTATCTGAGGTCTGTAATACTAGGTCTTCAATGCCACGTCGCAGATACGGCACAAGAAGGAGAAGAAGAATATTCTTAATGAAAGAAGTATCAATAAATTTAGTTTTCAAATGGTGAAAAAATTAAGAAACAAAATCTACATTGCTTTTCTTGTTCTAATTACAAATACCAATCTTAGAATAGGACACATTAAGCATTTGAAGTTCGAACGAACATAATGCTACTCATTTGGAAGTGCTGAAGGTCGATTTAGTTTTGATTTTCTCGTCCAGAGTCGCTTTGGTCGAATTGAATTTATTCTTTGCATTATGAATACTCAACGCATCAAATTTTGTGTCTCCAAATTAGAAGAGAAGATTAGGTCCACCTAATTCTGGCACAAAGTTAGAATGCATTCATATTTGTAAACTTTTCTTATACACAAACGAAACGCGAGAAAAAAATGTTATTGACAGACACGAGACATTTTGGAAGCGAACTTTACCAGTTTCAAACATCATACTAATACGCAACTCTAAAGAACGATGATATGATATAGGTTGTCTTTGCAAATCGTATAATTGAAAGCTGAAATCTATCACTTAATGGCTATTCGCACTCTATCAACTCCAAATTCGATACGCAATTGATTACGTACTATCATATTCTAGTTCGACACAAGTTCAGTAGGCTTAAAAAGTTAACACACTTTTTTTAGAAAAAAAAATACTAGGTTTAAAAACACACAACAGAAAATCAGGACGCAGTTTTTAATAGGAGTGTAGTTGTAGTACCCTTAAGACGGCTGTACTTGATCCCGGACATTGAGCAAACAAAGCCCCAGGAAACAAAGCCCCTCCAGTCAAAGCCTCCATGGCGAGTGGGCGGGCGGGCGGGCGGGCGGGCGGGCGGCTGGAATGGCCGGCGCGCCAATCCCGCCCGTGGCGGCGTCTGCCCCACAAAGACCGAGGGTGGCGCGGCGTGGCGGGGCGTCGGGTGTCCTGCGCGGGCGCCCGCACCGTGGCGAATGCTCACCGGCCGCCCGCGCCGTGCCGCGCTCGGGCTTCGAACCGGGTCTCCTCTGCTGCGCAGGGGCCACCGCGCCGCCCGAACGAACAAAAAGCGGCGCTGGGAGAGGGGGAGGAGTGGCGCCGATCAATTGGAGGCACGGTACGTAGCACATGAAGAGGGACAGGGGTGGTGGAAGTGGGGAGACGGCGGTGGGGGAGATAGTAGTTGTGGCTTCCGCATGTTTCAGTGTTTATTGATCAAATCGTCATCGATCCCAAGAATATTAGTGACAGATATGGACTAGTTCAGGGGTTCCTAAACATGATTTTACCTCGCCCCCATCTGCCAATAGCAAAACTACTCACGCTTCATTAAACAGAACAAGAAAAATCAGTGGGAAGGTGAACTTGCACTTTTTTCCAGATTCCCTGTCCTTGGTTGAGTACCAGAAAGTGCACAACGTAAATCATTAGCAATGTTATGTTTGTCCTAATACTTTGTTTTAATTCCAACGTGCTGAAAACGGTTTCTCGCACAAATTGCTCGATACTACATAGCAAATAACACACTGAGGAGGTTCGACACTATCCTTAAGCATGCACATAAATTTTTTTTTAAAATTTATTTATTCTTGCTTTGCCTGAGGCCCTCAGCAGCCGTGAACGACTGGTACAGTAGTTGATTTTATTTTATACAGCAAGTTTGCAAGATATTTTCTTTTATCGTGATTATTACATTTTCAGAAGCACTTTATATTGCACGGAAAGGCTAATCGCTTCCAGTCTGCTTAAGGAGGGTCAAAAAATTCTCTGGGTAATTTCCTTTTTAATCGTTTACGATGAGGTTTCTGTTTGCCAAGTTTGAAATGGATAGCTGAAGGTATTCGAGAAATTTTGTTATAGAATTTTGCGGATAGAAGGGAAAAATGTACAGTGATAGGTGTGATACTGAGTTCTTGATGGGTTTGAGAGTTTGGAATGAACCAGGGTGCTTTTGTGATTATTCTTAGGAATTTATTTTGGAAAGTTTGGATTTTCTGAATATTTGTTTTGGATGCTGCGGCCCAGACAGGAGATACATAACTTAATATAGGTCGTATCATTGTTTGGTAAAGATGAATGGATGTGTGTAGTTGGAGTGGGGATGATGTTTTGAGTAGGGGATATAATTGATGTGTTCGCTTGGTGGCTAGTGCTATTCTATGCATGATATTGGGTCTCCATGTGAGTCGTCTGTCGAGTAATACTCCAAGGTATTTGATGCACATAAATGTATATTTAATATAATCATTGTTATACTTGCGTTTTTTTGGCTGAGCTCATCTTGAATATCTTATGACCCAAATCATACAATGCAACAAGGCAACTAGGACAAAATTCATATCTTCCTAGCGCGCCAAATCCTCAGGAATGATCGTGTTTATCACGGCTCGATGACTCCCGCGCCCATCTTGACTCGTCTCTACGCCTCCCTTGGGGGACGCGCCCCCCATTTTGGGAATCAATGGACTAGTTCGTTTACATAATCCTTGAATGCAGAAAAACTATGTCAATGCAGACTAACACGAAGACGAGCCCTTAAATTTTGGGGTAATATTATTAAGTATTTCTCTTCTAAGAGATTTTCTATTGTTTTGCCAAAGTATCCGAACGTGTTGATTTAATGTACTGAAGAAGTTTATAGTTTATTTTTAATCTCATAATGTTCAACAAAGACTATAGAACAAATATTTTTCAATTATTGATTATTACAGACCGAATTCATTAATTGATCCATGTAGGTCGAGGTTTTACTCTATTCCAATATTTTAAAAGTGATATTTTGAATCTACCATTAGAAAACCGAAAAATTGAGAAAATTTCAAAAAAACGTATTTAGGGCAGCGATTGAGGACAGCCGATGGGGATAGGGGCAAAGCCCTAAAGCTACCCACGCCAAAGAAATTAGAAAATTTTACTACGAGAAAGTCTGTGCCATTTATAGCACCACTAGGTTTTGAGTGTATTGAGATAGTTTGGGTATTTTGAAGAAATATATTATCCATTAACATTACATTTTTAATCAAATTTGAGCTAGTAAGGACCATGTGAAATATGAGATTAATGACACCTTTTTCGTTTTTTCTGGATTCCTAATAGTTTGTTCTTTCTCTCTCTGTAGCTCATTACTTCATTATGTCCATAGCAATCCTCTTCGCTTTTGTATGTCTCTTGAAAACCCTTAAATGCTTTCGTTTTTTTCTGACTTTCTGTTTTGAGTGTATTCTTCCTCCAGTAAGTCTTTCTTTTCCTTCCCTTCTTACTGATACAAGTTACCTTACTGCATAAAGTTAGTTATTTTTGAAACAAACGTGTTAAAGGATTCTGACGATCGAGCTCATTAGAACCTGTTGAATACTGTGGTACAAACAAGAGAACTTACAGAACATGCAGCGTCATTCGATCTGCGTAACCACGATCCTCTTAATCCAGCGAAGTTACACAGTACATATCAAGCCCCGTTTCAAGTAAATAACAAGAAGCGGGAGAGATGGCTCAGGACATCAACTGAAGTCACTGCAGTGCCTTTGATAGGGATGTCCTGGGGTGCGAGTCTCGACAGTGGTAGGATTTTCTACACTAGCCAGATAGCTAGTTCTGTCGCTGTCTAGAGAAGATTTCTAGCGACCGGCTGCTCTGGTCGGTAGTTTTCCTCTCAATGTGTGTGGTTTCTCCAACCAATGTCGGAGTAGTAACCTATCACACGGGCCACGGATACCCAGCGACCTTTTCTTTCTGTTCCTTGTCCTATCCGTAGCCCTTACACGCACAAACTTACACGCACTACACTATCACACATGCCGAGAGAGCAGGCGGGAGCTTAGCGCTTGTCCTAGCTGGGGCTGTGCCCCCACTGGTGGGAGATACCTGGTTGGGGAAAACCCCACTAGGCGACGGTAGGTCGGCGCCGGATGTCGCCATCCGTTGGGGCAAGATCACCGCCACCACACGAGCAAAAAACGTGTGCTACACTTACGAGATTCATGACCTTAGCAGTTGACGCGCCCGGAATCACTAGTAATCACTAGAGACAGGATTTTTATGTAATTACAAATTTTTTGTCTTTCTACCAGGGACCGAAAAGGTATTGAATACCGGTAAAAATACCGGTAAAATACCGGTATTTTTTCATACCGGTATAAAATACCTTTATTCTTTTATACCGGTAAAATACCTTTATAGGACGTCTATACCGGTATGGACGTCCATAAAGGTTATACCGGTATTATACCGGTATTTTCAATGGAAATACTGCCGCGTGGCCCACACACGCGCCGCAAACACGCGCGCGCGCCACAAACGCGTGCGTCACAAACGCGTGCCACACACGTGCTCGCGGCAAACCCACGCGCGCGCTAACAACACGCGCGCGCCAAACGCACGCGCGCGCCCACACACGCGCGCGCCAAACACGCGCCCCAAATACATGCGCGCGCCAAACACGCGCGCACGTCAAACTCGCGTGCACGTCAAACACGCGCGCGCCAAACACGCGCGCGCACCAAACGCGCGCGCCCACACACACGCACGCCCACGAACGCGCGCACCGAACAAACACGCGCGCCCAACAAACGCGCACGCCGAACAAACGCGCGCGCGAACAAACGCGCGCGCCGAACAAACGCGCGCGCCGAACAAACACGCGCGCCGAACAAACGCGCGCGCCGAGCAAACGCGCGCGCCTAACAAACGCGCGCGCCTAACAAACACGCGCGCCGAACAAACGCGCGCGCCGAGCAAACGCGCGCGCCTAACAAACGCGCGCGCCTAACAAACGCGGGCGCCGAACAAACGCGCGCGCGAATAAACGCGCGCGCCGAATAAACGCGCGCGCCGAATAAACGCGAGCGCAAACAAACGCGCGCGCCGAACAAACGCGAGCGCGAACAAACGCGCGCGCCGAACAAACGCGAGCGCGAACAAACGCGCGCGCCGAACAAACGCGCGCGTCCAACAAACGTCGAATAAAGGTAAAATACCTCTAAAAATACCGGTATTTGACGTCTTATACCGGTATTTTTTAAGGTATTTTGAATAAAGGTATAATAGAGGTAAAGGTATTTCTATACCGGTATAAATACCTTTACCGCTATTATTTCGGTGTTCAGTCCCTGCTTTCTACTTACCGTTCTCAAAATTGTAATCTTGGCGAATCATAGCCCTTCGAATGTCCAATATCCCTTCCTTCAATATCCATTTTTTTCGTTACATATTTTTACGTATTTAGTACTATATTACATATTTTACATATTTTGCTGTGTTCGCAAAATATTTTCTTATTTTATCAATTTTATTCTATGTAATTCCATATTTTTTATGAAATTATGTATTTTTTTAAAATATCAGCATTTTCCCTACATTATTGGGGAAAGCTGTGTGTCCAAATCATCATTGACACCGCGTTTTGTGATCTGTAACCTTAATTTCGGAGAAAAATTTGCGATCACTGACGTGTAACACATCGATGAAGATGCTACAGTGTACGTTTGCTGGTCGTAGATCTCGCCCGTTTGTGCGATGGCTTCTATTGCGATTAGTCCGGCTGCTAAACTACGGTCCTGGATTACAATAGATAAAGCTTTTATTACTGACGAGAAAGGTGTATGATGTGAAGTTAGCAGTTTTTATCAATCTAATTTCGTATTACGTAAATGGATTTTATTATCAATGTATTTTAATATTACATATTATATCCGATTTTACATATTTATTACGTATTCTTAATATTTTCTTTACATATTTATGTACATATTTTGACGTTTTATTCTATATATTTTGCCAGTCTCTAGTAATCAATCAATTACCAATAACAACCAATAAGACGGAAGTAAAAAATCCCGATGTCTTCCTTCCCTCTTAGGCCCCCTCCTCGTCCGCGAGGCCGGCGCGGCGTCGAGCGCCGGTGCTCGCGGCGCGGCGCGGCCTAGGTCGGCGTCGGCGGCGACAGCGCCCGCGCCTTGGCCGGCAGCCAAACGGCGGCGGCGGCGACTCCGTCTTCTTCGCACCCGGTGAGCGTCGCGCGGCGCCGCGCCGCGTCGCGTCGCGGGGGCCGCCGCGTTCCTGGAAAGGTTTCTTCCGCCCACAGGGCGGGTGGGCGTTTGTGTGGGTGTGGGCGCATGTGGTGTGCGTGACGCCCCCCCGTCACGTTTACTTAACATGAGCAGTGGGCTCAGAACGGTGCTGCTGGAGGAGGAAAAAGTACGGAAGATGAGTTGGTGGTGGAATTGTGTTTTGTGTGTCAATACTTGAACAATTAGACAAATGTATTTTGACCTACAGGAAGCCGCAAGGGAAAATTTATGTACTTTGAGTTCGTTATGTTTAATTTAAACGTTTACTTAACTTTCGACATCTGTTATTTATCTAATATAACTAATAATAAACATGTTTTGTTGAGTTCGTTAGCTCAAAGATATTCCACTGTTTCCATCATCATTCTTTTTTTTCCACATAGAGATGAAGATGAAATTCCAATTTTTGTAATTGAGCTTAACGTTAAATGAGAAACGTTAACAAAAAATTTCAAACACAAAACAAAGTAAAGGCCCATCCAATGACTAAATATGAGTACAGCATCGATATTCTGAATATCGTCTTCCAAAGCTGACTTGACGTTCTCGCAGGTCCTCGATCTGATCAGGGGCGGATGCAGCCGATAATTTTTTGTGGGGCCATCATAGATTTTTGTAAATAATAAACATATTTATTATATTGTATGGTTTGTTTTTGTAATGTATATGATACTATACAATATTATTGTTGAAATAATTACGTAATTCCAACATAAATGAAAGTTTCGCTCAATTTTGCCAAATAAAGTAAAGGTAACAAACGAAAACTAGGATTTTGGGGGAGGGGGGCATGGCGTGGATCCGCCCCTGGTTCCGCCACCAAATCTGATAGGGAGTGGGCCTTAGGGATTGGCAATTTTTATATATTGAATTTTTACTGATATTGTGGTTATTAAATGACAATTCAAAAGGTGCATTGCATGCATTATCATCATATTCGGCTTCAATTAACACGGGAGTTACTGACATCCAGGGAAATATAATTAAAAATACAAACAACTCAACGGCTGTTTGGAATTATATTGGTAAGATTTCATACATCATTTACAATTTAATTTTTAATCGAAATAAATCTTGCTTACAATAGTATATTTTTGCATTGTTTAAATAAAACTTGACGAGTCCTTCTTGGGTGTGAGGGCGATTGGTTTGTTCCAATATCTTAATATTCCAATATCTTCTGTCATTGGGTTTTAATTCTAATTCTTTGTCCAGTTTTTAAGACAGTCTTACTATATTTTGTTGATCAAAAGGTTAATAATATGCCACTAAATTTGGAATACTATTCCTCTCGACATTTCGAGGAGCACTTTTCCTCTTCTTCAGGAGTCTGACTAAATACAAAAATACTTATACGTTTAGTTACAATTGAGGTAATAACGCCGATTGGTTTGTTGTGTGCGGAGAGGCATGAGCGCGTGCACGGAACCCCGCGCCGTCTTCCAGGAAGGAGTGCTCCCGCGGCGGCGGCGCCAGACTCGGCTGCGTGGGACCCGCGTCGCGACGCAGCGGAGGCGCCAGCGCCGGCGCCGCCCCAGCCGCGCCCCGCCCCGCCACGCCCATCCACGCCCCGCCCCGCCACGCCGCACTGTGGGCGGCGACGAGAGCACACAAGTGGCAAAGAATTGGACTCTCAAGACGAAGCTGTTGGAAATGAGGGTTCGTAGGATTTCGAATATGAAATTAGGTAGACAAAATTCTATACTGGTCAAAATGGTGTTGAATGATTGGTT
The DNA here is from genome assembly GCA_031308135.1 of Acheta domesticus. NCBI lineage: Eukaryota > Metazoa > Arthropoda > Insecta > Orthoptera > Gryllidae > Acheta > Acheta domesticus. The sequence continues at coordinate 40,332,226 of JAHLJT010004567.1, read as the reverse complement.
GATGGAGGGTTGTTACACTGAAATGATTGAAATGAAAATACCAATAAATTCGAAAGAATAGCCGACGATCCAATGCTAGGGACGCCATTTCGTATTTAATTTTTTATTATTTTTTTTCTTCCAATTTTAATGTCCAAATTTGAGTACGATACGAATGAGCTTTTACAAACCTTTCTGGACTTAAAATTTCCTTTTATGTTAGTTAACATTAGAAAGACCACATATTCTACCTACAACGACGACGAGCAATCAAAATGACAGCTTCAAATAATTATTTTTTATTTTTTGATTTTGAGAAAATTTCGTTTTAATTAAAATCTTATAATACACTTCAGGGTAATGAAAAAAAAATGAAGTAAATCATGTAAGTGTGTGTGTATAATTATTTTGCCTTGCAAGTTTGTCAACTATTTTGCCGCACCGAGAACAAGTGTCACTGGATTTATTGTTTTTACAATATCCTATTTGACACTGTCAGCGCTTTTCATCCCTTGCATGATTGTCTGTGCCGACGTACAAGTGATGCTCTCTCGGAATGTTTCGAGTTTCTACCAGTGGCGCACGTAGTTTTTCAGCCAAGTTCAATAAATACGACCGCGACTTGTTGTTTCCCGAGACAATTTCATTCAGAATCCAAGAATTGATTCCAGATAAATCGATGATGTTATAAAATACTTGGACAGTCCAGCATCTGTGTTAAGTTTTGACGTTGAGAGCTAGTGCCATTGGTCGTCGTCCCAATCGCATTTAAAACGAGCAGTCATTTTGACTGCTACCCGTCGTTGAAGATGAAGTATGAAGAAATTGCTATTATCGCGAAAACAATGATGCCTAAAATAATTATATTTAGGGATTTTATAGAACATCCTCAAATATTAAAAGTCACGAAATTAATAACAATAAATCAATAAATACAGGCACAGACGAAAACCAAAACTCCAAAACAGTCAAAATGACTGCTCCCGTAATTGTAGTGTCAAGTGGCTCTCATTGGCCGCCCGCCCTTCTCTCGAGACAACAGTGCACCGTCGCCGCTCCGCGCCCGCTTCGCGCCGCCGCTGTTCCGCCCCGCGCCGCGCCGCGCCGCGCCGCGCCTCCGGTGACGTCACGTATCGATCCGCGGCCAGGCCGAGGTCCTTGCTCCGGCGGCCGCCCCGCCCCTCTCTTTCTCCCTTCCCCCGGCGCCGCGCCGCGCCGCGCCGCGCCCCGCCCCGCCGTGGCGCGAGGCAGCGCCGTTCAGGGCCAGCTCAAGGGTGGAAGGCGCCCCCAGCGCCATTGACGCGTCGCGCGCGCACCCTCGCGGCTAGACGGCGAATGAAATGGTTCAGAAATATATGCGGCGGATTTGCATGCCGGTCGTACTAATTAAAACGAGCGTTTTTGCGAGAAATGTAAAGAAGTTTTTTTAATTGTAATAATAGTTGGTAGGAATACGTTAATTTACATATTACATTGCTTAGAGGGAAATTGCATATTTTTAAAAGAAATGTGTAAAAACCGACTTCCACATATTACTAATGGATTTTACTAGCTCCGGATTCTTGGGTGTCAACGTCTTCTGTCCCTAAACCTATTAAGTTCACTGCCGTAAAATATCAATGTTGACGTTTGTTCTATTCCCATCAAATAACGTATGTAAATTGTATGAGATGCTCCAGGGCCTTGAAACATGTATATTGGCTGTTAGAGCCTCATGAATCTGCGTTGGGATCAATGAATGTGTACGGAGCCTGTGTGTACTTTCTGGTCAGGTGAAACAAAAAGAGCTACCTTGGAATCCTAAGAAAATCGTAGACGAGAAGTTCTCACCTCTCACATACTGTGACGTGCAGCGCCGTTGTTTCGGGGACGTATTCAAGATTATTTTTAGGGTAAGGACTAGATGGTTGATTTTAAAAAGAAACAAGTAATTTATTGTTCAATATCATATTAAAAGATAAACTAGAGTTTTCTCCACTCTTGTTACTACAATAAAGACAGAACTAACAAAATAACCTGTAATGCGTTTATTTAATGATAAACCATAATTATCAAAGTGATGTTATTAAAAAACAATCGTAATCATTGACTTGAAATCTAATTTGATATGTACAGAATCTAAAATCCCAAGAGTTCTGGACCTATTTTTAACCCTCAGTTTTCAGAAGAAAGAAAAGGAACGACCTAATTTATACGTAGATCATTTACAAACTGTGAATAACTAGGTGATGTAGAATAACTAAATCTAATACTCAATAAACAGACGGGATCTCCAGCAAATCCATTTTTATGTTATTGATGTGATGTGACGATTTGCACTGAGTCCGTTTCTCTTCCTCAACAAAGTAATGCAGTGTACAAAAAAATGTTAATATTCGTTTCGCGAATTTTTTCTACTCTAGACTTTAGTTTTATTCAGACTTTAGCTTTATTCAGACTTTAGCTTTATTCAGACTTGAGTTTTATAGTTAAAAATTTTGCTAGTGTTTTTGGAGACAGAACCATCCACTTCCTGGTTCGTTTCGAGTTCCGCGTTGCTTGCCTCCGCCCTGCGCGGGAGGCTGGCGGCGCAGGGCTTGCAGGCGGTCCGGCCCCGCCGCCGCCGCCCCCGCGTGGCGCCGCGCCGCGCCGCTGAATCGGCCGCCCCTTTCCCTCTCGCTCGCAGCCGCCGCCCCCGCCCCCGCCGCAGCGCTCGCGCATTCACAGGGGCGCGGTCGATACAGCGCACCCCCGCGTCTCGCCCCCGCCCCCGCCTCCGCCCCCGCCGCGCCGAATTGAAACTTCACCCCCAGGCGGCGCGGGCGGCAGCTGCTCTGCGGAGCGCGCGCCGCCGCCGCCGCCGCCGCCGGTCGCCGACCCCGGGTTCGCGGCCCTTCCGCACGCCCGCGCCCGTCCTGCACCCGCCCTGCGCCCGACGACTACCCCACGCGAGAGAGCGAATGTAGAAGCCCCACGGCGGAAGCTCGTGCCCTTTTCACACGTTAGGGATGCTCGATTCTTAACCAAAATTTAATTCAAAAGATTGATTGTGATTCTGGGCGCGTCAACGATCAAGCTCATTTGTCCCGTAAGTGTCGTGCATGTTTCCCTCAGGAGGTGGCTGTGATCTTCCCTCGCTGAATGGCGAGATCGGGCGCCGACCCACAGTCGGCTAATGGGTTTTCTCCAACCAGGAATCGCCCGCCAGCCAGGCGCAGCTTTGCCGTTCAATTCAAAAGAAATAAGTAAGGCGGGATACAGAGGTTTCAGACAATGTTCTATGTTCTGTTTAATTTCTATTTATTCATATTTAGAGCATTAGATAAATCATATATTATACATAGGAACAAGGATGAAGACGTTACCTAGTGATGACCCTTCATACAAATCTAGTGGTGACTCAAATCTAGTGGTTTAAACCTATTCAGTCCCTTTGCATCAATACTGTTACCTAAACTATCCATTGCTGAATGTTTTGAGTATCTATCCAATATTTTCTGATGATTACCAGTTAATCGTCTAAATAAATATACATTATTTCAAATTGACTCAATCGACAAAATCGATTGGAAAGAAACGTTCTGTAGTCTTTAAATGTCCAGAATTATTGTGTTTTTTCCGCAACAAGTAAGATTACTTTACCCTCGTTGACAACATTTTAAAAAAACTTAATTGCTGGGATCAACTGCTTCAAACCTTCAGCGACCAGCCGCTGCTTGCAATGGAGTGTGAATTAAAGAAACTGCAATTGCGTCTCTGCATTATTTTCTAAATGCGAAATATCTCACTGTCACTCATAATCCCCAATAAAACTAATGAGTTTCATTTTTTGAAACAGTTGGTAAGTAAAAAATATTTCTGGAGTTAAATTAATGTAGAAATTGTGGAGGAGTAAAATATAAATGAGTATGATAATATAAATGATTATTGCACACTCACAAAGTACACCACTACGTAGTTCAAGAATAAAAGACAAATAAAATAATTTGCTTTTGTGAGTTAATTTATGCTTCGAGAATTCGAAAGCAGAGAGTGTAATAATTTATGTATACATCAGATCTCTTTTTGTTGACGAAATAAACTAATAACAGGAACCTCATACTTGAATTCGTATGATTATTCATTCAGAAGAAAGGAAAACCATTCACATTTCTTTGACTTCTCCATTCACTTTATTCGACATTATTGAGGGTGTCTGTGAATAAGTTCTAACACATTACGCCCTTATAGGAAATATTTGGGTAAAATGAATTTAAACAGTATTCTATGCCATTTGGTTCGACAATCCGATCAAAGCTTCGTTTATTAAGTTCTTTATATTTTGGCGATGAAGGTAACCTTCGGCTTTACTCTCTTAGAAATGTTTTGTTTTCGTTCTTCTACATAAAGATTACTCTCGAAATTTGAAGCAAAAGAGAGAATCGAAGCACACAGAGTATTATGTAATGTGTTTATCATCTGCAATGAACGACCTAACAATTGTATAGCCATTTCCTTAAGACAAAAGAAATGGTAGTAGTCTGAGAAAGTTTCATTCATCACAAATTGTATAGCTAGTAACCGGAACCACGGATAAGTACCCAGATTAGAGAATTTACCGCGCTGACCGATCCACATCAGCGTTGCCAGGTTAGGGGTTTTCCCCCCTAAATTTAGTTTTTTGGGGGTCTTTAGTAGATTTTTAGGGAGCAAATTTATTTGAGGTTTTGTGTTGGGGGTTTTTGTTGAGTTTTTAAAATATTTTTTGAGTAATTATTCAAATACAACTAAGCGCAGGATAACACTCATAAGTGTTGCAGGTGAAAGATTATTTGAATGATTTCCCTCATTTAAAATTGGGCGGTTATTTGTGAGTCTGTCACAACCAAAGATTAGTGGAAGAAGTCAACACATTTGATGAAACAGAAAGAATCACAGCAAAAAGTAAGGAAAACAACGATTTCGGACGAAGAAATGTTTTACGAAGAGTTATCATTATCTCTCTTTCAGTAATTACGAGGGAGACCAAGATACTTCTTAAGTTTCATAACTCGTACACAGTGTAAAAGTCCATAAAACAAAACATATACAATATGTGTACACATGCACATTGTTATATAAACAGTTGTTATACATATTTTTATGTATTACAAATACTGTAAAATATACTGTGTACTGTAACAAATACTGTATATACTGTAAAATATGTGTTTCCTGTAAAATATGGGTATCATCAGGTACAATCAATAATATTTTTCGTATTTCTTTAATTTCCAAACCGGCTCATATATTTTAAACAGGAAGTAATCATCTTTAATTTTTTTTTTACGTTTTGCTGGTTTCGCAGCGCTTTCTAGTGGAAAATGATTAAAACCACCTGGCAACACTGATCCACATCGGGTCACCTCTGAACCTTCCATGGAAAAAAGGACGGCTCTCGTCCGTTTGGAGAGCGTCCAGTGACGATGTCGGGCGCGGGGCGGCGCGCGGCGCGCGGCGCGGCGCAATCAGGATGGAACGTGGGCGCGCGCGCCGCGGGCCCCGGTTCACGGCCCGGCGGCGGCCGCCTCGCGCCGCTCCGCTGTGCGCCGGCGCGCCGAGCGCGGCCTCCGGGGTTCGACGCTCGGCGGCCCCGCCGCGCCGCGCCGCGCCGCTATCGCCGGCGCCATCTGCGTCTCACGCCGGCGCCCGCGGCCGTAGACGCCGCCGCCGCCGCTACCGGCTCTTTCTTGCGCCGCCGCCGCCGTTTGCACTGCTTCCGACCGCTGCCGTTTGCACTGCTTCCAACGCCGCTGCGGGTCACGACCAACATTTAATCGGTTGTTGGCAGTTTAATAATTCAATGAAATTGGTGTTTCACTAGGCTGATGTGAATAGTCAATTGAATCAGTATTTTTTTTTGTATACTTCAATAACTTTATTACCCTTAAATAAAGTCGACACGTGTGTACTATAAAGGAGATAGAAGTAGATGTTAGGCTTGGAGATAAAAAAGGGTATATATGAATGCTTCTCGTGAATGGTGTATGCAATAACGACATACGACATAGTGCGCGTAGTTTTAGCCACATATACACTGAAGGGCAGCAAGAGTACCACAACTAAAAAAAATACGAATTTGGAGATAATGCTCTTCCCAGATTTGCAGATTGGAAGCAACGGCAGCATATCTCACATTACTGTATTCCACCAACAAATGGCAGAAGTGTAAATGCAAGAATGACGGATTTGAATACAAGATGAAAACTTCAAACTCACTTATCCTAACACCGGTTTGTTACTTTCTCGCCTTATGGAGTTCATTTTGATTTGTGCCACTACTGCAGCCCACGAATTGTGTGTATTTTAAATGTATCTCTAAATGAACGACTCACTTTTAGATGTTTATTATGCAAGAATAATTGTTAGAAAAAGAATCGATTAAAATAACACAATTCCCTTGAAGATAATTTTTAATTTGCGATAAATATGGAATTACAGTTGGGAGCCGTCCATAAATTACGCAACGCAAATTTCGAGTAATTTCAATATCCCCCCCTCCCCATTGTAACGCACTTCCCTATCCCTATGTAACGCAGGGTAACACTGCCTCAGACCCCCTCCCTCCCCCTTTAGCGTTACGTAATTTATGGATGGCCACTTATGACTTCATAGCAAATAAATGAAACTCTTAATAGCAAATTCTGATTAAAAAAGAGGGCGATCTGGTCACTAATAATCACTCAGAACGAATTCCTTTGCCGGAAACTTGATTAATGAGATTGATAAAAGTGTTGAAGTTGATTTACTTTAAACATGTAATTATACATTTTATAATTACATGTTAATGTAAGATTGCGTGCGAAGTAAATACTCAATTTAAGCTAGTTAGATTGTTAAGTCCCATACTCATCAAGTGGATTCTATGGCCAAATGCTAAGGGAGTCCGAAATATAATTTAGCTTTTACCTTATGTAGGCTTATTAAAAAATTATGTATTAGGATGTTTGGAATCATTTAAATATCTATTGCACTATGATTGTTCAACAGTTTAGAGCGAGAAAAGTACTAATGTTTGATTTGACCTCTTCAGAAGTCCCTACTAATTATATAAGAAATCTTGTCCAGTAACGTAAGTATTGTTCACCCTGGGAACCATTGAAAGAATACAATATGTTGTGATCGTTTTGAACAATTCTGAGAACTAAACAATCCTACAGTAAGGTGTTAGCTAGTTTTGTCAAATTTAGAAGATACATTGCATTTATGTTCGTTTTGTTTTAGATTGTAGAAAATTTCGAATTCTATAGTTAAGCACTTAATTAACAAACACTTAAATTTTTTGATTCACCAATCTTCTGAATAGTTGCTTTTGTGCTTCATTGCAGTGTATCTCTTTACCTTGTATTTCTACAAAGATATTGTGTTCTTAAAGTGCAAGTCATCACCTCTGAAAGTATTCATCTGCATGAGAGCGTAGGCTTCCGCGGCTGGAGTCACTGACTACTTGGCTGTCCAGGAGACGCCACTTCAGGGCTTCTCGCCCTGAGGAAGGTCGCAGCCTGACGGCCACCTGTGCCAAGAACACGGCGTCTCCCGGACAGCCAAGTAGTCATACCCATCTGCAGTAGCCATTATCATAATTTGTTGTCGAATACAGTAACAGTGTCAAAAAGATAAAGCTGGTCCTACACCTTAGTTCAGGATAACGCAGATGTTTAACTGTTTCATGTAAATTGAGTAAGGTATGTTTCTGACTCTTTCCAAACTTTCCTTCAGTACTACTTAATTCACTTTTTTCCAGTTTTTTTTTCATTTCAAATACACTACGGAGATGATCTCTTCTTCAATAAAAATGAATTAACATTTCGTGATTCAGTTGTATCTTGAGCACCCAATGGATTCCTAATTACCTACGTTCGCAAATAATGATAAATCCATATTTACCTGCTGACGTCGACCTGGATGCCTCTGAGGCAGCTAGAGCGTGCCGACCCAGAGCCTCGGTCCGAAGGGTCGCGGGTTCGAGTCCCGCCGTGGGCATGGTTGTTTGACCCTTGCCTTTAATGTATGGAAGGCCTTGAGAGTCTGCTGACCACTGACCGAGGAACCCGCACGTGTGTCTAGTGTAAAGGTGAATATGTGCTCCCATGAGGGACATAGTGGGTACCCGGCGTGAATAGCCGACATCGGCATCTCCTGAAGCTGGATAAAGCTCTAGGAAGAATAAAAGTTCTGCTGACAGGAGACGAATCATGTAGTACTTCAAAACGCTCACTGTAAGGAGATATTCATCAGAGGAGTCCAGAGGCCTGAAAAAAGAGTCCTGGGCAGTAGCTCCGCAAGGGCACAGGATTTCAAATGAAGTTCCGCCCCTCACCCAAAAACATAAACAGAATTCATGCCTCCAAATAACTTACAGAGGTTAATTTGAATTATAAGTAATTTAAACCGGGAGAGGTGGCTCAGGGCATCAACTGATGCTACTGCAGTGCCTCTGACCGGGAGGTTCTAGGATCGAGTCCTGACAGTGGTAGGATTTTCGAGACTAACCGGATAGATAAATCGAGTTCAGTAGCTGTCTGGAGGAGAATTATAGCTGCCGGCTGCTCTGATCGGAAGATTTCCGTGGTTTCTTCGATCAATACCAGGTTCATCCCAGAGCAGTACCCTATCAAACGGGCCACGGACGGCGCGCGATCTTTTCTTCCCATTCCTTGTCCTATCCTCACCCCTTTCACACGACACACACACACACATTCACTACAGGACCACCACACATGTCAGGAGACCGGTCGGGAGCTTAACGCTTGTCCCAGCTGGGGAATGCACCGCTGGTGGGAGATACCTGGTTGAGGAAAACCCCTCTAGCTGACGGTAGGTCGCAGCCAGATCTCGCCATCCAGCGAGGACCATCGCCATCCAGCGAGGACCATCGCCATCTTCCGAGAGGGAAATGCACCACACTTTCGGGACTATTGACCTTAGCAGACGCGTCTGGAATCACTAACAATCAATCATAAGTAATTGTGCATTTGTTTTGAATTAAAAAAATAAGGCCCCAAATGAATCGGGGCTTAGGGCAAGTTACCCCAACTGCCCCTGAATCTGGACGCCCCTAATTATCATCAATTGCATATTGGCGTAAGTAAATAAAAACAATTCTCGTTTTTGGTTTCCCACTGAATAAAAAGTAGTACTCGTATTATTGGAAAATGCTTAAGAATATGCATTTTAATTTTCGGCTTTAAATGTGAACGTGTTTCAATATCATTTCGAGTAAAACACTTTTTTATAACATTACATTTTAATAAAAGTATATTTTTTCGCTTCAAGTGTCTACAAATATATGAATGTGCCTAAAAGTCAAGTTTGAAACTATTTCTGAGTTCGAAAGTTAAAAACAGTTTTATAATATTCATCTTTAAATGTAAGTTCGCTCACTGCATTCTTTCTCGTAACATTTCGAATAAATGCAAATCGTATCATTTCAAGTTAAACTCCCGTTTTTGTAATAGTGGTTCATTACCCAAAGGATTTTATTGGACGCAATTAAGAACGAGACTGCGAAAGGAATTGTTCGATCTCCTTTTCTTCCGATACGACTCCGCGCTTGTTCAGACCACAAACGGAAAGAGCGACTAGGTTGCTGACTGCCTTGTAGCAACGGCAGAACAGCGATGACCGGTGGAAAAAGGTGCAAAGAAAGAGCCAAATTTTTAAAAGGTAAATTTCAAGCCGTATAGTACAAAATACTCTGTAGATAACAGTGGGGAGTGATACCCAGGGCGGTGAATGCCCGAGATTTTTTTCAATTTCCCTTTCCCACTGTCCATGAAAAGCTGCGAGTTTATTTATTCACTTAGGGGCACACACTTTGTTCGCACCGCGGTGTGTAATACGCGTTTGCCGCAGAAGTGGAGATGCATCTTTAACAAACTAACTTTAAGCTAATCTAAAAATCCCAAGACTGACTTTCCTTAAAATTAAACAATCTATGGAGTGGCTTTTTGGCAACCTTCGTTTTTGTCTTGGTATATTTTTTAATTTCATTTGCAGATTTGAATATGTGATGGGAGAAAGGTTACGCGGTATGGGATGGGCTGGTACGGAGAACGCACGGTGACGGTGGCGGCGCGCTGTGGAGGAGGAAGTATTTAGAGTGTCCGGGTGGCGAAGATCCGACCCCGCTCGAACGTGAGATCTAGCACCGACCTACACGTCGGCTTTCGAGAGTTTCCTTCCGTCAGGTATCTTCCTCATCGGAGCACCGCTGCAGCTGGGCCTAAGGTCCTAACGGGCCTCTCGACATGTGTGGTAATATAGTGCATGCAAGTGCGTGTAAGAGGAGAAGAGATGCCAAGGAGAAGGAGCGGATGTTATCGGGCGGTCCACGGCCCGTTTGCTGCGGTACTATCCCTGCATTCGCCAGGTATTGATCCGAAAAAAAACCGAAGTCTGAGAAAAAACTTGAGTCTGCCGCTCAAAGCTAGACTGGCTGACACAAAGCGAACGCATTCGACCTAGTTATCTCAGTCGCAAGATCGTCAGCACTGCTCGATACAGTCGCGATCATGCGACTCCCAGCGGCACGACGGAGAACGACGCGAAATACTGTGAGATATTCCATCGTGAAGACACGCCCCCACGCGCCAAGAAATAAAAACCCAAATATAAGGTGTGAACTCAAGGACCTCCCAGCCAGAGACGCTGCAGAGGTTATGGTTGTCATTGAGTGCTTGCAGTGGAAGAGCACGAGGTTGCCGGTGAGACTCAGAGTGGCATGGAGTGGGGCAGGCGGGCCGGGCAGGCAGGCAGCGGAGGCAGCGAGCGAGGTCTGCGTCGACAGTGAAAATGGCAACGAGATTGGCGGAGTAAAGGCAATGGAGGGGCAGAGCGCGGCTATAACGGCGGGCGCAGCAAGATTTATGGCAAAGAAAAAGGAAAAGCATTTGAGGTCGCAATCGAGCACAACGGCGAAGCGCGGCAATTGCCCGCCTCAAAGGAAACGACACTCAGGACGGCAGAGGAAGTGGAGGGACAACAACTACGTGGGTGGTAAAGCGCAGAGTTGTCGGCGAGGAAACAAAAGACAAACGGAAAGGCGAAAGTAGTCGGAAGAAAAGAACAAAACCACAGGCGAGCTGACAACGGAGGGAACAAAGTGCTTGGTTTCAATGTTACCCAGACTCTGAGGGGACTTACTCACGCCTTGGCAGTCAAAGAAAGCCATTTGTGAAGAGCCTGCGAAGGAATATAAATGCTGCATTGCACCGGAGATTAAGTATCGGAGGCGATGCCAGAACTTTCGGAAGAAGATGCGAGCAGGCAATGACTTATACAACCAACAGCTTGATGAAGGAAATAGTAATTTGCATAATAAAAATACAGAATGGGCTAAAAACAAAAGTTGGAGGGTGTATAAATACACCTCTAATAACCGTGTGTATTATGTGTTACTTATAAATAATACATAATTATTTTTTTATTATTTCGTTTAAGTCCAACTTAGTATTGTCATGTCTCGATAATATCTAAACCTCTGCATTTCCTGTTCTTTCCTTTGAGAAAATCTCATTTGGATTAAAAAATTGTAGCATTAATGGTGAGCTTTGGAGCCAAATCACATCGACAAAATACAAACAAAATCTAATCACTACCTTCATTACTGAGAAGTGATGTGTACCACAAAGTTCTCGAGGTTTACCACATACTATTATTGGTACATTTTATGGCAATTTCGTCAAAGAAATATTAAACCTTTTACTTCGAAATTCCTACTTTTTTCTCGTTAACTAAAACATATTTTAAATAAAGTCGGCGCCCTAGCCGGATTGGTACCACGATGCAAATAGTATCAGAGTATCCGGGCGGTGATATTTCCAGATGGAGCAGGGGGAATTTGTCGCAGTGTTCTCTCCAGAATGTTCCCTACGGTACAACTTCGGTATTGGGATAATGGGGTGTCCCTGAAACCGAAGAAGGAAATACTAATAAAAATTAGAAAAATTTCTAAACAACAACGACTAGAGATCGTCTGCAACTCAATCTCTCTATTCGGATTCGGAGAAATCCGTTCTTCCTTTGTTTCATTTCTTGAAGTTAGATTAAAATCAAACAGAGCAACACTACTACTTCTACAAATAGAGCGAAATTTCCTATTCTGCTGAACCAGTGTTCTAAATGAGGGCGACTGTCCATGGCTTCTCCTGTGGCTTGGTCACATTAGTGAATGTGTTATAAAAGTCCACTCGAAAAATATAAAATAAGCTTTTTCTTTCTCTATCCCCCATGCATTGTAACAACTTATAATACTTATCTCTCTGAGACTAATTGTCCGTTTTAACCTCCCCTCCTTCCTGAGTTAAATGAAATACAACTTAAAAATTGGGTATTCCGTTTATATTTTAATATATTCTTTAAATTTAAACAATAAGTACATGTTTGATCAATTTTTACATGACATATTTTTAAGTTAATGTAACAAAAATTACACCAGCACCCCAACGCCAAAAAACGAAATGTCCCGCCGAGCGGGTGTCTTCATCAGTCACCAGCGAGCTGTCTAGAAGGGTACTTCGTCCACGATCCCTGAAGATGTCTGCCACAGATGTAGACGAAGCATATGGAAATATGATTTCCTCTTCTAGACCACGGCCGTCCAGCCCGGAAGGTAAAATTTGAGTTGTGAATACCGCCATTAAAGTGAGATGTCATGGATACTCAGAACGAACACAGACACGAGCTTTCATATATAGTTAAATTTATACGTAAAACAAGTATGTCCATTGAAATATTTACACTTTACACACTAGCTCTCATAGATCTACTATCCCCTGATCGCGGGAGCGATCCAAATCGGTTTAATCGGTTGATGATCGGTTTAATTTGTGGTATTCGCCGCTCCTAAATTTGAAGCACGTACAAAGCCAAGCTTCCGTGACCGGATGTCACACTCGGACACAAAGTCCTTACATGCGCATCAATCAATGATTTCCCTTGATCGCATGAGCGATCTTAACCGATTGATGATCGGCATGAGTCGTGGATCTCAAGCACTCCTCACCTCGGAGCTTGCACACAGCGTCACTCTCACGTGACCGCAGTCGCACCTAGGACACAAAGTCCCCACCAGCACGTCAACTCGTGACTTGCCTCGAGAGCCCCGCTCACCCCTGCACCGCCCTGGCGCAAAGTTTGTGCATTAGCACGAGGTTCTCTCACTTTCTCCAGAACCCACCCACTGGCTCTGTACACTCCCTTATATACCTGTGCCTCACGTGACATACTACGTTACGCCGCCTCCACAGCTCGCTTACGCTTGCACACGGCCCCGATGTTCTGGTCTCCCTTTGTCACGTGCTTGCTTTAGGGAGAGCCTTTCTCTCCCTCCGGTGGCGACGCGTTTTCCTGTTGGTAATCCCTTTCCGCCCGTTCTCAAACAGCTACCACGAGGTTCACTCGCTAGGGAAAGCCTTTCTCTCCCTCCGGTGGCGAGGCGTTTTCCTGAAGCTAATCCCTATCCACCTGTTCCCAAATAGCTACCACGAGGTTCACTCGCTAGGGAAAGCCTTTCTCTCCCTCCGGTGGCGACGCGTTTTCCTGATGCTAATCCCTATCCACCTGTTCCCAAATAGCTACCACGAGGTTCACTCGCTAGGGAAAGCCTTTCTCTCCCTCCGGTGGCGAGGCGTTTTCCTGATGCTAATCCCTATCCATCTGTTCCCAAATAGCTACCACGAGGTTCACTCGCTAGGGAAAGCCTTTCTCTCCCTCCGGTGGCGAGGCGTTTTCCTGATGCTAATCCCTATCCATCTGTTCCCAAATAGCTACCACGAGGTTCACTCGCTAGGGAAAGCCTTTCTCTCCCTCCGGTGGCGAGGCGTTTTCCTGATGCTAATCCCTATCCATCTGTTCCCAAATAGCTACCACGAGGTTCACTCGCTAGGGAAAGCCTTTCTCTCCCTCCGGTGGCGAGGCGTTTTCCTGATGCTAATCCCTATCCACCTGTTCCCAAATAGCTACCACGAGGTTCACTCGCTAGGGAAAGCCTTTCTCTCCCTCCGGTGGCGAGGCGTTTTCCTGATGCTAATCCCTATCCATCTGTTCCCAAATAGCTACCACGAGGTTCACTCGCTAGGGAAAGCCTTTCTCTCCCTCCGGTGGCGACGCGTTTTCCTGATGCTAATCCCTATCCACCTGTTCCCAAATAGCTACCACGAGGTTCACTCGCTAGGGAAAGCCTTTCTCTCCCTCCGGTGGCGAGGCGTTTTCCTGATGCTAATCCCTATCCATCTGTTCCCAAATAGCTACCACGAGGTTCACTCGCTAGGGAAAGCCTTTCTCTCCCTCCGGTGGCGAGGCGTTTTCCTGATGCTAATCCCTATCCATCTGTTCCCAAATAGCTACCACGAGGTTCACTCGCTAGGGAAAGCCTTTCTCTCCCTCCGGTGGCGAGGCGTTTTCCTGATGCTAATCCCTATCCATCTGTTCCCAAATAGCTACCACGAGGTTCACTCGCTAGGGAAAGCCTTTCTCTCCCTCCGGTGGCGAGGCGTTTTCCTGATGCTAATCCCTATCCATCTGTTCCCAAATAGCTACCACGAGGTTCACTCGCTAGGGAAAGCCTTTCTCTCCCTCCGGTGGCGAGGCGTTTTCCTGATGCTAATCCCTATCCATCTGTTCCCAAATAGCTACCACGAGGTTCACTCGCTAGGGAAAGCCTTTCTCTCCCTCCGGTGGCGAGGCGTTTTCCTGATGCTAATCCCTATCCATCTGTTCCCAAATAGCTACCACGAGGTTCACTCGCTAGGGAAAGCCTTTCTCTCCCTCCGGTGGCGAGGCGTTTTCCTGATGCTAATCCCTATCCATCTGTTCCCAAATAGCTACCAGGAGGTTCACTCGCTAGGGAAAGCCTTTCTCTCCCTCCGGTGGCGAGGCGTTTTCCTGATGCTAATCCCTATCCACCTGTTCCCCAATAGCTACCACTCGCTAATATGTTACAAAAGCCTACATTGCCCCACCAGTGCCCGGCTTCCGTTTCCACGCAAGAAGCGGGCCCGGCGGCGGCGGCGGCGGTGCGGTGCGGGGCGCGGCGCGGGGCGCGGCGGCGCGGGGCGATGCGGCGGCGCCCGCGAGTCGCTGGTGTGTAGCCCTCGCGCGCTCTTCCCACACGCCCGTTCCCGGCGCGCATCGCGTGCACGCGTTTCTTGCCCGTCGACCCATTTTCGGGCGCCCCGCTGCCTCCGCCGCCTTTGAGCCTTTTTTTTTGCACGCGCGGCGCGGGTTCGATTACCACCTCGGAAATCGCAGCTGCTGCGCGCTGCGCACGGCCGCCCGCGCCTGCGCCTCCCGGATGCGCGGCACGCACCGAGGCGAGCGCCGCTGGGAGCAAGCACGTGCTGGCGACAGAAGGTTGTGTTTAAAGCTCCGGAGTTGGAGTATGAGATGTTTAAGAAAACGCTGCAACTACTGCGAAAGAACAGCTATCGATTGATTAATTCGTTTTTCCAGGTGCATCAGCTGCTATGGCATTAGTCCATACGTCGAGTGCGTGTTACATCTCGATTAGCGGTGGTGTTCTTTCCGCGTTGATACGTGAGATCCGGCGCCAACCTCCATGTCAGCTTGGGGATATCCTCATCCAGGTATCTTCCCCAGTGGTGCATTGTCTCAATCCGCCAAAGACCTTTACTACAAATACGGCGTGTGTCGTGATGTACACGAAAGTGTAAACTTGAGCGTATATAAGGGGAGAATAGGGGCAAGAATGAGAAAGGAATGATTGCGCGCGGTCGGTAACCAGTTTGTTCGGGTACCTCTCCATCATTCGCCTGCTATTGATCACAGTAACCGGAAAACAAATGGGCGGAGCAGGTTGCCGCTAGAATTCTCCTCCAGAAAGCAGCTGAATTCAAATTATATAGCTGGCATTGAAAATTCCCCACCGCCGAGGCTCCGTCCGTAGGACAACGTGGTCAGACGCACTGCAGTGGAAACAGTTGTTGCCTTGAGCAATCGCAGAAAGAATTTCAAATGCATCGCAATAGATCGATGAAACTCGGGTTGAGCTACTAATACCTAAGATTGTTGTAATTTACTTATCCACTCTCGTAACCCCAGGGACTTGTAGCGTACTCGTAGTGGGTGTCATGGCTCCTACGCCATCCATTGCAGGAGGGCGGGGTTCGTTTCCCAGCCTATTCGTGAATTTATCGTGGAAGTAGAGATCTCGCAGTACGTTTTCTTGAGGTTTTCACGTTTGCACTGCTTCTCAATCACTGTCATCATCATTATCAATATAATGAACTCATTAGAGGGCATCATTGGAGACGCCTTGAACATAAAAAAACATTTTCCATTCTTTTGTAATCATATCTCTTACGTCGATAAAATTTTGTCATCGATCATTAGCGAATAGTGTGCAGTTTTATTTCGAAGTAATTCCTTACGTACGGAAAATGTGTGCGTTTAGGAAATTTGTTTTAACCTTAAAGGTGCAGGATGAGAAAAAAGTACGCCAATACCTGGTTTTACAGCTTGAAAGGAAGTTTAAGCGAGGAAGTCATATTTTCGGGATTGCAGAGGTCTGAATTTCGTCTAGTCGGGCAAGAACGAATTTTTTGAATTACTTATCGGAGTGTTAAGGATAACCGAATCCTACTACAAAGAAACAAACATAATTATATGACATTTTGACAAGGAAGATACATCTGGATCCTAATATTAAAATAACATGTTTGTCTTTCACATTAAATGTTAATTTATTCACGAATATTTTAGTAATTTTATTTTTTATTATCGAATATTTTAGTCATTTTTTTCATTATCGAATATTTTAATAATTTTTTTTTATTTCCGAGGCATTATCTTTACACACTTTTTATTTCACGTGATCCAATTCTGAGCAGACGATACCTTTTTGAGACATTGTTAAACCAGTTATACCTTGTAAATACACTCGTTTTGAGATGTAATACTTATTTTTCGCCGTAACATCCTTTAGAAAAGCAATATTTAATTTACGTAATAAAATACCTGTATTGTACGTGACGAACTCGTATCTATCCTCAATTTGTGTAACATTTCTTTTCTACTCCCGCCGGTCGATGTCCTGACACGTACACGTCTCAGGTGTCGTTTACCTTGCCGAGTTGACTGGTACGTTCAACTCATTGTGAGTGTTCTGTATTGTTGAGTGCATCTCGGAAGGGGGGGGGGGGGAAATCTTTCGCCGCGGACCGTAAGGCAAACGAATACACGGCCACCTGTGCAGCGGCACCCTGAACCTCTGGCTGCCGCCGTTGCTGCAGGTGGCGCCATGCGGCAGCTCTCTCAAGCTCAGAGCGGAGCGCGAAGAATGTGGAGAAAAGTGACGGTACGGTTTGGTGACAATGTTTCAATTACAATAAAAAAAATTGTGAAGCAATTTCTGAGAAAGCTCGCATCATCGAAATCGATACCAAACAATATGTGATTTTTTATCTATTCAGTACCGTATTAAATTACATCCGCGTGAATATGGAGATTTAATTTCAATAGCTTTACAGAACAGAACTCAACCTTATTTAGCGTTGTAGTTTTTTAAATTTCTCATTTCCAATAAATTATATATTCAGATATATTAATTTTTCCGTAACTTCTTGTTTGTCGAATGTCGTGTCGCGTAAACGTTTTTTAATTGTGTGATGTGCATACGTGAACTTTGATCTGCTTTGTCCTTCCTACATGAAAACCATATTTGACAAACAGTATGGAATGTAAATTTCGTACTTGCCCATATCCTCTACTAGAGCTCGATACTACTTAATAGAAGTCTGCGTCTATTACACTTTAACAATTTAAAGCATTGGGGAGAGTTTCGAAAGTATTAATATTGTTTTGGGATTTATTGGTGATTCTCAACCTACTCTTGGGTATAAATAACCTGAATCGTCGGAGCAAAGGAGTGCGCTACTCTCTGTATCTAGGGAATACTACATACAGATCTACTGTATCTAGGGCGCTACTCACCTGGTTTCTTCTAAACTCCAGAGATGCCCACGAACTGTGTGAAGTACTTTCTGCGGCCTTTCTTCTGTTGCTCATCGACCAAGGATTCTCACCTTCTAGCACTATTAAAAAAATAAAACAACAGATTATCAACCCCTATATTTTACACATTCACACACACATATTCGACTGAACGACGATGGTACCCAAATCATCTTCAAGACTCTCTCAACATCTCGTCACCGAAACAACATACCTTCCCGCCTCGAACACATTCCTTCCTCCATTTTTAATTAATTATTTTAATTGTGCTGGGGACGTAACGTAGGGACTCTGAGTGCGTCCCCTGCCGTCGCCGCGCCGCGCCGCGCCGTGGCGCATGCGCTTTGCGGCCGCCAGCGCCCGGCAACAGGAAGCGAGCGCGCGCGGCGGCCGCTAACAAGCAAAGCGGCCGCGTTTGTTTATCTCGCCATTAAATCTATTAGGCCCCGCGCAGACCCGCCCGCCCCGCCACGCCGGCGCGTCACGCCGCCCGCACGGATGCAGGTTGTTGGCGGATCGCTCACCGGTTGTGGGACGCGTGTCAGTCTGCGCTTGCCAGCTTATGGTTCAGTTGGAACGAGACTGTGATTGACACGTGTCAGAAGACGTAGCAATTTTTGTAGAAATAATCATCTACAAAAGATCAGCGGCAACGTAGATACTTCTGCTGCATCGTTAACAGGGATGTGTAAGGGTTCGAGTCCTGATTGTGGCGTATTTTCACCACTCACTGCATATTTGGGTTAAAAAACTTTCATTCTGGAAGAGAATTCTAGTGGCCGGTTGCTCTGATCGGTAGTTTTCTGTTTCTTCCGATCAATACCAGGCGAATGTCGGGGAAGAACCCAACAAACGGGCCACAGACCGCGTGCAATTTTTCTTCCCCATCTTTGTCCCTCCTCTCTCTCTCTTTACAAATACAAATACAATATCCCACATGTCCGGAGACCAGTCGGGAGCTTAGAGCTTGCGCGGGGCTGGGACGGTACTCCGCAGCAGGAGGTACTAGGAAGTGGAAAAACTTGGCAAGCGTGTGTGTAGGCCGGCCCCGGATCACTCGTTCCAGTGGGCGACGAACACCGCCACCTCCCAGCTACAACATTGACTACACGCACGGACTACTGATCAAAGTAGTTGAGGATCCCGGAAACACTAAATTCTCACTTACTCGTGGAAATCACTTTTCACTGTGCAATGAACGTGAAATTATGCGCTGCGTCACTACAGTTGCCTGTATTTAATCTTTGAGTAGAACGTATTGAGGGAACGAAGTCCCAGATTTTACAAGTAGATTTATTCATTATGGAATTGTACAGATGAGTGTAGTTATTCACAGTGTGAGGTGCTTTAGTCTGGTGTAAGGAAATATTTTACGAGAGTCAATTCAGATTGAATGGATTCAGATGTAGATGCAGATGGAATAGATTCAAAATATTTGAAGTATACTTAATTTATTTGATTATTGCAATAATGTTTAATCATAAAGTTGTTATTGGTCAATAACAAACGCTCACCAACTTCCGAGATGAGATTCTGCTAGAGAAAACAAATGTACAAGACTCTTCTATGTTGGTTACACTTCAGGCAAGCCTTTCCTGATCTACGAAATGTGTCATTGCTTTAATGTTTCATTTTTTGCAGGCAGCGTTTGAAACACAACACTGACCTTCCATAATTTTCTAAATATTCTGCATCATTTTTATTGGCTGTTTTCATTACCTTCGCGAGGCCATATTGGCGTCTTAAAGTTTCTTTTGAGGTCTTGCATAAGGACGCCATTAGAGTGATTGCAGTATCGCTTTACAAAATATCTCGAATCATTTGAAGGCAATTATTCCTGAGTCATTGTTTGCACATGTGAAACTTATTTCAGCTCGGTCGGGTTTGCCGTGCCGCAGTTTGGCCTGCCCTAACGCGTGAAGCTTTTCTCCGCCTGATTCAGATGCGCGGGAGATCACATAACGGGGCCTGCTGTCCCGGAGTGGAACTCGGGCACGTCCATAAGCGACGGGCGCCTGCATGAAGCCTCGTGACGCACGAGGCGGGCGCACACTGCTCCCAAAGGGGACGAAAGAAGCGCGGAACAGGAAAAAAGGGTAACAGTAGCAGCAGCAGCAGCAATAGCAAGAAGAGGAACAAGGGGAATCGGAATGCAGTTTTTCGTAATTCTTTTCCCGTTATATGCGTTACTTGGCTAGTAGATTAATTTATTTATGTTTAGAGGCCCTTTCACTGTCCAGGTCATTGAAGCCCATGAGTGATGAATGATGATCGAATGAAGGGATGATAGGGATAATGAGGAGGTGAATAATGGGATGACAGGAAGGGGAAACTGAAGAAGCCCCGGGTACTGAGATCACCTTCGGCTGCCATGAACTGCTTAGGTCTTGGCTAGGAATCGAACCCGAGCCCCAGCGATGGAAGAAGTATAATCTAGTCATTACGCCACGAGCACTATCGTCACATGTACATTTTACCTTGAATCATTACTACAGTGCCGGCAGCCTCTGAGATGTGTCGCAATGTGCTGTGGTACGTCGTGTGACCTGTCCTGAATCAATAAACTGTCGTAGATTTGTACATACGGAATGTTTCACGAGAGACGCGGATTGACTAGTGATACAATAGTACACATTTTCAAGGTTGGGATTTAAAATAATGAATGTTAAATAGTCAGTAGCAGTTTGTGTGCTATTTCGTAGAAGTTGGGATCACACCAGAAACTCAATTTTAGAATGACTTCCTACTTGCAAATGAAGTTGTTCTAGAGCGTTCTTGCCGATTCTTGAGAATCCTATGACCGGGAGAGGTGGCTCAGGGCATCACCTGATGTCACTGCTGTGCCTTTGACTGGAAGGTCCTAGGCACAAGTCCCGACGGTAACAGGATTTTCGATTCTATCTTCTCGGCTAGGTCGAATTCTGTCGCTGTCTGGAGGAGAATTCTAGAGGCAGGCTATTCTGATCGGTAGATTTCCGTGGTTTCTCCAACCAACACCAGACGAATACCGGAGCAGTACTCTGACAAACGGGCCACGGACCGCGCGCGATCTTTCCTTCCTCTTCCTTGTCCTATCCTCACCCCCTACTTACACACACCTTCACTAACATGCACTGCACCACCACACATGCCGGGAGACCGGTTGGGAGCTTAGAGCTTGTCCCGACTGGAGCGGTGCCCCTCTAGTGGTATATACGGGATTGGGAAAAACCCCGGTAGTTGACGGTAGATCGGGGCCGGATCTCGTCATCCAGCGGGACAAGACCACAGCCAGCACCCGAGGGAAAACATTCACTACATTCACGGGACGAATGACCTTAGCAGTTGAAGCACCCGTAATCGCTAACAATCAATCAACCTACTGGCAAATGAAGTTTCTCTTGAGTATTTTTGCCCGAATCTTGAGAACCGTGAACAAACTTGGCCCTGGTGTTTATACTGCGATTTTTCTAAGAGCGACCCTCAAGGCCACTCAAATCCCATCTTCGCGATGGAATATGTCACGGCATTTCGCGTCTTTTCTCGGTCTTGCCGGTAGAAGTCGCATGATCGCAAGCACTGCTTCATACGGTCGCGATTGTGCGAAATCTAGCGGAACGACCGAGAAAAGACGCGAAATGCCGTGACATATTCCATCGCGAAGATGCGATTTGAGTGGCCTTGAGGGTCGCGTGTTAGAAAAATCGCGGTATAGGGCCCAGTGTGGCAGTGGCGCCGCGCCGCGCGCCCCATTGGGAACGACCTTGGCAGGGCGCGTCGCGTATGGAGCGGCCCCGGCCGCCAGAAAAGGAGTTCCCGCGCGGCCCCGCGCTCCGCTCCGTCACTGGCACAGCTGCAGCCGGCGCGCCGGCAGCTGCATTCCATAACAGTCGCTCTGCACCCCAGCACGCGCAGCCGCGCGCGCGGCTTGCTTGCCCAACAGCGCAACCCAAATTCTTGCGACGGATTTTTCGAAATCAATGGGCCACTCCCATTTTGGAGTCCCTTTATTCGTTCGATTTTCAGGGTGTGTCTTGTCCTTACGTTCGGCCTGATTTCTTCTTAATCGAAATAAGGAAATTTGCCTTCTCGTGTGTTTGAATTTCATGTGGAAAAAGTAGAGTTCCTACCGGGAAATTTTAGCATCGTCAGAGAGATATCCAGAAGAATTTCAGGCGGTTGGAAGGCGCACTTCCCCCTCAGTTGAAGTTGAAAAAGGTCTACAGATGGCGCTAAAAGATCACAAAGAACCTCTACTGTCCAATGTGAGTTGAGCAAACTGCTTGCAGACGATTGATCAGTGGTGGAAAGAAGTTGAACAAGTCGAACATCAACATAAACATTCTGAAACTCTTCGGAGAGGTGGCTCCGGGCATCAACTGATGTCACTGCAGTGCCTCTGACCATTAGAATAACCGGGAGGTCCTAGGTTCTAGTCCCGACGGTGACAGGATTTTCAAAATTAGGCAGATAAGAAGGTCGAGTTCTGTCGCTATCTGGAGGAAAATTCTGACTGCTCTGATCGGTAGTTTTCCGTTGTTTCTTCCATCAATATCAGAAGAATGCCGCAGCAGTACCCTAACAAACGGATCCTGGACCGCACACGATCTTTCGTTGCCATTCCTTGTCCTATCCTACTCGTTATACATACTTCCACTTACATACCCTACACTAACTACCACACATGCCGGAAATGCAATCGCGAGCTTAGAGCTTGTCCCGGCTAGGGCGGTGCCCCACTGGTGAGAGATAACTGATTGCGGAGGACCCCACTAGTCGACGATGGGTCAGCGCCGGATCTCACCATCCAACGGAGAAGATCACTGCCAACTCCAGAGCATAAACATGCACCACACTTACGGGACTAATAACTTTAGCAGTTGGTGCCCACGGAATCATCAATCAATAAAAAACATTCTGGGATATCAAAAACCGAATAATCATAGAATTTATAATACATAATTATTTAGTCATGAAATAAGTGCCTGTGTAGATTGTCGATTTGGGCATTACAGATAATTTCATAATAGTAAGAATAACTAATAAAAAACGAAATGCCGAGATATATTTAATTAACAATGTTTCCTAAATAGCTGAGTGTCCCACGTGGTTGAACCGAAATCCCACCCAAATGCAACTAATACATTCATTTTGAAACTTACTTATTCAGATAAAACAAATAGAAACGTTTACCACACTACGAATTTAGGGTTTCAGGGCGCGTAAATTACGATATGGACATTGGTTGCATAAGTGTACTATTGTTTTATTCCAAGAGGTGGCTGAGCTCTTGGAAAATGAAAGTAGGCGGCGACTTACAAGTATGCTTGCGAGGAACTTCCCCTCCAGGTGCAGGGGGCTTACTTTCTTTCCCCAATGCATGCCCTAGCCGGAACAATCACTATTCTCATGACTGGTCTCCCGACATATGTGGTAGTGGAGAGCCTGTAAGTGTGTACGTGTGTGTCAAGGAGGAGGGATGAGAAAAGGGTAAGGATGGGATAGCTATCTAAATAGATAAATACATAAATATATGATAGATTCTTTGTTAGATAGTTACGTAGATAAGTAGGTAGACAGATAGATAGGTAGGAAGGTAGATAGGTAGAATGTAGGAAGGTAGGTAGAAGGTAGGAAGGTAGATAGGAAGAATAATATTATTTCTTCAAGGAGGTTTTTTGAATCGAAAATGACGATGTGAAGATCCCGCGTAATTCGACTGTTTTTATTAATAAAAAAAACAAAGAAAATCGAAAACTGAAAAACTGCCCTCAGAATTCTCCTCCAGACGTTGGAGAAGAATTAAACCCAGCACTTCACCTCGTGCTGAAAATTCGCCGCCGCCTCAAACCCTAGGACCTCCCGGTCAACGACACAGTGTTAGACTTCCTTTTCGGGCTCGCAGATCTCGCGATTCAGTCATAAGGAGTCCTACTTGACCCTTCGTCGCCTTTTAACTAGGTCGCCGCACACCCTATCGCGTCGCGCGCGATGATCACGCGGGATCGGCCGCGTCACCCGGCGTGCCCTCACCGCCGCCTCCGCCGCGCCGCGGCGAACATGTGTGCCCCTATTGTGCGGCCGGTGCGGCGCGAGGCCTTGGCTCGCGTAACCGCGCATTCATCACGGGACCTTCCACGGCGGTCGCCCCAGAGCGGCGCCGGCGCCGCGGCGCGGGGGCCTTCACCCATATCCCGCGCCGCGCCGCGCCGCGCCGCAGGCCTTCCGCCGGGTCGAGGATGCGCGCGCGCGTGGCCCCGCGCAGCGCTCGCCCGGTTTCCGCCCTTGTGGCACCCCTGCGGCCTGCAGCTGCGCCGGAATTCGATGAGTATGGAGCGAGGATTTTCGTCCTTGGAATATTTTCCTTTAGTGGTCGATTAGGTTCCCTAAATACTCACAACACCGTGAGCACGGTTTTCGCCCTTGTGGCACCCCTGCGGCCCGCAGCTGCGCCGGAATTTGAGTACGTGGTAATTTGAGTATGGAGCGAGGATTTTCGTCCTTGGAATATTTTCCTTTAGTGGTTGATTAGGTTCCCTAAATACTCACAACACCACGAGCACAGTTTTCGCCCTTGTGGCACCCCTGCGGCCTGCAGCTGCGCCGGAATTTGAGTACGAAGCGAGGATTTTCTTTATTGGTTATATTTTCCTTTAGCGGTTAATGAGCTTCTCTAATAACATACAACAGCACAGTACCGGCCTAGTGGCACCCGTACGCCCCGCAGCTGCGCCGGAATACGATGAGTATGGAGCGAGGAATTTCGTCTTTGAAATATTTTCCTTTAGTGGTTGATTAGATTTCCTAAATACTCACAACATTACGAGCATGGTTTTCGCCCTTGTGGCACCCTTGCGGCCCGCAGCTGCGCCGGAATTTGAGTTTAGAGCGAGGATTTTCTTCATTGGTTAAATTTTTCTGTAGCGGTTAATGAGCTTCTCTAAATACATACAACAGCACGGTACCGGCCTAGTGGCACCCCTACGCCCCGCAGCTGCGCCGGAATTCGATGAGAATGGAGCGAGGATTTTCGTCCTTGGAATAGTTTCCTTTAGTGGTTGGTTAGGTTCCCTAAGTACTCACAACACCACGAGCACGGTTTTCGCCCTTGTGGCACTCCTGCGGCCTGCAGCTGCGTCGGAATTTGAGTTTGGAGCGAGGATTTTCTTCATTGGTAGACATCGGATGTTTAGGCACTAAAATATCGCCTTTTAGGCGCCTAAAAAGGCACTGAAAACGTCAAGAATAAGGAGAAAAAAGGCACAGTCATCAATTTCATTCACAATCAAATTAAAAATTATTTGTAGAACTCCATACATATTTACAACTGATCTGCATGTTATTCTTAATACTTTCCATTGCAATGTATTACCAGTAACTTTTCAAGGATCGCAATTGCAAATATGCAACAATTGGGAGACCAAATCAGTTTGAATACAGGGAAGGATTTCTGAAGATACAGAGAAGGATTTCTAAAATATATGCCAGACACCAGAAGGATTTTAGAAGTCCAAAATTAGCAACACTGAAACCTTCTAGGAATTTACATTTATTTCCACTCAAAAGGTGCCCTCATTGTATTGTCAATCGACCATTTTCTCAGAACATGGCTAGTATTTATGAGATAGGGAAATGGAAAAAAAAATGTTGGTATACTTTCAGGAATTCTCTCGTATTTCAAAATACAAAAACGTGAATTGAAGGTTTCATAATGAATGATCATGTTGGACCATGGCCGATTTTCCGATATCTTGGCATTGTATATAAAAATAATACATAAAAACCAAAAACGTGCAATAATTCTAAAGAAAAGGCATTTATGCTAAAATAAGCAAAAATAAGCATTAGAAAACTTCGTCATATGTTATCATTTGTCAGGATTCGTGCATATATATTATCAGACTTTAAATAAGTTCGCTAGAAAGAAATAGACAATTCCCTAAACATCCGATGTCTATTCATTGGTTATATTTTTCTTTAGCGGTTGATGAGCTTCCCTAAATACATACAACAGCACGAGCTCGGTACCGGCCTTTTGGGACCCCTGCGCCCTCACTGCGCCGGAGTACGAAGTGAGAATTTTATTCATTGGTTATATTTCCCTTTAGCGGTTGATAATCTTCTATAAATATACAACAGCACGAGAACGGTTACCGGCCTTGTGACACCCTAACGCCCCGCAGCTGCACCGGAATTCGATGAATATGGAGCGAGGATTTTCGTCCTTGATCATAATTTCCTTTAGTGGTTGATTAGGTTCCCTAAATACTCACAATATCACGAGCACGGTTTTCGCCCTTGTGACACCTCTGCGCTTTGCTGCTGGGCCGAATTTCGATGAGTATGAAGCGTAGATTGTTTCATTGGTCATATCTTCCTTTAGCGGTTGAATAGGTTTCCTAAATATTCAATACCACGAGCAGAGTTTCCGCCTTTGTGGTACCCGTTGGCTTTGCACCTAGGCCAGAATTTGATGCGTATGGAGCGAGGATTTACTTCATTGGTCATATTTTCCTTTAGTGGTTGATTAGGTTCCCTAAAAACAAAACCACGAGCACGGTTTTTGCCCTTGTGGCACCTCCGCGCTTTGCACCTTCGTCGGTTTGGGTGAGAATGTGTTGCAGATTTTCTCGATTTTCGCGTATTTTCGTAGATGTTTAGACTCCCTAAATATATACAGACACCGCGAGCGTGATTTTTGCCTTTTCGACATCCCTGAGCGCTGCAGCAGGGCCCGATTTTGATAAGTATTAAGGTAGGATTTTCTTGTTAAGTCATGTTTTCCTTTAGCAGATGCTTAGGTTCCCTAAGTATATACAGCACGCCGAGCACGGTTTTACCCCTTGAGGCACTCCTCCTTGTCGCAGCTGCGCCGGAATTTGATGAGGATGGGTTGAGGATTTTCTCGATTGGGCATATTTTCTTAGATGTTAAGGTTCCCCACAATTTTCACCCTTGTGACACCCCTAGGCACTGCAGCTACGCCGCAAGTTGAGTATTGGGCGAGGATTTTCATGATTAGTAATATTTTCCTTTAGCAAATGTGTAGTTGATCGATGCGAATTGACGAGGGTATGCCAGGGATTGTTTCCCCTTTTGAGTTTGAAGTTTCTGCTAAAATGTCGTTGCCTCTGTTGCCTGAGGTGACATGTGGATCCATCTTATCCGATTCTAGGATTAATTTTTATTCTCGAGTAGGTCCGTAGGACCATCTCGGGTGAGAATAGCCAGTTCGGGGGAGGATACCAAAGTCTCTTATGGGTAAGAAGGGGATTTGAAAGGTGATAGATAGTGGATGAGGGAACCCCCACCATACCGCAACCGCCTACACTGTGTCTTTTGCGAAACTCGTACCCACAGCCCGGATGTAATGCGAACTTAGCTGCAAACGCCATAAGCCCCTGTGTTACCCATGTCGGCCAGGCATGGAAGGCAGAGGGTTGGGAGAGCTCCATCATGCCACCACACCGCACATCAATGCCCAAGGCGGGACATGAACTTGCGACCCGTCCAGCTGAAATGATCAAGGTGCTCCTCACCAAGACTGCCCAGTTCGGCAGTATACTAAGGTCCGATTAAATTAAGAAGGTGATTGACGTTTGTGAGTGGAGGGGAGCGACGTTGCCAGGTCGCAAACCACTGAGCACGTGTTACCGGAACACGAAAACAAACACTTCAAAAAATACGTGTAAAAGTGTAAAAAATACGACAAAAGCCTAACCTCAACGCAACTCATCACAACACAGTACACATTGCGCGCGCAGCACAGGCAGAAACGCGGGCGGCGTGGCGGCAGGGAAGTCGCTTGCGATGCTCAAATGTTCCCCGTGTTCGGCAGAGGCAACTGAGCGACCTGACACGTCACGTTTTGTCTCTCTGGTTGGCAGCTGCCATGGAAACGGGAAAGGCGTCCTGACGTCACACAGAACTGTCAATCACCTTCTTAATTTAATCGGACCTTAGGAATAGTATTTCAATGGTTCCTGAACACAGGCGACAATTTTCAACATTAAAAACTTAAATACTCGAAGATCTTCAAATACTTATTTTACGAATGTTGGCGGTAGAGCACACTGTTCAAGTTCCTCTGAAGGAAGAGGAAAACAAGCATCTAAACTAGTTTCGAGTTTAGATTTCAGCTTTTAAGTAAACAAAATTAATTATAATTGCATCACTGCTTTAAATGGCATTGACTTAAATAATAGCAGTAGCTAACGTAAACGCCTTGGCCCACTTCCGAATTACAGTAACCGGATGTTCTCAGAAAGATCGTGAGAATGTCTTATCTCTCTGGGTAATTTGAATATCTTTACACCTGAACATCATAAGGCCGCCAAAAGCATATTCAGTCAATTATGTAATGTTTCTTTTCTAAATACCAGTATTTAGATTATGGTGTTTAATGACTTCGCGTCAATTATACGCATTCCCAATGACATTGAAAGTGGATATTAGAAATTTTTTATGAAACGATTAGAAAGGATAGTCTAATAAAGGGGAAAATTAAATTGAAGAGATGTTTTACTCAATGCCCTTACGAAATGAAAGAATAAGTTAAGACGAAATCTCTAATTGTAAGTTAAATTTTCTGATTGAAAAGAAATTCTAATAAATGAATTTTCCTTTTCAAGAATATGCTCTTTCTTTAGAAATGCATCAAACCAGATGGTGTTTCGTCATATTCTTGAAACGGAGAGATTAAGTAAAAACCAGAAACCTTCTATCTTGACAAACTGCCTGATAAGTAGTGAGTGGAACGTGCGTGAAGACATTCAGAGGCGAATTTGAAATATTGTCAATTAAAAGAATTATGAATTGCCATTTTACGATGGCGTGTCACAATTTTGTTAATTATATCGGTGCCATGAATAAGGATAAAGGTGTGAACAAATTGGTCCATTGGTCATCGAGCGCAAACCGTTTATCTTGTAACGCCTTAAAAATTAAATGACATGTAATTCACACAGAGCCAATTCTATTTGTTCGCTTGTTCAATATCTGTACTCAGTTTAAGATATCGTACAAATTTCGATACCCAATAAACGTACTACTTTCTGAAAACGACTTTTGTTGACTGTTGACTTTTTCGAAATCCCTGATCAATACATTTCTCAAATTTTCATGATCTTTCGAAATTTTTTGTAGCATTTGTCTGAAGTCTGATAATTTACATGCCGAATTGTGGACAAATGACATCTTTCCTCATGCTGTGATGAGAACTCTCAAGTGAAATAAATTGTTCATATCGCCATTATGCATATTTTCTTTAAAAGGCATTTCGATATTTGAGGAAAGACTGGGAAAATATGAAATTGTTTCAATGGAGGTAGATTGTCTTATTGTAATTGCCCTATTCGAAAATTAAAAGCAAGAATAATATTATTTCCTTCAACATATTTTGGATTGTTTCAATGTCACCAATGTCAAATCAATTGATTTTTTGGAGTGGGGAAAGCTTATTTCTCTGCTTGTGGAAAGAAGTTCATGGTGTTACCTGAAAGTAGCTTATGTAATTCGATACAGACCATGATTTGTCTTCATTTACGCTCGAATAGAATGGCAGCCAATTTTGGTGCGTCGATTTGCCTAATTTTCCTTCAATCATTCTAAGAGCTGTCTAATCATATCTTCTTGCAGTGTCATAATGTTTTAAAACATTTTATTTTTATCGCTGTTAATAGCAGTATCGAAATAAATCATCGAACTATATTTTCCAGAGTAAATTATGCAATCTCCACTCTTCGTCAGTCCCGATATAACTTATCACGTGTTTTCAAAACCCCTATACCTTTTCCGCTGTCAGATGGCCTTCCCTAAATCATCTATAAATCCTTCACGTCAGCGGGAATAAATTGAATCTCGAGAAGGTCGCCTTCGTGAGCGGAGAACGCGTGCAGCGTAGCTTAGGGACGTCTTGGGGCAGCTGGGGCGGACTTCTCAGCGGTTCCCCCACCGCCACACACTGCCCGTCGCGCTGTCCGCTGCACTCCGTCTTCCGGCTTCTTTCACCCTCCTCTCTTCTTCAACAGCTTTTATTTATTTATTTTTATTTATTTATTTTTTGGGTTATACATTGATCAGCCTGTACTTTTCGAATAAAATGTTGGCTTACTATATTATTCTTAGATTCATTATCTTAAACTGATCTTGACAAGAGGTTAACTATAAGAGCACCTATGTTTAACAACATTGTTGGCGAAGATGTTTATAAAGGCGACGAACGGAAATCTATTTTTGGTTCTTGCTGATAATTGGTTTGTTAAGGAGAGTGTGTAGTGTCTTGCATGTTCGATTATTGGAAAGTTGAACTATGTATTTAGGTATGGGTGAAGTAGAATTTAGTTCTTTGTCAGTCATGGTGCGCTTGTAACAGATCGGAGTTTTGTGATATTTGGAGTTTACTTAGTATATTGATCCAAACGTTAAGCCAGTTTTCGAAACTAGCCTACATAAAATTACCTTAACTCGCAGCCGCTCGTTAGAAATTGCTACGAATCGCTTGCAATTTACATACCGTACCTTCTTTCAAATAATTATTTTCACAATGAACACAAGACGAAATTTAAGTGCTCAGGAACGTCATTCCAATTCGTAATTTTCTGGAATATATTCGTTCCATTTCAAACAACTTTTGTGTCTTGTTCCGGTTTGAATTAAACATTATGTTTTCGTGTGTTATTCAGTTGATAATTAAGTAGTTAGAATCGCTTATACGCTATTTCTCATTCTCCTCATTAAAAGCGGATGCGTGTGTTTAATTTTTATATCCTTGATATTCAAGAAAATATTAATTCACTAATTTACAAGTAAAAAGTCTAGTATGAATTATTGTTTGACATCTTACTTTTACTTCATCTCATCGCCATAGTGCAGGAATCTTCAACCTGGGTTCCGCAGAACCCCAGGATTCCCTGTAACGTTGACAGGGGTCCGCAAGTAATTATATTATTTGCTCAGCCAAAGCTCAGTGAAATGGAAATCATCTATTCAAGGAATTTTTCATTTAAGAATGGGGTGGTGGACTATCTTATTAAAATATATTAATATAAAATTTAAGTAAAAATTAGAATATTAATACAAATTGGTTAAAAAAAGGCAGTTGATTGTAAAAAATAAATTTAAATAAATATTTTGTAGATAAAAGAAAATCTTGAAATTCGGTAAAAGTCACCTGCTTCAAATACGAAAAAATGCAAAAGTCTGCCCACCAGAACAACTGTGGGAGACATTTTTAAATTGATAGATTCATATTTCAAAAAGCAAGATATACCTTAGGATTAGTGTCATTAAGTACGACCGATGCAGCCAAGGCAATGGTTGGTGAATTGAATGGCTTAGTTGCATGCTTGAAACGAAAAAATCATCACATGAGAAGTCTTCATCGACAAGCTCGTGCAATGAAGAAAATGCTATAAGAGCTAAAAGACGATGATTGTGTTAAAATTATAAATTTTATAAATTCAAAGTCATTAAAGGAAAAGAATTTTCAAATATATTATGCGGAAGTAAGGAAAGTTTACTTAAAACACTACTGTTGCACACAGACGTCTGTTGGTTATCTCGTGTAAAACTGTTTACAACATTTTACGAATTAAAATATGTAATGAGAATGTTCTTATGACGTTCCTTCAAGAAAACAATGACCTCGAAGGGTTCCTAAAAGTGTGGAAGGTTGAAGACTCGTCCCATAGTGATTTGACCCTATGGAATCCACAGACGTTTTGTTCCAAGAGAGCAATGCTACATTCAAAGGGGTTCCGCTCCCCCCTCGCCCCTACCTCACCGAAGCCACATGCTCGTATTTACAAATATAGTTTTACTTATGGTCTATTCTGGTTGAACACTACTAGAAAGCATTACACTTCGTGACAAAATCCATGTTGGCCCTTGATCATGACGAATGGTGGATCTACCACAGAAGTCGCTTTCATTCGAGAGCGTAGGCTTCCGCGGCCGGAGTCAATATTAAGTTGGCTGTCCGGGTGACGCCGCGTCCATGGCAAAGGTGCCGACGTTTCGGTCGCCATTCTGCGACCTTCCTCAGGACGGCACCTTTGCCATGGACGCGGCGTCACCCGGACAGCCAACTTAATATCGCTTTCATTCGTTTACCCTCTGGTTCACCGCCCCCTCATCTTTCGCATCGCGAAGCTTCTCCATCCACCGCCGCGCCGCCGTCCGAACGCCGCCGTCCGGAGCGTCCTCCCAGCGGGCTGCAACACGGCCCCGGCAGGCGACGCGCGCTGCACCCGCCGGGGATCAATACCCCGCTCTTAATAAACAGCGTGTTTTCAGCGGCCGCCGCCCCCGCACGGCAGCACAATAGGCCCAGCGGCGGAGGCGCGGCGGAGGACCTCGGCACTGGCGCGCGCGCGGCGGCGCGGCCACAACTACGCTCGCGCCATCTCCGCCGCGCAGTGGGCGTCGCTCTCACAAGAGGAATAGTCTGTTTTACTAATTGCATTGCTAAGCCCTTCGGGTGGTCCATGGACAGGAACGTTTAAGAACATTGTTGGGAACATGTTTATAAAGGCGTTGAACGGAAATCTATTTTTGGTTCTTGCTGATAATTTGTTTGTTAAGGAGAGGGTATAATGCCTTGCATGTTGGATTATGGTTTAGGTGAGCTATGTATTTGGATATGGATGATGATTTAGTTCTTTGTCAAGTTCCTTATGAACCACTGTGCGGTTGTAACAGATCGGAGGTATTCTTTTTGCGATACTTGGAGTTTACTTTGTGTATTGATCCAAACGTTTAAGCCAGTTGTCGAAACTTGCGTACACAAAACCACCTTAACTCGCGGCTCGTTAGAAATTGCTACGAAACGCTTGCAGTTTCCATTCTTTCTTTGAAATCATTCTTTTCACAATGAACAGAAGACGAAATAGATGTGCATAGGCACCCACAACTACACTCGCGCCATCTCCGCCGCACCTGGGTGTCGCTCTCAGAAGAAGAAGAATCTGTTTTACTAATTGCATTGCTAAGCCCTTCGGGTGGTCCATGGACAGGACCATGGACAGGTCCGTGGACATTCTGTGATGCGGGTCCGGGTTCGATTCCCGGCCGGAGCAAAAAATGCAGCTGTAGCTTTCTGATACCACGGTGACTACGATGACTAGGTTGCTTGTTGAAATTGTTAGAACTGTGAACTCCCAATGAACAACAGATTGATCACTTGCCTTAACTCACTATACACATATCAGGAAAAGAGGGTGGACTTCCTTTTCGCTTTCTAGATTGCGGAAGGGTATCTATTCTGCGTGAATGTAAGAAGATGGAGAGAGATGGAGAGAGAAAAGTAGAAGTGGAGATATAGCCAGTCGTAGGGATAGCTTTACCTTCATCTGTAACAGTGGCACAGCGGTTGTTGGGCCAGGAGAGGCGGCCGCGGCAGCGGGCACAGTGTCCTCAGCTGGAGTTCGTTGATCAAAGGGAGCTCTCGGTATGACTTGGAGATCAAGGCGTTCCGCAACGCAGCGAGTGCTGTTATGGCTTTCCAACTCTGGGCGGTGGACTAGATGTCCTGTGGTCTCTGAAAGGATTTTGCTTCGGACAAAGGTTCCTCAGATTTTTTTCTTTTTTCCCCTCCTCTTAATTCTCCGTTGCTCTAGTAACGTTATCATTATCATCGACTTGTCTATTCTATTCTGATTAGAAGTAAGGAATCTTAGTAAAGATTTAACGATGTCCCTGTAAGAGGAAGTACGTGAAAAATGTGATTTTTTTCATTACATTTTTGAGGCATAATTCTTGCTTCAGATATGTTGTGAGTTATCATATGATAAAGAGATAAATTGAATGTAAAAATACCTCATATTTAAAAGGATATCCTAACAAAAAACAGTTTATTTGCACTCCTAGAAAAAGTACTTTGACTTTTTGCTGTATCACTGTCGATACCAACATCGATGCAGCATTATAAGAAGATTGATAGCTAAGCCTTTTTTTCCGTCCCTCAGTTGTGCCAAAGACTTAAGGATGTACATCCTTACTCTATGGTTGTTCCATCCTGTTCGTTTCCGTGCCTTCCTCTTCCCTCATCGAGAACGGCTTGCTGCGGGCAGAACCCGCCGCCGCTCCTCCGCAAGTGAAGTGCCCCGGTGCGGATCTTTTAAACATTGAAGTCACCGGCGTTATTCCGATGACGTTCTGGGCGCCGGAAAAAAAAGGAGAGAGGGAGAATGGGCCGAAATAAAATAAGGGCGCAAAGGGCGGCGGTCGGCGAGTTTCGGCGCTCGCAGGACACGCGCTCTTCAAAGTTTCACGTGCGGTGGGATGGGGTTGGGGTCGGGGTGGGCGGGGCACGCGAAGAAGCTTTTCAAGGGCGGCGGGCGCCGTGGGGTTTGCGTGAACGGCGGCGAGGGAGGAGTAAAAGGAAACGCCTCCACGCACGTGCGCGGCACGTCCGACGCTTGTTTCGTCTCCCGGTGACGAGCCAAGTATCACTCATTCGAGTAAACGGAGGAAAAAGACGAAGGAAGAGAGAAAAGAAAAACACGTAAAAATAAAAGAACGGTTAAATGAAACACGAGTTTAACGAACGGTTAAACGAAACACGAGTGTCGTCTCCCAATGATAGGGAGTCGTTCATGTCAACATAAAAACAGAGGAAGAAGCGGAACTATTAACGTGAGTTTTATCTTCCTGTGACGAGCAAAACAAAGGCGTTGTTGTACTACTGATGTGGTTTAACTTTTGGATACTAATTTTGGAGAATAGGATCAATATTCCTGTAAGTTACTGATTGTAAAATTTTATTTATGAATGTTGGAAACAATAATCTATTCTTCAGATCTCCATATAATATGAGTAATATTAGCACTTCAAAAAATGATCTGTACTAGAAACTATGCAGTGCGGCTGGGATTTGGGGTAGAGACGTGCACAACGATAAATTAACTGAAGAAGTACCTATCGCAATATGAAGAAGTGTTATAAAACGTTGAATTTTCAACTAGAATTTTGTTCCGCCTTCGAAACTGAAAAAAATGACCAGAACAATTGAGTGAAATTGGTTACGTCTTTTTTGTGGTAAACATATTCAAGCTTCGCGCGTTACGTTGATAATTTTTAAAGGTTGCTCTACGTATCGCAATGAAAATGGACACTATGTCGATTTTTTTGCCGAAATGAGATTATTGGCGCCATATAGGTTTCTCGTCCTCTACCAAGAGGTATACGACACCATGTCCTACATCAAGAATCGGAGGAGTTACAGTGCTTTTAAATAACATCAAGTCCATTTCCATGTCCAAAGTAAAATATTTTCAATCTCTTCTCCTGTAAAATTTAGCAAGGTGACATAGTGTCCCACACCTCCGACTCACAGAACAATAAGGTTAAACTGTTTGGGGAAAACGCAATAATCTAAAAGCATCTTTTTTTTAATTGCCCTAGTGCCAGAGGGAAGTGAGACATCTGTCGCCGAGTGGCGCGTGGGCGCCAGCCGGCGCCGCCCTCGCGTGCTGGGCGTGGCCAGCGGCGCCCGGGCAGCACGCACGCGACACGCACATGCACGCCCTCTTTTTACGGCAGTTGACGTGCTGGCGCGAAGAAATTCGTACCTTGTACCCTTGATGATTATCGTTCCACTGTAGCACCTTCATGCAGAGGAGTCGGTGCAGACTGAATGCAGTGGCCAGGTTTCGTTGAATAAAATAGGGCAAGTCATCGCTTGAATGGCATTTGGTCGTAAATATGTTTCTGGGTAATCGTGTGCAGTGAACATTCGTGACGTAGAGTCTGCATTATTTAGGAAATGAACATACCTCGCGTGTACTATATAATGTGGGCACATTAATATATGTTTTAATAAAGGGAAAATGCTGTAAGTGGAGGGTCCAATTATGACTTTGTACAACTTTTACAATTGTAGAACAATTGAGGGTACAACTTTTACAATTGTAGCGATTCTAGAAGTATTAAAAGGGAATGTCAATGAAATATATGAAGGTTTAGGGTCGCTTATCACGTACTACATTATAGTAGGTAAGGATGTAGGATGATACGACAATGACCTCTCCAGAAAAGATTTCAAAAGCATTCTGCACACGCGAAATGTAGATCTGCCTCAGCAATTCCCAAGAAATGACGTTTCTAGGACGGAAGAGTGATCTTCGTCTCTGTGACCAATAGAGAGTGCAACCCGCTTTGCTTAATGTGATCTTATCTTGAAGACAGATCTTCCCGCGAGATACTCTGTGAGACGATGGAGTCTCATCGTAAGGTCCCTCATTTCATGAAGTAGTAGCTTTCATGCCGCACCCCAGCCGGATTGTTAGTTCCCGCAGCGCTTTGTAGATGGATTAATTTGCTGTGGGGCGGGGCGGAAGAGACGCTTCTAGTACTAACTTCCCCGAGGGATGATAAACTGACATTTAATGAAGACAACTGCTCAGGAAGTGGACGGGAGGGAGCGGAATTCAATGGCCAGATACGCTGATAACGCACAATGCATCGTTCAGCGTTTCCAGTTTGTTTGACTAGCGTAAGAAACAAAGGGTCATCACGTTACGGTAATTTCTCTTTGTGTCATGAGAGTCATGTTAATGACCCGTTACTCTGTAATTCCAACTGGATGTACTCAGGGATATTCTCATAAGTGGATGTAGTCAGGCCATTGTAGTTGATTCCCGATTGCGAAAACTCTGATCAACACCAAGTGAGTGCCGGAGAAGTACCCTAACGAACGGGCCACGGACCGCGCGCCATGTTTCCTTCTTCTTCTTCCTAGTCCTCTCCTCAGACTTTACTTACACACACGTGCATTACATGCACTACACCAAACGCACTACTACCTATGTCGTGAGACAGGTAGGGAACTTAAGAGCTTCTCCCGACTGGGGCGGTGCTCTGCTGGTGGGAGATACCTGGTTGCGGAAAACTCCGCAAACCGACGTGTAGATCTGCGCCAGATCTCGCCATCCATCGGGGGAATATCACCGCTTCCTCACGCATTAAAAGCACGCACTACACTAATGGGTCTAGTGACCATAATAATTTACATTCCTGGAAATTAATCAATCAATCGATTACGCAAAAAATTATCTTGTACTGTGCTATTGATCGACTTTTGGCTGTACTATCAAATTATTTCCAGTATTAATAGCAGTTCGTGGAATGTTTAATTCATTTTTTTTCGAATATTTTCTTGTAGAATATGCACTTAAAAACAACATTTTTTTTCTTTAAAATTCCCCTGGTGCAGCTGTTTATGTTCAAATAGCGCTGTGCTTGAGCTAATAAGTTTAAAATACGAAATTCTATATTTGAATAATCATCTGAAACATTTATGAGCCTATCGTAAAGCAACGATTTAAAAAAAAAACGACGTATGTATGGAAGCATTTCGAAATATTCGAAATTGAGAAACAAACATGTTTCATCTTGTGAGTTGTTTAATTACAATTACACGACGAATAGTAGGAAATCATAATTTCAAAGTTCGAACAGTGCCAAAAGTCACATGAACTTCATTGCGTTCTTGCTTGCGACGTGTAATTTATTAATATAGTGGAAATGAATATCGTAATGCTGCTAATATACAATTTTGTAGAAGTATAACAGCTTATAATCTTTTTACATGTAAATATCTTTGATGTTAGTGGTAGAAAATGATTCCATTACTTCCATGAGCAAATTAAGTTTACGTCTTATTAGCCTGGATTAACTAGCGAATACTTGGCGTGTGTTTTTACTTTCAGATGTTTTATACGGAGCGAGAGCCTGCCTAGCGATACCTGAGCGTTATATGAAAGAGAACGGGTCGGAGGAGTGCCGGTAGAGAGTAGAGGCGCAAGACGTCAGGGTTTAGTGGGCGAGGCGTGGTTAAAGAGGGGCGGTTAGTGAACGAGATGGGGCGAAGTGGGGAGTGGAGAGAGGGACGGAAATGGGAAACGATAGGGCGTACGAGCAGCTGGACGGGGTGGGGCGTGGATGGGTGGAGGGAAAGGGAAGATGGATGCGGGGCGGGGGCGAGGCGGGGTGGCCAAGAGATGGAAGTACATAGAGCAACGTGATACAGGGGTGATTGAAGGCGGAGGTGAGGCGAGGAGGGAGCTGCGGTAAGGCGAGTGAGGCGTGCACGTGGCGAGGAGTAGTGGAGTGGGCCGGAACGAGGCGGGGTGCGACATGGCGGGACCGATCGGGACGAGGCGGGGCGGGGCGGAGGCGAAGGCGGGTAAGAGACAGAACAAGAGCAACGCGATGCAAGGGTGATTGAAGGCGGAGGTAAGGCGAGGAGAGAGCTGCGGTAAGGTGGGTGAGGCATGCACGTGGCAAGGCGGGTGGAGTGGGCCGGAAAAAGGCGGGGAGAGGTGGTGCATGGCGGGACCGGTCGTGACGAGGAGATGGTGAAGGCGGGTAAGAGACAGAACGAGAGCAACGTGACGCAGGGGTGATTGGACGCGGTGGCGAGGCGAAGCGGAACGTGCGACAACCGGGCGGGGCGGGGCTGGGATGGGGCGGGGTGGTCGCAGCGACGCGGGAGCCGGCGCCTGCGCGCGCTCCAGCGGAAGCGGCGACGCCGCGCTGCCACGCGCGCCCGCTACCAGAGGGGTCTGGGTTCGGGCCCGCCGCCCGTATTGATCACGCGGCGGCGGCGGTGGCATCGAGGCGGCTCCGCGCCGCCGGATGAGCACGCGGCCGAGCCACGAGGGGAATCTTCGCCTGCGACGTCGCCCTCGTCGGCGCCCGCCGGCGGAGAGGAATCAAATTCCGGTCGCTCCAGGCGGAATTCAGGGGCGGTGTTTTCCCTGGGCTTAATTCATTTCTTGTTTCCACCCTTACTACGTCCTTTTCATGAATCGTTCTCTAGTTTCAGCGAGATCACGTCGCGGCTGTAATAAGGGTCCTGAAGATCGGAACTAGTAGGAATGATTTTAGGACCCTTCTTGGGTCATACGTCTATGCATAATCTCAAATGAACAATGAACTAGCTCTTTGTTAATTTATTTCTTTTTTCCACGCTTACTACTTCCTTTTCATGAATCGTTCTCTAGTTTCAGCGAGACCACGTCGCGGCTGTAATAAGGGTCCTGAAGATCGGAACTAGTAGGAATGATTTTAGGACACCTTCTTGGGTCATACGTCTATGCATCATGTCAAATGAACAATGAACTAGCTCTTTGTTTGGAACTAGCTCTCTGTTAATTTATTTCTTTTTTCCACGCTTAGTACTTCCTTTTCATGAATCGTTCTCTAGTTTCAGCGAGACCACTTCGCGGCTATAATAAGAGTGCTGAAGACCGAAACTAGTAGGAATGATTACAGGACACCTTTTTGGGCCATACGTCTATACATCATCTCAAATGAACAATGAGCTAGCTCTTTGTTTGGAGAAAACATCATTGACGTCATGTTGAAACGAGAGAAGGAATTTGAGTGAAGTCAATGTTTTGAATTTGATGTTTACTGCCTGTAAGCGTTATTGTCTTCGGAAGGCTGATTCAGCGTTCTTCTAACAATGATAAAGTGTTATTAAACCTTTTGAGTTTTTTGCATATAATTCACAGACAGAAAACAATGCTTGTGTCACATACATTATTTGTACAAACAATTTTCTACATAGTCTCGGTGATTTGAAGAATAATTGTTTATCATCTGGTGACTATCCTTTCGGCCTGCGAGTGCAAACACACATCGGATATGTTAACAGTGTTTGCTTCTAACGTTCGAAGGGAGACAATTATTGTAAGGAATCTGTGAAAGTTTTCTATAAATATGGCTGTAGTCCCGGATACTAAAGTTTAAAATTTATCAAATTACGATACAAGTCTTCCATTTAAGGAGTGTTGGGTACATAGAAAATTACTACCATGTATGAGGTGAATTGAACAAACTTCGATGTTTTGTATTTGTCGCTGACTACAATACTAGGAACCTAGTGTATATTGATTGATGCATTTATTGTTTGTGATTCCTGGCGCGTCAGCTACTCCGGTCGTTAGTCCCGGAAGTGGAGTGCATGTTTTTTCCTCGGGAGGTGGCTGTGGTCTTTCCCCGCTGGATGACAAGATCCGGCGCTGATCTACCGTCAACCAGCAGGGTTGACCATACCAGCAGGTCCATACCAAGCAACTCCTACCAGCGAGGCACCACCCCAGATGGTACAAGTTCTAAACTCCCGA
This sequence comes from Acheta domesticus, assembly GCA_031308135.1. Taxonomy (NCBI): domain Eukaryota; kingdom Metazoa; phylum Arthropoda; class Insecta; order Orthoptera; family Gryllidae; genus Acheta; species Acheta domesticus. The sequence continues at coordinate 40,292,165 of JAHLJT010004567.1, read as the reverse complement.
CCTGCCTCCTGCATATTGATAGCATAGTGCATGTTAATGTTTGTGTAACGATAGGATATAACTAGGATGAGGAAGGAAAGATCGCGCGCGGTCCGTGGTCCGATTATTAGGGTACTGCTCCGGCATTCTCCTGGTGTTGATGGAAGAAACCACGGAAAACTACTGCCGGCCGCTAGAATTTCCACCATCCAGCGACTGAATTTGACCTAGCCGACAAGGTAAACTCTGCCACCATCGAGACTCGAACCTACGACCTCCCGGTCAGGGGCAATGCAGTGACATCATGCTGATACCGTGAGCCACTTCTACCGGTGAATATGGTGTATACGACGCGTATACATTTCGTAAAAGAACCTGGCAGGTTCAACGCCCTATTGTTTACTCTCCGGCTTGCTAACCAACATGTCCATTTATGGGAAAGCATTTACCAATTTTTCAGACGTGTGTTATGTGCCTGTTTGTTTTCCAAAAGAAGAAATACATTCTTCACAGAGGCTCATATCTCATCTCAGTTTGTCTAAGCCTCTTCTAGCATATCTCGAGGAACGTTTTCTTTCGCCATAAACAGAATTGGACAAACACTTAGGGGAGTCACAGTCCGCGACATTTGTGCAGTGGATAAGGAGAAGACGAAACGAAATAAAAAAATAAAACGCACTTCCTGTGTTCGTCATTCGCTGGCGCGATTCAGCGGGAAGCCCGCGGGGTGAGCGGTCGGAGCGCCGGGGCGGGGCGGACGCCAGAGGGAGCGAAGGGGCGGAGAAGGGCGAGGGTGGAGGGAGAGAAGGGCAGTGGGGCGAGGGCGAAAGGGACGAAGTGTGGACCGGGAGAGATGGCTCAGGGAATCAACTGATGTCACTGCTGTGCTTCTAACCCGAAAGTCCTGGGGTTCGAGTCCCGACGGTGGTAGGATTTTCGACACTAGCTAGAGAGGTAGGTCGGGTTCTGTCTCTATCTGCAGGAGGAGCGGCCGGATGCTCAGATCGGTTGTTTTCCGTGGTTTCTTCGATCAATACCGGGCGAATGCTGGAACAGTACCCTACCAAACCGGACACGGACCGCCCGCGATCTTCATTTTCCCATTCCTTGTTCTATCACCGCCACGTCCCGAGCAAAAGCATGGACTATACGTACGGGACTGATGACCTTAGACGTTGGCGTGCCTGAATCACTGGTGATTAATCAATCATCACGAAGAGTGGTGGTGAGAGAAGGGAGCGAGGGATGGAGGCGAAGGAGGCGGTGAGGGGAGGAGAGGGCGAGGGAGCGACAACGGGTGGAAAAAGGGCGGATGTGGGACAGGCTTGCGGAGGAAGGGCTGATGGGCAGGGTTGGAGGTTACGAGGATGAAGGGGGCGAGGGACGAATGGATCAAGGGAGAGGGGCGATGTGCCCGAGGGGGCGGGGGCGAAGGGCGGGTGTTATCGAACGAGGAAGCGGGGTGCCGCGTGTGGGACCGATGCCGGCTGGCGAAGGCCGCCCCTGCCGCCTCCACCCCCGTCTAGTCGCTGCTCGAGAGATAAAAGCGTTTTCTGGAAGTTTATCGGCCTCTGCCTGTCGAAAGACCACTCGCGTATAAATAATTGGGGTCACTATCTTAATATTTGTTTGATGAACCTCACTGATTCGGGAGAGATATTGCAATGACCTTGCCTCTGATCAGCGAATCGCTGTCAGCGAAGTAAACGATGTGATATTAAATCTTACTGGTTATTTTCAAATATAAATCTGTAGTTATAAGATGCGTTGTTCATTTGAAAAGAACAAACACATGTGTGCTTATTTCATCTATGTTTATCAGAGGCACTTGTTTATATGGCAATACCATGCCCAATAATTTCCGCCTGATATATTGTACACTGACATGCCGAAGATTGACACTAACCAATAATTAATGGAGAACGATAAATATATTCATGCGTGGAATGAAAACATTGCGATGATTGCATTACGCAATAAGCGTTCGTTTGCAACCAGTGAGTTTGCCAAACAGGTTCAGGAATTCTACCCCTCTTACAGAGCAATGATCACGTGGTTATCAACGACCTCTGCCATATACGGCGCCTTGCCTTCTGCTATCTAGAGAAAAAATACTGCCACCATCGAGACTCGAACGTAGGACCTCCCGGTCAGAGTCGTAGTGGTGAAATCTGTTCATGCCGTAAGCCACTTCTCCCGGTGCGTCTCAAAAACCTTTCCTCACCTTGGAGCCCTTTCCTCAAGGTGTTCAAAGATTTAAAAGTAAAATAACCAAGATATTTAGTAAGTAAGTTAGGTTTATTAAAACAGTTATTTTATTATTATTATTATTATTATTATTATTAATCACTGTTACCATCATTAGTATTGTAATAATTATTAAATGCATTACTTTATTAAATTTATAATTATATTTTAAGTAGTATTCGTATTGGAGTGTGATGACGTGTTGTGAAGTGAAGTGAAGTGAAGTGGAGTGGCCGTCAGTGTAATAAAAAGTCGTGTATTTATTAATGTAAAATATCTGTAGAAGACCACCATAAAATGTAGAATTAATGCGGTTATTGTTGTTAAAGCCTTTATTGTCATTGTTATCATATTATTATTAATATTACTGTCTTAAAATTATTTTAAGTTACATTGTATTTAATTCTTAATTATAACATGTAAATTTTAGTGTTCTGCCACCAGGTTGCATAAACCTATCTGCGGAAATAAATGTCTATCTATCTAAAAAGGAGTATCCTCGGTCATCTTGCCTGCGTGACATCCAACGCTGCCGAGCACGCATCTTCCCCCTCGCCTTGCCGCGTCGCGCCGTCCCCCGTCGTCCCCTGTCGCGGGCGACACGCCGCGCCGCCCGCCACGCGTCACTCACCGATGCCCGCCCGCCCTGCCGACGCACTCATCTGCATTCAATTAGCCAGCTGACAGCGCCGCCGCGCCGCGCCGCGCCGCTCGCCCAGAGGCAGCCCTCGCTCCTGCCGCCCGCTGACCGCCCGGCTTCCGGGCTCGCGTTTGGCGCTTCCCTCCATCGAACGCCCAATTAGCTATGATACGGCGCCCACCCACATTTCCCGTGAACGATCCCTTCAAATGCCAATTATAACATTTCTCATGTATCTCGGTATAACGTCAATGTTATGCTCGTTACAATTATCACAATATTTTAAAGCAGCACTCGACGTTTTTTTTTTTTTTTGAGAAAGCGCATTTAAAGTTTAATTTTACAACTGTCTACATTTTTTGTTTAGAATAGAAAGAGTAAACAATACATAGTCAAAAGTATTGAATTTCGCACACGAATTTCCTATTTTATGCTTTTTCGTTTATGCTCATAAACTTCAAGAATGTGATTGAAGGCGATTGATAAAGATGAACGATTGAATATTGATGTGAACAAATATTAAAGGGATAGTTTGGACTAAACTTAAAAATTAGGAATGTTAAGCGTGATATGTGAAATGATGAAAAACACCACGGGACGAAACTGAGGATAGTTGTAAATAATAACCAAAATGCTTTTGCATAACACATGATTGCGATTACAATGTGCACAAACCCACTAGTAGTAAAATGCTTGGTAGTAAATTACAATGTTCATTGCGCCTCTTGTATCACCCCTTCTCACTTGGTAACAGTTTTCCCTGACCCTGTTCACAGCGGGCGCACTCGTAAATGTCCCAGTGCCGGAACATTTGATTTCCTGTCATATCAGACCAAACTCCGAACAAGTATTACAATAAACTCTTTAAAAGCAACATCAGAAAGCCGCTAAGGCACCACTTCATCCCTGCCTGTGCCCCCCGCTGCGTTACTTATCCGTAGAATCGAACTACGTAATAATTTTGAAGTGACTCTCCTCAACCAGCTCATATTCCCTTGCCTACTATGTCGTGACATCCCGCGTCGCGTCGGGGCGCTAAACCTTTCTCTGGCCCTCCCTCCTTCCCCACTCTGCCTCTCCCCGTCCCATTCCGCGAGCCCTATTTCGCCCCCACCCTCCCCCACCTTCCCCCGCCTCGCTCCGCCTCGTCCGACCCTCCCTGTCCCGCCCCGCCCCGTCCCATCTCATTGCTGCTCCTCCGTGCCCTCTAGAAGTCGGACGCTCTGATCGGTAGTTTTCCGTGGTTTCTCCAACCAATACCTGGTGCATGCCGGAGCAGTACCGTGACAACGGCTTACGGACTCTGCATATTCTTTCCGTCCTCATAGTTGTCGTACCCTCTCCCTTTACACAAACACTTACATGCATTACACAACCACACATTCCAAGAGGCCAGTTGGGAGCTTGGAGCTTGACCCGGCTGGGGCATATGTCCCGCTAAGGGAGATACCTAGCGCCCGACACGTAGATGTCGACATGTAGAAAAGTCAACATGTAGATCGGCATCGGATGTCACCATCTAATGGGGAAGGAACACCTCCACCTTTCGGGATAAAACTTTCACTACCCTAAAGCAACTAACGAGTATACCAGTTGACGTGCCCAGAAACATCAATGGTCCGTTGCCACCCCCCACCCGTCCCCGCCCCGCCCAGCCCTGCCTCCCCGGCCCCGCCCCGCCCCCGGCCACGCCCGCGACGCCACTCGCCCTTTCATCGCGGACGGCGCGCGCACGTGGCGCGGCGAGGGCGGGCGCGCGGGCGGGCGCTCATTGTGATGCAGATGCGCCAACCGGCGGCGGGCGCGCGCGTGAGCGGGATTTCGGTGAAGTTCTGGAAAGGAGGGGATCGGCGACGGCGGAAGCGAGGGCACCCGCGCTGGCCCCCCTAGCGACTGCCTGTTGTTCGCCGACGATTGCGAGCGGCTTGATCTTTTCAAAGCGTTTGCGTACGAGGAGCGCTTTCGGGCGCGATCGCAGAGGCCTGGCTGGATTGGGGAGGTGGTGGGTTGTCACGAAAAGTTGATGAGAGTTACGGCATTAGGAACAATAATGGACAATAGTGTTAATCATTAAAATAGATAACATGATTTTATGGAATTAAGTAGATTAAATAGAAAGGAGAAGGACATACAATCTCTTTAATTTGCTTTTCCAAGAAATACCTTGCTCTTTTAAAATACTGTTGTGAATCTGCTCCGGAAAGAATTACTGAATACACTTGCATTTTGGATTTTGTTGTAGGTCTCTAAACGTTAACTAACGACTTTGGGTGACTTTGAAACGAACGAAACGATGCAGCTGACAAATTTGATTTCGCATGTTCCAAAATTAATGTAAATTCATCATTTCTGGATGTCACCTTGACTCCAGATATGGAAAGGCGCTTAAGCATCTTTTGTAGAAAGTTAGTTATGTCAAGAGCAAAGAAAGATTAACAAAATATTGATTTTTCTTGAAGCCGGTTACCAAACATTCTGGTCTAAGAAGTAGAGTTATAGATATACATTTATTATATTGGATTTTTTTAATGCTGTAATTTGAGTCGAACAGAAGAATCTACCATGTTTTGGTTCTCAACAATACACAAGCAATCCTTTTAACAGATGGCATTGGATTAATTACTGGATTTTATTGTAAAAGCTATTGCGTGTTTTATTTGTGTTAGCGACAAAGATATTCGCGTTGCAAAGGCAGTGATGAAATGACTGACACTGTTGACCTGTTTCTATTTTATCTTTCTTTCCACTTGCTACTCAGATTGTCATTTCTAGCAGATGAAGGGGCTGCATTCTAAAGACCGGTCTGAGAGAAGTCTTGTATAATGCACTTTCGAAGTGGGAGAATCGGAGTCGACCACACGCCAGCTTCCTAAATCCGGATATCGAGATCGTTCCTATCGACCATTGACAGCATTCTTAATGCCACAAATCCTTCTGAGGAGAACACATGTTCTGAATGTGATCGTTTATCGTGTACCTGCAGCAGCTGTCATTTGCTTTACCCTCAGCGCAATATAGTAGTATTTCGTTCTGTGATTCCTTACAATGAAATATGCACTGCTAGACATTTATGAAAGACTCCTGAGCAATGAGCAACGAACGTTACATCAGACCATAAATTTGGCTTCTCAACGCTTGGGAATCTCAAAGCCAGCACATTAGCATTTTCGAATTGTGTTAAAATGTTAACTTAATTTTACACAACTGCGGTGTTTCAAGTATTTCCATAATACATGTTTACCAAAGGATAACGTTAAGATGATCAAAATAAACGGCAAGGAACCTGATGTATGATCTATCCTCGTTGTATCATTGAAATTAAATTTTGCTGTTATAATTAGATACGTATGTTGAGTTCTGTTAGCATTTTTTAAAATTTTATTTCTATGTTAACTTGGAATAGATACGGACATTACATTTAAAAGAAAATATTTTTCAAATGTATTGTTTTGGAAATGTAAACACCGGCCTTCAATGAAACTAAAAAAATAACTCAATCTGGATTGTTTTTATTTGAATCTTGAGAAAATAATATATTCTGGCTATTAGTTATTACTAATAAAAATATCTAAGCGATCATATGTGAAAACGTGAAAAACGCTCTTTATTTGTCTTTGTCGGTAAATGCTATTCAATTTCACATTTACAAACTTTGAACTTCACTCAACAGTGGCAACTCCCACTTACTGCTCTCTCGTTCTACTAGAGAACTCATTACTAAAAAAATTGCGTTCTTGAATTCTTCTTGCCTTCTCCTCTAATGTTTTGAGGTGTTCTTTTTATAACGGCTGCTTTGAGGACGAAATGTCAGTCGCATTTACGTCTGTTACGTAACCATCTCCCCAACAATTCTTAAAAAGTATTCTTCAGGTAGTTTCTCGGGTTGTTCTTCAATGAAAACGTAAGAAATATGAATTTCTATGAAGAATATATTTTAAGAAGTAATTATAATGAATATTGCAATTTTGCAACAATATGGCGTCTCCATCTAGAATTTAAAAAATCAAGGAAAAAATTATTAAAAATGAAATATAATTTTTAACCACACAATACATTTCATACATTCACAAAATATAAGATATCTGCCGACCAGTGTCAAGTGAGTATTTATTGATTTCGGGCGCGTCGACTGTAGAGATCATTAGATCTGCTGACAACCTACAGAAAGGCATACGGTGTTTCCTCTCCAGGTATTTTCCCTATCGCTTCACTCAGGACGAACTCTAAGCCCCCAAATGATCTTCCGTGATGTGTCAGTGTAGTGTATGTATGTATGTATGTGTGTGTATGTGTGTGTGTATGTGTGTGTGTGTGTGTGTGTGTGTATAAGGGAAGAGGAGGGTACGATAGAAAGGAACAAGAAAGAAAGATTGCATGCGGTCCGTGGCCCGTTTCTTAAGGTTCTGCACCGGGATTCGCCTAATGTTGTTTGAAGAAATCAAGATAAACCACCGATCAGATCAGCCGACCGCTAGTATTTACTCAATTAGTTCCACACAATGGTTAAATTCGACACAGCTGTGTGCCTAGTGTCGAAAATCCCAGAACGTGAGCACCCTGACCTTAGGACGCTGACCCTAGATGATGCTAGAGACAAAGATATTGTGACGCTGAGCTGACGCAGCAGGCCGGAGCTGCGTAAAGGAATATTTCTGAATACTTTATTAGCTTCAAAGAGCACAGCGTACTTAATTTCGCATTCAACTCAGACAGTTGCGCCCTTGCATTTCAGATTAGAGAGAATCGCGAGGCGCAGGGGCGCGAGCGGGCGGGTGGCCGAATGGGCGGGTGGGCGGGCGAGTGGGTGCGTGCGGGGGCGGGGCGCCAGTGCGCTTTGGGTGTCGACCGCGCTTCACCGCTTGCTCTGTGAGTCAGAGGACAGCTGCGCGGCGCGGCGCCGCGACACCCGACACCCGCGCCCCTCGCGGCGCGAACCCGAGACGCGACCCCCCCCCACTCCAAGCGCCCCATGGAGTAAACGCCCCTCATGGGTAGGGTAGGGGTGGCTCGCAATTCCCTGGGGCCTATTGTTTTTCAACACAGTACGCCGACAACGAACTGACAAATTTTGATTGAATGACTGGCTATTTGTCTTTCTTCCTTCCCAAATATTATTGAATGTAAGTATCCTCGTAGACATATCGAGGCAACAACAAATCTGAGATTAAACGAATTGACATTTTACTGAATGGCTGGCTATTTACATTCCCTTCGACCCAAACAGTATCGTGTTTGAATATGTAACATCATAAACATAATTGGAAAACAACAAATGTGAGATATAAATAACTCGCAGAAGAAGTGTGTTAGAGGCTACAAGTCTTTACCTCACATCTCATTGTGGGAAAGACGGAAAAGTAGTGGACAGTTTCGTTGCTTCCAATTTTTTTCTCATTGTTCTGACCACCCTTTGAAGAGAGAGTGTTGGATTTCAAGAGAGTAAAATTGTACCTGCTTTAATGAGAGAATGTATTAATCATTGGTGAATCGAAAGACGAAAAGTGAATTTGAGAAATATTTTTGGAAACAATACTGACCATATTTGAAATTTTAAAAATTAATAGACAAAAATTTAGTCCACAATTTTTGCCGCATCTAAACTTTTGCCGCCGTTTGCAGATGCCTCTTGTCTCTATGCGTAAATGCTGACAATGTCCCTAGTCAACGAACTTGAAAAAATAGTACTGGTGTTAAAAAAAAAATAGGCAGCTCCACTATTATAGTTTGCAATTAAGCTTAGTGACGCATGGTATTATTACTGAATGTTTATAAAAATACGGAAATCTTCTGATGTCTTCCTTATTCGTGCCTAAAGTCATGGGCTACTGAGTCCGCTAAATATACACGCTGGTTTCATTTCATTTACTCTGATCTGTTTTTTTGTCACGCCACTATCTTCCCTCCACTAGTACATTTATATTACTTTCTTCTGTTAGTATACTAATCGACTATGTAGTTTTACGTAATAAAACCTGAATAGAGTTCTAAAACACCAGTGGTATTTTTTCAAGTTCGTTGACGAGGGACATTGTCAGCATTCACGCATAGGGACAAGAGGCATCTGCATACGGCGGCAAAATTTTAGACACGGCAAAAATTGTGGACTAAATTCTTGTCTATTAATTTCTAAAATTTCAAATATGAATCCATTATTCTTATTATAAAATTTAGAAATTACCAGATTTTAATGCACGTAATTTTGATAATCTGTTTGAAAATGTGTTACTTCGTTCCTATTTTTAGGGACAAATGTGGTCATTGTTTTAAGAATAATTAAAGGAAGAAAAACGATAGAATAAAAAATGTCCATAACTAGGAAAGAATCAAAATCTTAATAAATTTTGTTAATTCTGTATATAAAAATATATGATTTAAAAATCAATTGATCTTCTGTAGAAAAATTGAACACGCATAAATTATTAATTAAATCATATTTAATCATGAATATATGTGCCCAATTTTGAAATATAAATTATACCTGTTGTTAAATATAACTTTTTTCCTGGGTTATTTGGAGAAAAAACTAGTGATTCTACAGAATGGAACAGACTTTCCCGTATTAGTTTTCAATTACCTTCGGTCTCAGCTAGATATTCGGAATTGCCACGTACTCGTGCCAGCTGTCATCTATCGCCGCCAAACTACATGTTTTTGACATTTTCTTACTTTTTCGTCTTCCTAATGGTAGAACGGAAATATTAATTTTAAAATATTAAAGAACACAAGCCTCCTCCTCTATGACAATTTTCCTTTAAAAATTTTTTAGCCGTTTTTAAGAAAATGGCGTTTAAGCGGTACCAAAAATGCGAAATTTGAAGCTCATTTTCACAGAAAAGTTTTGAGTTTTCAAAATACTTTATTTGAAGTCATTTGAAGCACATTAACTCACAAATACAATATTGTTTTCTAATTGCTGGTAATGTGCATATTAAAAATGTGAGAGATCTTTCAAAAAAATTACATTTGTGTAATTTTTGAAAAAACAAAAAATACCCCCAAATGAACTTTACGTGATATTAAAGAGTGCAATTAGCACTATCCGTTCCAAAACTTTGTAGAAACAATTTAAACCTATTTATGAGGAAATGGAGTTTGAGCGTTTCTGAAAATGCGGAATTTTGAGTTAGTTTTCACAGAAAACTGTTGAATTTTCAAGAAACTTTACTTGACATTATTTCAAGCACTTGAACTCCTTATTATAATAATGTAAACAAATCGTCTTTAATGTAAATATTAACGGCGTAAGAGACAAATACAAAAAATACATTTTTGCAATTTTTGAAAAAACAAAAAAATAGAGCAATACGGAATTTATGTCATCTCATAGGGTACATTTAGCCCTATCCCTACCAAAAGTTTAAAGATAAAATTTGGAGCATTTTTTGAGAAAATCTGTTTTTTTGTAATTTTTCAAAACTGCACATATTGCAGGCAATATTGCGCGAAAACTACTAAAATTTTCAAAAAAATGCAGATGATTTTAAAGAAAAAACTCACAATGAAGAACAAATTTTATTTGAAGGAAAAATCTTCATCTGCAATTTTGTATACGTAGTTGGAGGAAGACGCCGAATAAATTCAAACTTTTATAATTTTCGAAAATTCAGAGTTATACGTGAAAATCGGACCTATGCCATCTTAATAAGTGTATTTTACTCTATTCATACAAGAAATTTAAAGAAAAAAATTGGAGCCGTTTTTGAGAAAATTTTGAAAATGTCCGGGGAGCTTCATGTAAAGTACCCACAAATTTTATAGAATGTTTTTCAAAATCTCAAATCTTTGACTCGAACCATATCGATTGGGGAATATCCATTTTGGAAGAAATCGTACGTATCGTTTAGGCGCCAGCAGTGTTCACATGTCGACAGACGGATGGACAAACGGACGTTTTCCTTTCAATTGGTTTTTCGGTATCAAAGACCCACAAAAGAGGGATTCTGGCTACACCATGTGTTAGGAGGTTTTTTTCTTAATTTAGCAACTGGATATATCCACTTTTTCGTTATCACAGCCCGGCAACGAATTATTTTCTGGCGAAAATTTGCCATTTTTTCGCGCAGCATGACCTAACTTTCCCTATCTACGTATATTACTCCGTATATACGTACGTACACGGGAAAGTAAAAAGGCGACAACTTTTCGCGTGCCTAGAGCCGACAAAGTTGTTAATCCGCCTCTCAACATAATCATGTTAGTGTTATAAATAGTATGTTATTTTTTGCATCACAGTCACACAGAATAATGGCAATTTTAACGAGGGTGACCTTAAAAAAGACATGTGAACACTTCGTTTATAAACGTTCTACATAATATGTGTACTACGACCCCCGTCTATCCAGAGGAATTTTAGATGGACCAAGCGAGCTCTCGGTAGTTTTTCGCCGGTTTTCTCCGCTCTTCCACCATTTCTCCTTGGCATTCACTTCATTTTCATTACTATCTATTATCATTATCATTTCACTATCGCTGTCCTCCAAGCATTTGATGATCACGCATGGACCTCAATGACCTCAGCAGTTAAAGACCACTTAAACTCTAATACAATTATTAAATAAATAAGTACAAAAATTTCTTTTTTATTTCTCTAACTTGTGCATTTACCATTACATGTTTTAATTTGAAAGTAATGGATGGAGTTTAAAAGTAAACTCATTACGAGTAAGAGTGTATCTCTTGAGGGGAAAAAAAGGAACCCAAACAATCTGTAGACGTTGTTTTTCTCTCTAACAACATAATTGCATGTCTGCACTTTGAAGAAACCCACTCACTGCAATTCGTTGCGCGGGTAATACGTGGGTTAAAACTCTATCCACGTCAACTGGTTATTCTTTTCTCGCTGCTGCGGTCCCCACGAAAGGAAAGTCTCTACGGCTCTTACACGTTCTTTTCAGTAACTCGTTGTTTTCATGGGGTACATGATTCACAAAATAAAAGGACACACACCGATTGCTTTTCTGCACGTTTTATTTGCACGTCCGATTTTCTCACGATGCAAATACGTTGCGTCGCATTGTTTGCTCTATTCTTCCATTTAAAGCGCACTACTTTCTCAATAATGGCAACATAAGACGTACTTTTTTTTTCAAACAGCTGAATTCCAGCTCAACAGATTATTGAAATTTCTCTGTCAACAGTACATTAATAAAATTAATATATAGCCTATGATTGGTTCAAAATTCTCTTTTGTATGCAAAACTTACGTAATTTAGGGATAATTTAAAGGCATATTTGATGTGAAACTAAAAAAACGCGTGTTGCCTTTGTTCTATACTGTTGCGATTTTTATATCTCGTAATTTACGTACGAAAACTTTACGAATTTATTTTCAAAATACGAGCACGAGTTAGGCGCTAGCTGTCGGAGCAGTCCCTTAGCTGACTAGTAAGCGCATAAACATTCAGACAACGCTACGGATATGCTGTGAATCTTTTATTGCTGTCTCACGAGCGTATTGTTTTTTAGTCAGGGGAAGTTAAACATTAAGCCATTATATTCAGTTTCTTAATTAAGTTACCGCATTAGTGCGTAATGTGTGGCTTGTAATCTTCTTTTGTGTAATGAAAAACACTAACTGCCTAAACGTACTTATATCAATATTGCCTTTCAAAGAAATTGTACTCCTTAACATTGAGCTAAGTGTCCAAGGACTTCTCGCTTTGTCTATCTCAGACTTACCATATAAGTAAGCATAATTTTTTTTCGAAATGGAATTTTTTTACCCACTAATCTTTTTCTCACGCTCTTATAGTTTTCTTAATTTTTCTGAAATTAATGTTTAGAATACATCATTTGCTGATATTTCGATGTCTGAATGACAGTTATTATTCATTTTGAAAAGAGAACAGTAAGTGTATTTCAACTGTTTTCCTTGTTGAATGTCGTCACTGAAAAAAATAATGAAGGCTAAATGAACACTTGGTACGAAATTTCAGATTAAATGTAAGTTTTACAAAGTGAATAAAGCATTGTACGATATACGTTTCGAAACATCTTATTATAATACTCAAATAGTTACCAAACTTTCTTTAACGGCTCCGCTTGGCAATTTTCTAATCTCGTATTTGATTACCAAGCATTACGACACGTATATATTTAATAATTATAATAATTCTCTCTTTCCCTCCGCAACTGAAGCAAAAGTAAGAAATAACCGTAATGAAGTTTTGGGTTGATAAATTCCGTGCTGGCAGCAGAGATATTATGGTAATCCATAATGATTAGGCAGGATACAAGAAATATCACATACAAAGTTTTATAAAAATTTATTTTAATAAATGATTGTATCCTGTTTCTACAGATTTCATCTTTTTATTTTTGTACTATTTGTATATTTAAGTTAGTTTCATTTCAAATGTTAATTAAATTTGATTCCATAATTTTCTTCTTTATAGTGGCATTGAAGATGTAAAGAGAAAACTTTGTGGTTGGTATCGCTTGAATCCTTACTGATTATTTGGTTTTTATTTAATTTGCCACAGAATAAGAGTCCTTCAAAATCTTAATGATTAGGAAGCCAATCTTTATTGGAGGGAGGATTCCTCATTGGGGACCCTGACTTCAGAGGCCCCAATGCATTGCACTGGTAATTCCAGTCTATCTATGACCCAGGATGCTGCGCGCTTAAGAAACGACATCGGTGAAAATGTTTTCGGAATTCCGATGTGTCTGTAACACCGATTTGTTGAAATCGATCTTCTTTATCGTCGATATTTTGTGTTCAGTAATTTACGCGGTCATTTCATTTTTGAATGGACAAAGATATCATGACAAAAACACCATAATTAATTTCAGGTATCAATGAATGAAACATTTTTCACAAGAAAACAATGAAAGTTCAAAAATGAATTAGTATTTTTTTGTCAAGAAATGTAGCCTATATTTTTTTATTACGCAATCAGATAATAAAACTTTTTGGTAATTCTTGTGACCACTTTGTGACTCCGTTTTGCCAGTTAAATCTCAATTGTTAAACGCTATCGCCCTCAAATTAAATCACCCCGCGTGAACATTAACGGTAAATATAATTGTCAACCCGAGGGTTGAATATAATTGCAGGGGTGATAATTCTTTGAGCAAATTTAATTATGAACGTTAAAGGTTACTAAAACAGTGTTAAAAACATCGATGTTTAAAAACATTGACTGTTTTGGGGTGATTATTGTTTTCATTTCGAACGTGTTTCGTTGGCGACAGGGCCGGATTTCCAAATGGGCTGAGTAGGCTGCAGCCTAGAGCGGCAAAGTTTTTGGGGTGGCAATTTGGCAATTTATTCAAATTGAACCCGGATCTTCAATTACGCAAAACATAGTTACTAGCATTAAAGTATAAAAATATATTTAAAAAAGTGATCTCCAAGAACTAATTAATTCAGTTCGAAACCCATTCTATTTTTTCAACAAATCTTGAAAGACGTTAGTAAAAAAACAAGTAGAAGAACTAATGTTATTTTGTAATTTATTGTGTGAACCATTACAATTGTAATTTTATCTAACCTGAATGAAAGCTTTTGTGCTTTAATGTTTAAAAAAGATAACAACAAGAATGAACTCTACCGGTTGTTATATAAAACGAATGTATTATTCAACTATGAACAATAAAGGGGCGGCAAATGGATTTCAGCCTACAGGCGGCATACTCTTAAATTCGGCCTCGGTTGGCGATATTGTTTGCCCGCCGCGCGGAACGCGGGCGCCGCGTCCCGCAGTGCATTTGCGCGAATGCGCGCACTCCCCGCGCGGCGCTGCCGGCGAGGCGCGGGGCTGCGGCGCGACGGTGGCGCTCGCACGAGTAATTGGCTGGACGAGGCGCGTTTCCCGCGCGGGCGAGTGTGACGCGAAGCGACGCGGGCGCCACGCGCGCACGCGCCCGGTGACAGCCCTCGCCCCCGCGGCCGCCGCCCCGCCGCCCTTCCGGCAACCTTTAAAGGGACACCGTCGCGACGGGGCACAGCAGCCGGCGATTGCAGGATGCCGCGTGTCTCAGGGACAGAGGCGTATCTACGGTATGGCAGACATGGCATGTGCCATGGGCGCCATTTACAAGGGGCGCTATTTAGAGTATACACGCTAAAACAAATAACAACAACACTAATTTCAATAATCCTGAGAGGGGCGCAAATTTTATGCTTGCCATGGGCGCCTGAATACCTAGATATGCCTCTGCTCAGGGATGTGTTCCGTAGGCGCGTATGTGTATGGTGGGTAGTGCGATTTTTGTAACGGCCTCTCAAGCCCCTATGGCCACGATGAAATATTACACGGCATTAGGGGTCTCTCTCGGTCGTGCTGCCAGAAGGCGAATGTTCGCAAGCACTGCTTGATACGGTCGCGATCATGAGATATCTAGCGGCACGACTGAGAGGGACGCGTGAACGTGTTCAGAGAAATACCGTGACATATTCCTTCGTGAAGGCGGGCCTTGAGAGGCAAAGTTAGAAAAATCGCAAAATAGTGGAAGGTTATAAAAGAATAAGGTTTAATGGAATAGACCAGGCTTGTCCAAGTGGGGGCCGGCGGGCCGCGTGCGGCCCGCGCTTTTATTTATTGTGGCCCGCGGAAGATTATTACTCGAAAATGAAGGTTATTACTCGAAAAGTCCCTTTCATACTTGTCGGGCGAGAACGTAGTGTGCCTAGCGCACGTGCCCTGCCGGGGTCAACACCCCTTTTCTAAAGTTTAGATTTAAGGATTTTTTTCTAGTTAATTCAAAAATTCCCAATCTTCATTATGTGTTTCACTGCGTTACGTTGCATTATGCATGCGCAATATGATATCACGCATGGTTTCATCCCTCCCTCCGTTTCAGAGCAACCGGGTACAGTGCCAGTAACAACAGTGCTGGAAAGTCAGATGTGGAGTAATGAAAATATGGCCTGCGTCCATTTTAAAGGTTTTAGTTGTGGCCCTTGAAGCCTTTCAAGTTGGACACCCTTGGTATAGACTTCAGAGGCAGGGCGACAGGTGCGGAAACTCAAAGGCAACGTAGTTCTTTCCTCAGCATCGTTGTCCGGAAGGTCCTAGGCCTCTAGTCCCGATGGCTGATTTTCGACTCCAGTTACACGGCTATAGTGCGATTTTTATAACTTTGCTCCTCAAGCCCCTATGGCCACGATGGAATATCACACGGAATTTCGTGTCTTTCTCGCTCGTACCGCTAGAAGTCACATGATCGCAAGCACTGCTTGATACGGTCGCGATCATGCGATATCTAGCGGCAAGACTGAGAAAGACGCGAAATACCGTGACATATTCCATCGTGAAGGCGGGCCTTGAGAGTCGAAGTTACAAAAATCGCACTATGGCAGGTCGAATTCTGCTTCTCCAGCGGAGCTGTCTGGAGAATTTTAGTTTCGGACTGCTGTGATCAGTAGTTTTCTTCTTTTCTCCGACTAATACCAGGCGAATGCCAGAGTTATACCGTCAAAGAGCCACGATTCGCCATGTTTCCTTCCTCATTCTTGTCCCCTCCTCCTCGTTTACACACACATTTACACGTACTACCACACATGTCGGGATATCAATCGTGAATTTAAAACTTGTCCCGGTTAGGGAGGGCCTTGTTGAGGAAAATACATACAGGACATAAAATCTGTTGTAGTAGCTGTATTGTACAATTTGAGTGGGGAGATTTCTCGTCCGATATTTGCTAAATGATGCATCCCGAAAACTTTTGGTATGGCTTTCATCACATATTGAATGATAGACAAAGCATTTTGTTCAATTGAAAGTAAATCAGCAGTTCAATTGCAAACAAATAATTGGAATTTAAACTACCAAAAATTAATACAAATTGAAATATATTTCCTAAGTGTGATCCACAAATTCTCTCGTGTAGAAAGCTTAATGGAGATTTTAATTCACATTCATTTCATTTCAATGCTGACTTATTTCAAGGGGTGAGGCTTAGGCCATGCTCATTTCGCAACACTTCTTTCCCCATATAGCACCGAAAGAATATATCACACGTCGACTAAATAGACCATTGACATTTAGTTCGGAGGCTTCTTTTAGGCTAGAAGATCTTTTTAACTGCAGTGAATCTAGAACATAGGACTTCACTTCCCCTCCGAAGGAAGGCGTATGAAGGATTTTTCTCCCTTAAAAATCTACAGCTTCGATGGGGTTCAAACTACAATTAAACTTGGGTATGACAGCCCTCTACTTCAACCACTCACAACTAAAGTGGGAATCACCACCGAAGACGACCGGCTGAAGTGGCTGGATTTTCGACACCAGCTACAGTGAAATTATTGTAGCGTGGCCGCTCAAGTTCAGTTCTCAGAGCAGCCGGAAGAGTCCATTCCCCAAAACTGTCGCTTTAGTGGGGAGCGCGTTCCTTCCCAGGACGTGTTGACAGCCCTACTCCAGTTGAGTAAACATTGACCTTCGCAAGGTGCCAGTTTTCACAGTATTTCAATTTATGAAGAGAAGCAAAAGAAGGCTTTGAAAATATCAAAGCAGTTCCTGAGGCAGTAATTGCTGCTTCGGGTGTTTCAAAAAGATCCATTTGCAAAATTAATAAGGAAATTAATTCTATTCAATCAGGAGAATCGTGTTCCTTTTCTTCTCCTAATAAAGAGAAGAAGAGAAAGGACGCGGAATCTGCTCTCGACAGTTTCAGTGAGAGTGTGATTCGCCGCACAATGATTTCATGCACCATATCAAGAAATAGTTATTTTTACAGGAAATGACGCGAACGATAGTAAAGACAGTAATAGTGATACTACTTATGATAATGAGGAAACGGGACTTATATCCCCACGTACAGAGCGTACAGGCTGTACATAGCATTACGCAATGTACTCCAGAGCAAGGCAGGGCTTACGAATTTAATTAAAGCCCGTTAACCGATATCTTGGAACCAGAGAAAAAGGCGTCTTTTCGTGACCCCTATAATTTTACGCATTTCTATCTCAAGCACGTAATAAATACCGATAAATTTTATCCCAGAATTGCGCTCCGCGTCCCACAACTCAGATATAACGTCGAAGGCTCCAATAACTAACGCCTTCCCCTTTTACCTCTACATAATCATGAAAAATCACTTCGGGACACAGCCCTCGTGATATCAAGCCCCTTGCTTCGGAGTCTCCCCTCCGCCCGTGATAAGGGCCACCCAGAGCGCGTCCGCGCCTCTGATCATAACAAGTGTCTCCCCCTCCACCATGTACCTAGAAACAGAAGTAGGAATGAAATCTATATAGTTTGTAAGAAAGCGTTGTAAAGGGTTCACAACCATTTTAGACTGCATAATAGAAATTTGTATCATTTGTATAACTTTGTATTTTGTTCACTTCTGCAATAAACTCAGTGTGTTCTCACTCTCTGAGTTTCATTTCACCAAGTCGGTTTGAAGAACCGTCGACTTGCCATCGACGTATTTTACTCGGGTATCAGTGACAGTGGAAAACCTACGGATGATGAGGAGAGAGCTAGGTCAACCCGTTGGTGTTTGTCCATTACCGAGCGAAGACACTACAGTAAACTGACCTCCAAAGGCCGCCCGCTAGCATGTGCGGAGCGGCAGGCTAATGTTTTTGGTGTGGGTGGACGAGCCAGGCACGAACGAGGGCCGCCTCCTGTCTCCCTCTCCACCACTTTCAGCTTCCCCCTCTACTCGTGAGTCCCAACGGCTATCCCTAGAAAAAATTTTTTGTACATAGCTAGGTCGAATTCATCCGCTGTTTGGAGGAGAATTCTAGCGGCCGGATGCTCTGATCGGTAGTTTTCCGTGGTTTCTCCGATCAACATCAGGCGAATGTCGGAGCAGTATTCTAACAAACGAGCCCCGGACCGCGCGCGACCTTTCCTTCTTCCTCATTGTTCTATCCTCACCCCTCACACACTCTTACATGCACTGTACTATCACGTATGCCGGGTCCGGGAGACCAGTTGAGAGCTTAGAGTTTGTCCCTGCTGGGGCGGTGTCCCGCTGATTGGGGAAAATACCGTAGCCGATGGGTAGGTAGCCGGATCTCGACATCCAGCGGGGGAATGTTACCTCCACCCCCCGCGATAAAAAGATGTACTCTACAGGTCTAATGACCTTAGTAGTTGAAGCGCCCGGAATCACTTATCAATCAGTCAACCACCGACGCAGGGAGGATTTGGTTGTGTATGTCAATAGATTGATTGTTCATGATTTCGGGCGCGTCAACTACACAGATCATTATTCCCGTATATGTAGTGCGTGTTTTTATCGGGAAGTGGCTGTGATCTTTCCCCGCTGGATGGTGAGATCCGGCGCCGACCTATCGTCGACTAGCGGGGATTCCCCCAACCAGGTATTTCCCACCAGCGGAGCAAGCTCTACTCTCCCGACCGGTCTCCCGGCGTGTGTGGTAGTGTAGTGCATGCTAGTGTAAGCGTGTGTAAGTAAGGGGTGTGCATGGGACAAGGAAGAAGAAGGAAAGATCGCGACCTGTCCGTGGCCCGTTTGTTAGGGTACTGCTCCGGCATTCTCCTGGTGCTGATCGGAGAAACAACGGAAAACTACTGATCAGAGCAGCTGGCCGCTAGAATTCTCCTCCAGACATCGACTGAATTCGACCTAGCTAACAAGCTAGTGTCGAAAATCTTGCCACCGTTGGGACTCGAACCTAGAACCACCCGGTCAGAGGGACTGCAGTGACACCAGGTGAAGTCAATAGAGCTCTTCGTATTCAATCGATATGTTACTACACTAGATAAAAGTTGGATTAACTCCTCTGGGGGTTTGGGTTTTTACCATCCGTGTGCCTTACCATCATCGAAAGGCTGAACTATTGCATGAATTTTTCGCCATGTTCAATTTCATCGAATGCGGAATTAGTAATGAGCAAACTGGTTCGCAATTCAAAACACGCTTTGCAATGCGTTCCGCCATCTGCCTGACACGCTGTGCCCTTGTACTACATCACAATGTGCGCTCAATTTACAAAGAAAGTGCTGAACGTTCTGGTTTCCGCAATGCTGACCTACCGCAAGCACAATTGTGGCCTGTCTATAAAAAACATTTTTCTGCGCTCATATTGTGTGAGCTGGCGCCATGGCATCAGTGCGTACGTGTGAATGCATGCGTTCGGTGAGGAATTGATCTAGGAAGACTCTTTTAATAAGACGGACGCGCATTAGCAGACTACGTTCAAAGGGTCGTCATTTCGAGTCCTCCTGGAGCATAAATGTTGGTACACGTTGAGGATTTCTCAACTACCGTGCATCACCTACTTCAATTTCTTTCATAAATTTACAGCCATCGCCACCCCTTACCATCATTATCGTCATCAACATCATGATCATATATTAGTAGGTAAATATAACAGAAAAAATTAACCCGGAGGAGTGGGAATCGAGGAAAGAGTTTACTGGGAAGAAAGAAGACCAAGAAACAGCAATCGGAGAAGTGGTGGACGAAAAAGGAAACGACGAAAACGGAAAAATACGAGATGAAGACGTAGAAGGAGACCTGCATTCGTTGGTATATGGGAGTGGAATTGCTCATAGGCACCTGGATTGAACTCTGCATGTAGCCTACCCCGCTAACAGGTCGGCAGCGACCGGGGCTCCGTCACGCAATGCAACACAACACAATGAGCCCCTCCTGCTCCATATTCCATCGGTGCGGGTGTTTGAGATGCAAACCCAACTCCCTCCGTGCATCTGCTCGCGTATGCAAGTAGGTGCCCGTTCGTGTCAGGCCATAATGGTTCTCTCTCGCTAGCCCTATCCAATCATTGCCAGAATCGAATTTGATGATTCGAGGATGGACTCGTTTCTACAAGAAATATTTGTTGTATGAATTTTGTTAACGTACAGTTGCAAAAGTGAAAAATAATTATTAAAAACATGTCGTATTTCTATATTCTTGTGGTAATCTTGAATTTTTTATTCTACTCTACTCTCTTTTGTTTATTTTTTAATTAGCAACTAATTTTTTTATTTTAGCTTGTATATTTTAAAAAAATGTCTTCTACGTCTTCACGAAAAATATGAAATATATGATACTTTTGGACACCGGACTTTCAGGACGCCGAGGAACATCTTCACATCTAATATCAAAACCATATCAATCAATGTTGCGTTAGGTATGAAGGAGATTGATTCCGTAATTTTAAGTACATGTTTTCTGTAAATGACTTTTATATTCTGTAATGTTGTTATACTATAGTTGCTTTGTTGTATTTGTGAAAATATCCTATTAGAGACGAGTGTTGCGATTCGCGATTCTGATACATATTTTTCTACAATTTTGTTACCCTGGATATGAAATATAAATAAGGCATTATGGAGAAAATAAGATATGGTTTCGGTAAAGGAAAGGAAAATAGAGGGAGACGGCTCGATAATAATTCATATTCTCTTTAATATTTTAGTTCTATTATTTGATTTCGTATTTTCCTTCAGGAAAGGCAGTCTAGGAACTGTATGAAATTGTCGAGGGACACGAGACAACAACATGTGTCTATGCTTCTCTGTCACTGCGTGTCGATATTCCAAACGCAAAAAAGTCTGTTTCCATTGGTTTGGCAGTTTTCCTAGAGTATATCTATTTCCGTAACCTTTTCTCCGATTATTTACTCAATTTCCATTTATTATTCATCCTATTGCAAATCATATGTACATATAACCATTATACAGAATATGAGTCATATTATATGACGAGCCGGTCATATTAAATGAGCATATTGTCCAATGATACTCATCCACCACAGTTGGATTGTTATGAAATACTCGTATTGTACTTAATCTATCGATGTATTGCCTACTTACCGGAGAAATAGGGGTCTGGCAAATCGACGCAGACCTCTCGACAAAGTGATAGCACACAATTAACTCGTGATCCCTTTTCCCCGGCAATCTGTCAGTTTCCATCTATAGAGCCCTAGCAGCGATCTAGTCTCGAAGCGGAGCCTCGGCCACTCGCCGACGGGAGCGGGAGCGGAGGGTGGCGGCGGCGGCGGCAGCGACGGGCCCAAATACGACGCGCGCGAGGGCGTTTTTTGCCTGCATTTGGGCCTCGCGCGAGCCACCGCCTCCCTCCTGCCCGGCGCCGCCGCCGCCGCCGCAGCAGCCGCTCGGACCCAAATACGAGAAGGGCGGCCGCCGCCGCGGCTCCCGCGCACCGCCTCCGCCGCCGCCTCGACGCACCGGTGTTCCAAATCTCCCGCTATTGCCTTAATTGGCGTGGAGGTAACTTCGCCGTATCATCGAACAGTTCTCCTACCCCTCTGCCCCCCCTCTGGGAGACGGTGTGGATTCAGCCGGTAGAGGTTGACTCCAGTGCGGGGCGTCCGCCGCCGCCGCCGCCGCCGCCCCCTCCTCGCCTTTCACTCGCCGCCTTCGCTGCCCGGCGACCCGGCGGCGGCGGAGGCAGCGCCGCTAAATCCGTGTCCATATTTGGTCCCGGCGGTGCAGTGAACGCCTTGCGCCACTATCACCGGCTCCGCGGCCGCCGACCGCCCAGGGACGCCCCGCGGGGCCGCTCGCCCTGGGCGAAACGCCGGGCGCGGCGGACGGGCCGGCCGGGCGACGCGGATGACTGGCCAACGCGATCGATTCGGCGGGCGGCGGCCTTTATCTCCGCAGATCAAATTCCGCGCCGCGTTCGTGATGTTGTTCCAGGCCAAGTGGTTATTTAATGGCGTGCATGAGGAGAACCGTTTTTAAACGGGCCTTATGTTTCGCGTGGTCTCAAATACTTTCATTGATTTTTAACAAACTTCTTGATACAAAGTGCATTTTTAGAGCCACAAAGCATCATTACTTGGTGCAAATTGTGGTGTAACATCTACATTTCTATGAGTTCTTAATGATGCCAAAATTACATTATTTACAAGTTTTTTTGTTGATTTTTTTAATTCTAGTGAATTCATTTGCAGATGCTCATTCGTAAGAATAACTAATAGAGGTTGCAACTCTACCCAACTCAAAAATGAAATTGAATCTATTATGAATGGTATGATTCAAGTTGAGGATATTTTTCCAAACCGAAAGTAGCTCGAAATCACTTACAAAATGCGATTGATCTATTTATAAAGAATAGCTAAAACAGAATAATAGCAATCGTAATTTGATCATTATACACTTCATTACGAACAAAACCTACAGTGAAAGAGAATTTCATTTCTCTTTCTCCATTGGTGTTGATAGAATATTGTAAAAATCAATTTACTGGCTTTTATTTCCTTCGAAAACTATTGTCATGACATGAGTCATGACGTTTTTATTTCGAAAGGGGAAAAGAGAACGATTGTTCGTATTATGGCCGATACAAACGCATCATTGTGCAGCAGGAACAAATATTGTTATCGGTAAGTGGAGCACAACGCGCCGCTTATCTCCTGAGCGATTCGACGATAGCCGCAATAATACTGTATTTATCACGTCCTATTTTTGTAGCTTCAACACCAAAGCCGCTCCATCATCTCACGAGGGAGAGTTTTATCCCCCACTTTCCTCTCCTGCGCTCGCCCTTTGCGTTTCGGGGCCCTCTGGAAGCTTCTGCGAGGCTCACCCCCAGGGCCGCTGCGGCGATGACAATGGCCAGGCGCCGGCAAGGGTGCCCGGCAGGCAAGGGAAGGGAGGGTCGCGTCTGTGAGGGGTCGGAGGCTGCGACAGAGCAGGCATGCGTATTCGGTTTCCGTCTGGGTGAAAGACCGCTCGTTCTCACCAAGTCACACTCAAGACACGAGGACAAGGAGAGAGCAGATTTTTTAATGAATGAACGCTTGTATTTGATATTTGAATAAACGAAATCTCATAAAAAATGATGTAATTTTAGAAAAAAATACGGGCTACTTATTAAATTAATTTTTAATAATTTCAAGTGCATTTATTTAATGCATTATATTTAATTACGAGGCGGACGGAAGAATCGGATCCTACTCGTCAAACGGAGTCAAGAACCCAAATCTTTTGACATCTTTCGGTTTCCGCATTGGAACAAGTCATCATACCGGAAGGACGAGTCTCGCCGGCCCCACTTGATCGAACGTGATTCCATCGTCCCCTCTACGAGCTGAAGTCTAAATCCCAGAGTAGGTACCGCGAGGAAGAAAGCGGGCTTTAACATAAGTATCACTCATCACTGCAGCCAGCACCGATTAGAAACCCGGCAATCGGCCCGCGTGCAGGAGCCGCTCCGCGCGCCCCAGAGGGACCTTTCTTACTTACTTACTTCCTCTTTACTTTCTTCTTATGAACAAATAAATTGAAAGAAAATGTCTCATAAATCAAATACTCAAAAATATTGCAGAAATACTTCCTGATCTATCAATTGTTGGATTTTATTATCATGCGAATGAGATTAGTAGTCAGACAAATAATATTTTGTAGAATATATCTGTCACATGATTTATAAATTAATTTTCTGATGCATTACTGTCTCTATTTATTCCAATTTTTAAAAAAAAATACAAATATGGCTTCAGATTCGGATTCAGCGACCCCAAAAACCCCTAAATAAATGTTTTATATGCGATTGGCATCTTATTTGACTTTTGGCCAGCTTTTCGGGCTTTTTCCCCAGCGTGCGCCGGCGGGCGAGAGACGTGCGGCAACGCACGTGGCCCGCTTCCGCGCGCTCCCCCGCCGCGCCGCCCCGCGCCACCAAATTGTCGAGCCATTACGAGGGAAGAATGACGTCCCCCCTGCAGCTCCGGGCGAGCGTCAGGGCGGGCGGCGCTGGAACGCGCGCGCTCCGAGCCGGAGATCTCTCGGCGCCGACGCCTCACAATGCGCACGCGGACTGCGGGGGAGAAGCTGCCTCTCCGTCTGCTGAAAGCGCGAATAAAGTGAATGTAGGGATGGATTTGCTTCAAAACCGGGCCGGGAGAGAGTGAGGCAGTATTTGTTTCCGAGAGCTGTTTACTGAGGTCACCGTCGGACAGAGGCGGATCCATGGGGGGAGGGGCATGGGGCCATTCCCCCTCCCCCATAGGTTTAGATAAAAATGTTCGTTACATTTTTTTATTAGCCAAAATTTATGTAAATATTTATTTATGTTAGAGTTATGTAATTATTTAAAAATTAATATTGTAGAGTGTCTTATAAACACTACAAAAATGCACAATATAATGCATGTTTATTATTTAACAAAGCCTATGATGGCCCCCCAAAACAGATCTGCTGGATCCTCCCCTGCTGTCAGTGTAGTTGTATGTTAAATTATGGGAGGTGAAGTGATCTCCTCTTGCAAGAACACGGGATCCGGCGCTGACCTACACGTCGGCTTACTGTTTTCCCTTTCCTACCTCTGCCCCAGCGGTGATATTGTCGTGACATGAAGTCCTCCGCATAAACTGAAACGATTTCGCGATGAAACGCGAAGCCGCTCATGTCCTTGGCGTTGAGGTATACATCAACGGAATGATAAGCTACAGTGTAACAGCGCGCACTTCGTACTTGGCGGGGGAGGAAGAGAGCGCTCACCTTAAACCCTGACCACAACGACAGTCGGGGCGCTACTGACTTCCCTTACCACACGTTCGCTTCAGCTAGCTTTTCCCTATTCAACAGTCGTTCTAAACTGCGAAAAATATATTTCTCTGCAAGAGCTACGCGCTTTATGTCCTTACTTTCCGGATATCCCTTGTATTAGTAGGTATAGCACAGGCAGGCCTATTCCTCTTCGTACATTCTTTGTCTCTTTTTTCTTCTTCTTCAAGAGTGACATATAACGTGAGCTGCCTGAGCTGCGCAAGATGAATGCAGCTCCGCTTCTGCGTGTGTGCCAAGGAGGGGCGGCGTCTCATGGGGGCTCGGAGGGAGGAAGTGACATTGTCATCAGCGCGAGGCCTGGACACGTGTTTTGCGCCACGAGCCGTGCGGAAGTTGCATCAGTCATCACCCGGTCCGGCGGCTGGGGGTGATGAGATGTCCTTTCTTTCCGCTGTTGGTTCCCCTCTGTACTGTATTTACTCAACCTGTTGGTTTTGTCCGTCCTCCTGTTTCTTCAAGTTTCTGTTTCCTGCAGCTTTTCCCATTTAATTCTTAATGCTGCCCGTTTTCGTCTATTTTGTTTTCGAACTGTCGCCCGACCCTTTTCCTACGTTTTACACTTTTTTTTGTAGTTTTGCTTCTTAACAGTCACTATTACCTACTGTTTCAACTTCTATTCTTGACAATTTCTTCTATTTTTTAAAATTTCAATGTTCACCAAGTTAAAATTGTTAGGTTATATTTTTAACGTTAATTTCACGTTCGTTTCTACCTTTTCCTAGCCACTATAACTTCATGAGATGCTGTTGTCAGTTTTTCTTCCTTATTGCTTTCCATTTTATTCTGAAAGAGTCTCTAAAATTATGTTTCTTCTTGGTTGTCCATAAAAACTTTCCGTTTATTATTATTATTATTATTATTATTATTATTATTATTATTATTATTATTATTATTATTATTTTTTTTTTTTTTTTTTTCATTTTCCATATCCGTCTTCTAATGGTCTCGGAAACCTTTCATCCAATTTTATTGCTCTCTTCCGCATCTTTTTAACCGGGTCTTCTTCATGTTCTTCTTCCGTGAATGTCTCCGGTCTAATTTACGTTCACACATCGCGGACACCGCAATCGCAGCATGAGGACAGGTTTGTCGGGCGTCAAACGAGCACCTCGGAGAGTACGAAGAACAAGACTCCGCCGCCACGAAGTTTCTCTTTCTTGCGCGCGGACGCTCGTGCGCGCGCTTGGCGAACCGGTCGCGCGCCCGCGCCGCCCCGCCCTGCCCCGCCCCGTCCCGCTCCCCGCCCCGCTCCCCGCCCCGCTCCCCGCCCCGCTCCCCGCCCCGCTCCCCGCCCCGCTCCCCGCCCCGCTCCCCGCCCCGCTCCCCGCCCCGCCCCGCGCCGCACGCCCCGCGCCGCACGCCCCGCCCCACCCTGCCCCTCGCCGCACGCCCCGTCCCGCCCCGCGCCGCACGCCCCGCCCCGCCCCTCCACGCCCCGCCCCTCCACGCCCCGCCCCGCGCCGCACGCCCCGCCCCACCCTGCCCCTCGCCGCACGCCCCGTCCCGCCCCGCGCCGCACGCCCCGCCCCGCCCCTCCACGCCCCGCCCCGCGCCGCACGCCCCCGTCCCGCCCCGCCTCGCCCTCCCCGCCCCGCCCTCCCCGCCCCGCCCTGCGCCGCACGCCCCCGCCCCGCCTCGTCCGCCCCGCCCCGCCCGGCCCCGGCCCGCCCCGCGCCGCACGCCCCCGCCCCCTCCCGATGGGCCAAACGGCGCGCGCACAGGGAATAAGACGAACTTAGAGTATACAATTGCACAGTGGCGTAGCTCCAGTTGGTGTCACCCGGGGCAAAACTAATGGTGTCACCCCCCATAAATGAAATATAAAAATATCTATTAGTGAATAGTTTATACAATATTTAATCAAAATAAATGTATATTTGCACATTAAATTTATTTACAATGTATTAAAATATATTAAAAACTGTATGCAATTCAGAATAATTGAAATATAATTTTTAAATAATTAGCGTATAATTTTAACTATAACATTTTCTAGTTGGTATCACCCCTAAAACGGTGACACCCATGGCGAACTGCCCCCCCCTGCCACCTGTTACTACGCCACTGCAATTGCATTCTTATACATAGGCATGGGCTTTGGGGGAGGGCAGGGGCGCTGTGCCTAAGGATGACGGAAAAACATTGATATTTTCGAGCACAATCATTGAAATTATAACATCGGTGTTTTGCCTTCGAAGTTTTCTTCAGATAGATGTATTTGTTCAGTAACATGGATGGTTTCAAAAAATAATGATATAAATAACGGTATCTCCCCGAACTTGTCACCGCCCCAACGGGGAAAAAACTCTAAGCTATAAACTTGTCCCTCGCCATGTGCGTTAGTGTAGTGTTTGTGTCAGGGGGAAGGAGAAGAGAGAAGAAGAAAATGATGAAGAAGGAATGTCACGCGTGGTCCATGGCCCGTTGCTAGGAGATAGCTCCGGTATTCTTTTGATATAAAGAGGTTATTATGAGAAGGGGCTGCTTTGGCAGTTACTGCTTGAATACAGCTAGCAACTTAACTGCAGGTTACGTCCATTCACTCAATTCGCCAATGCCTTCGTTTTATTTGCTCGTTTTCTTAGCTTCACCATCTCTTGCAATTCCTCCGCGGTTAATTATTTTACGTATTTTGAGGGGTGCCAGGTTAATAGCTTAAACAAACATCTTGTTGCAATGTTGTTCTGAAGTTGGCAAAAATACTTCTTCTGGAACTACATTGTTTTATTGTGTTACATAATTCATGGGTTCCCTTGCTTTTCTCTGAAGGTGGGTGAAATTCAAGACATTGCCGCGGCACAACTAGCGGTTAGTACATCAAAGCGCCTTCCAGCTCTCAGAAGGTAATTTATGTTTCGCTGATGCTTTCTCTATTCATTCAGTCCATCCGGGTCTCAGCGAACTCTTTTCCTACTTCTTTGGATTGTCACTACATTCCTTTGTTGGATAATTCACTCCCATACATTCTTTGGTTCCGAGCACATCTTTGGTTCCTTCTCAAATTCAACTTCTCACTCCAATTTCTGCGGGTCATTGGGCCTCTGTGATGGAATCGGTTGACTTGCTTCGTGACGCAACATTTTTTATAAAAGTTTAAGGATGAAATATTTACACAATAATACATAACTCGAAATGTTAATGTTGAGTAAAATATCATTTATTTACAATTAATTCCATATTGCAAATATGTTAATTTATTTACTAACTTTGATTACGTAAATTGAAACCACTAACCTTAGATCAGTTTCCTAATAAGTACGAAGGGCATCTACAATGAAAGTTTCCCTAGGTCGCCAACAAAAAGAAAACGCCATTTCAAGGAAAAACTTGAAATCAGATATTCGATCGCAGATACAGCACGTGTCGCATTATTTTAACACACCGCCGTCAGAATTGAAACGTTTGTCATACCGTCTCATAAAATTAACATTTGTATTTCTGTTTTGTATAGGTCTGCCACCTGGGGTAGGTACCAATGATTGACAGCCACCTGCACCTCTGCTTCACTGTGATGCGTAATGCCGTCCAGATACAAATTTCTTGAGGTGAAAGAAAATGTGGAAATCGCTGAGAGTGCCGCTGGGAGGAGTTTGACCATCCCCCCAATAGTTCGGATCTCGCCTCCAGCTATTTCTATCTTTTGTATTCCTCATGAAATTCCTGACCGGTCAGCATTACCCTTATTACAGTGACTCAGTGTGCAAGTGGCTGTCAAACACTGACATACCCAGGCTGCAGGCTTCTACGTCACAAGATACTATATTAATCGCACGGTACGACAAATGTCTCAATTCCGATGTCTATTACGTGAAAAAAGTGCACATGTGCTCTACCTGATACAGTACATTTTTTTCACGAAATTGTGTTTACTTTTTGCTGACGACCTGCGGAAAATTACTTTCTGGATGCGCCTCGTATTACTGGAACACAAATATTCTAATAATTCACGACTACAATAATAATCCACATTACTATCAAGATCAGTCTGTCACCTTTCGCACGATGAATAGGAAAATTAAAGGAAAATTTTATATACATATATATATATATATATATATATATATATATATATATATATATATATAAGTTAATAATGATAAATGTAATAGTTTGGATTTTTGCAAAACGGATTTGTATCGCAACATCTTATTACACTACTTAACTCATAAATATATATTACAATTGGTAATATTTAGATATCCAAACCAACGGCATCCAATGCTGTATGTTCATCATTCTGGTCAGAGGAGAGAAGTCTAATACAGTGGTCTTCCAAGTGGGCCGTGGAGTGCAAATGTTTGAGGCACGGAGAGCGCTGCGCTGCCGGTGTCGCTTAACCCACTGTGCGCCGCGCGAGCCGCGTCCGGAAAGAAGGCAAGTAGGCTGCCGCGGGCAGGTGGGCGCGAGCGCGCGCGCGCGCGCGAGCGAGCGAGCGGCGTGTGCGAGCGGCGCGCTCTCTTCCACGAAGCCTCCGCCGCCGACGTCCCAGGGTCGACGCCCGCCTCGGCCTACTCTCGCGCCGCCGGCCGCCCCACGCGCCGCGGCGACGCAACGCCCGCACCGTCTCGCCTCGGCCGAATGTGTGCCTCGGGCGCTCTCTGGCTCTGAAAAGAAACAAGCTCATATGTTTTCCAGGGCTGGAATACTTCGTTTTCTATGAGAACAGAGCGCAACGAACAAAAAGCGCCGGATGAGGTGGCTCAGAGCATCGATTGATCTCACTGCAGTGTCTCTCACTGGGAGGTCCTGGGGTTCGAGTCCCGGCGGCGATGGTAGCCAGATAACTAGGTCGGGTTCTGTCAGTGTCTGGACGAGAATGCTAGCGACCGGCTGCTCTGATTGGTAGTTTTTCGTTGTTTCTCCGATCTGTACCAAACGAATGCCGGAGCAGTACCCTAACAAACGGGTCACGGACCGCACGCGATCATTTCCTTCCCATTCCTTGTCCTGTCCTACCCCTTACTTACACACACACACACACACACACTTATAACCACTACACTACCTCTCATGCGAGGAGACTGGTCGGGAGCTAAGAGCTTGTACCGGCCGGGACGGTGCCCTGCTGGTGGGAGATATATGGTTAGGGAAAACCCTGCTAGCCGACGGTAGGTCGGCGCCGGATCTTGCCACCCAGCGGGGGCACCGTCACCGCCACCTCCCGAGCAAAAACATGCACTACACTTACGAGACTAATAACCTTAGTAGTTGACGTGCCCAGAATAACTAGAAATCAATCCACAAAACGCAGTACAATACTCATCTAGAAGCAGTACCGGATCGGCGTTACTCGATGCAGCAGTGTACATTTGGTTTTAATCCCAGAGTATGTGATCTAACGTTGATGGAAAAGAGTTGGATTCTTAGCGATTAGAAATCGTGTATTTAAAAACTATCACGAATCGACTATAATTAAAATTTTGCTTAGAATCAACCGTGATATAGCGGTACTCCTAGTTTTCTGCTTCATGTGGGATTGCTAGTCGTGTGTGGCTCTCTTTGCAGTTTCGAAGTACTTAACTTCAAATATTAACTCAGATTTTCTGTCTAAATAATTTCAATAGTTGTTTATAGCTTCTCTGTCGTGTAGA
This sequence comes from Acheta domesticus, assembly GCA_031308135.1. Lineage (NCBI taxonomy): Eukaryota > Metazoa > Arthropoda > Insecta > Orthoptera > Gryllidae > Acheta > Acheta domesticus. Next base: position 40,261,230 of record JAHLJT010004567.1, on the reverse strand, counting down.
GAATCGCTGAAGCTTCGAACAACTAAGGAACTTTTCTGTAGCATTAGGATAAGAAGGAGGTACTAAACGAGCAAAAAAAAATCAATTAAGCCTTCCACCAGGAACCCAATTCCTAATTTGGGTTAAATAAGTCTTTTACTTATTTTTACTTATCCAATTGTCTGTGGCGCATATCAAAACGGTTGACAATTCGGTGCTAGTCTTCGTGTTATTTCACAGTTATGTATTGAGTGAATAATATAAACTGCATAAACACGCAATAATGCAATCAAGGTTATCGTCGCGAATTTCGAACACTCAGACGTTTTCTGTAAAATACAACGAATTCAGCCAATTTCACATTTACTGTAACACTCAAACGATATTTTCTTAAAAACGACTCCAAATGTTTCAACTAAAATGTCCTTATAAAACGAGGTTTTATTCTTCTTTAATATTGTTAAGGGATAATTTCGGTTCTACCATTATAAAACCGGAAAATTGAGTAAATTTAAAATAAATGTACTTTGGGCGGCGATAGATAGAAGCTGGCAAAAGTATGTGGTAAAACCGAAAAGTTAGGCCAAACCAAAGAAAATTAGAAAACTAACATGTACGAGAAAGTCTGTGCCATTTGTGGTACAACTAGTTTCAAAAATATGTTCAATTAAATAATGTGATGCACATTTAAAGATAATCATTTTCATCTAAACCATGAAGTTTCCTTAAATATAATGTTATGGGGAAACGTGACCTCGTCCAGGGGAGAGCGCATGCTCTAAAAGGTTGACAATCGCTGTTTTAAATAACAGCGAGCCCTAGCATTCTCCATTGAAAGTAGTGGTTTCTCGCGTGCCTTTCTCAGTGGTTCCTGACCTGTTTCAAATTTTTTCTCTTACTAGATTTCAAACACTAAGCTTATCCTACTTTTTAGAAAATCTCTATTTTTCGAAAATTTGTCATTTTTTCTCGAAGAACGTGGAACTTTCATATATCGTCTGTGAAAAGTTTCTCGCATTTTTCATATAAATATTCCGGAAACATTTTAGAATTTTCAGTAATTTTTTTTGGCGGTTTGAAATTATCTTCCATTTTTCTATATATTTCCTATTAATAAATTCGAGATATTCTAAGCACCTGCTTAAAAACATTTAAGTAGTATGCAACAAGTTTTACAAAGTGAACAAGATTAATAGGTAGGAAATATTTCATAAACAGAGCATAGTTGATTTTAATTTTTGATTCGAAGTAACTGTTTTACAACTTTTTAATTGAATTTAGAGAAGCGTGTTTAGTTTTGCATTTTCATTTATTACTGTTGACATTCATTTTCCTCCTTTTTAAACAGGGTTCAAAACAAATGGCGAACGATTACTTAATTAATTAAATGATGCTTAAACCAAAACATACAATTCGGTAGTAAATTCATACGATTTCAATCACAGAATATTTACGAATGAAACCACAACACAGCGTTAATGAAACACAACATAAATATATTTGTTTCTACATGTACGACGAACGAACCAAATTTTATAAGTGACTGCTAAAATGATAGCAAGTGAATAATTTATACATGGAATGCGCAACATTAATTTAACCTTTTTTTAACATGAACAACTTATAATGAAAAGGGAGTCAAGGATGAGCTATATTTCTTACGCCTTTCTTAGCCCTTCTCTTGCCCAAAGAGAAAGGAGAAACGAACATTAAAAAGACGCAACGATGAACGTGTCTCCTTCTGCACAATAGTTTAGAAAAGCCTGAAATTCTCATACTTTGGAATTATGATGGAAAGGTTTTTAACTAATAATCTGGAATTAATTTAGTATTTTTAATCTGAAATTCAATTGTCACGTATGTTAGATGCTTAAATCATCACTTTTTTGTGCCTAAAATTCCGAGGTCTAATTATTACATTTAGAGCGTTGAGCGCATCCTGCTATTCATGAACTCTATACTGTTATTCCATATCTTCAGAAAAACGTGTCTGTGTCTGATGTGTTTCATCCTAAATTTTCATATATCGCTGATAGCAATATTGTTTCAGATGCATTCTTTTTGCTATTGCAGTCCTGGTGCAATATTCACCAACCGTTCTCGTGAGACAATTGAGGCATTCCGCAAGTGGTCGCCGTTCGAATCCAGGGCGGCCGGCGTGGGCCGAACGCTGGCTGCGCGGGGCGGCGGCGGCGGGCGGGCCAAGGTCGCGCAGGGGTCAGGGCCGGCGCGGGCGTCCTCGCGGCCCGGCGACCTCGCGACGCCGACCTCCCGCGCCCTCCGCCCCCCCCCGCACACTGGGCCGAACGATACGAGAAGCTCCCGAAGCTTGGGTGCCTCTGTCACACATTTAAGGGGGCCCATTTTTTCTTCGATCAGTAACAAACGCACCCTAGTATATCAGCAATGATGTACTCCACACGACCTTCAAATCAAGACCATCAAAGAATCGATCGAAAATTAAAGTAATATGCAACATTGGTAAAACCACTCCAATGACTAGGTAACGTTATCACTCAACTTTACAGAGAGGAGAGTTTGCATTTCACGCGTTAGCAGACTCGAGTTTATGCGTAGTTTGTCTGCGCCCTCCATTTTGCCCATTTGGGCCCAGTGTGCGCTTCGGCGGGCAGGTGGGTATGCAGCCCGACGCTTGGCCTCCCGTGCCCCGGGCGCGCTGCTCAGCAGGTGCTCTCTGATTTCCCCACCCCCGCCCCCGCCCATCCCGCCGCCGACGCCCCGCCTAGCCCAAGCAACAACAACGGGGGGCTTTTCCCAACAGGACGCTGGTTTCGATTTTTCTTCTAGAAAGTGTGTGATTTTTCTCTTAGGAACATGTGTCTTTCTCTCTGGCCACACGATGGTCGACTTGTTGCTGAATAATTACGGAATTTCAATAACTTTCTAGTTTTTTAATAACAAAATTGCTTCCATATCGTTCCATTTGCATTGTCATTTCGTTGGTAAACTTTTGAAGGAGGAGAAAGGTTTGGTAATCGGACTTGATGTATAATCTACAATGTTAAGAATGTTAGAAAGTTCCCTTGGATTTTACTTTCTGGAAGACAAATATGTTTTTTGAAAAATTATTTCTGTTTATTCAACATAATTGTCTTTTATGTAATTGTAACGTTATGGTACGAGGATGAAACGATATGCTAATGATAAGGGGTGAAAGGATGAACAACAATGTCCGAGGCGGAACTCGAAACCGCCACCCCTCGGTCCGAGATCATTACAGCACTATTGCCTTAGCGATCTCGGCGACAGGGCCGACTTTCGAGAATCTCGAGTTAATTTGTTGCTTGCTGATGCTGTGCGACTTAGTTTGAATTCTCTTTCGCTGGGGCTGTTGGGTAAAGACATAAAGAATAATGAGTAAAAATACCTTAAGATAGGTGTTCTAAGATTGGTTGTGATTGCAGTTACATTTCAATTCGTTTGGCAAGAACCCAAGGAATTTAATTGTTTCTAGTTCTTTGTTTTGTACACTCGAGTTTCTTGAATGTTTGATTTGGCAGCTTATTTTTGAGGATTTGAGCTTTTTTGTTGGAGACAATTCGTTTATTTTTTGGGGGAATAAGAGGGTCTAGAAATTAGAAAAATCACGGGAATAATTTTCCGGAATGGATACTCTGCAGAAGATTAATACAAGATTTTCAAATGACTGTTAGAAATCAGTACACTAATATTTATGCGGTCAATTTATTTCTTCCGCGTAAATTAATTCAATACGATTTATATGCACGAATACTTTTTATACTTATTTACGAACACATGTGCCACCAAAAGGAAGTACCACCAATTTCCTCCAAAAGGAAGAAATTCGATGAGATTGGAAATGTGTTCTCTGCATCAGACTCAGTGCACCTGGACCGTTGATGGCAGCAGATGGTTTTCAGAGCCTCTGATGGAAGCAGGTGTTATGTCACATGTTCATTGTAGTTCTAGGTAATCGATTGGGAGGAGCACCTGATGTGAATAATAAGTACTTACCATAGCTAGTCATGTATTAATATTCCTACGTTGCAAACTTGATAAAGAACAAACACATTTATTCTTTCTGAAGATATCAGTAAGTATGAAGTATTTTCCTATTTCCAATGAGTTATCGTCTCAGTAATGAAATCGCAAAAGCTCTTAGTTCTCATTATATCGAGTCTATTAAAAAGTGAGTGCTATAATTCCTGAAATTCCTTATCAGATTGTCACAATGTTAAATACAATCTTTATGGGTTATCAATGTCACTTCTGAAGATAAAGTTAATTGGAAATAATACAGTTACATGCCGTTGTATCAAATGATGAAAGCCAGTTTGAAATGTGAAATGTAACTGAAATAAAATTCGATAACGCGCGGAAAAGGCACAATAATTAATGATACATCACAATTGAGTTCAATAATTATCATTTCTAGCTACATTAAAGATATCATAAATATTTGTATCAATAGATATTTTTATTCAAGAAATTTTACTACTTATTGACATTTTTTCCTTTCTACTTTCAATAATTTTCCCTCATAAAACTTGTTATTTATGCACTTGAAATGAAAGAATTAGTTTTCTAACTGTAAGGGGAAGTGATAGTGTCCATGGTACTCGAAAATATGGGCTTGAATTCAGGCAAAATTAGCTAGAAAAATGTCACTATCTTGTAGAATTAAAAACCATCATAATTAATTTAGAAAAGTGTTAATGAGAAATTCTCCATATTTATAATATCTCTCACCACCATCCATTGTTGAATATATTGGAAGTTCTACGGCAGAAAACAAGAGGAAATGTTTGACGTGGTATTCCGAAATACCTTTATCAACGCTCTTACGCAGTAATATCGTATAAATGTCGAATCAGTTTCTCAAGGATGAAGATTTGATCATTTTCCACAACTTGCCAGCCCTCATGCAACTACATTATTAATTACCGAATCAAATAAACATTGTCGTCATGCTGAGAGGGATATATAATTATATTTAATCATGTGATGCAAATGACAATATCATGGTGTATTCTGAGTTCAACATTGTAGTTCCTTTGTAGCTGAAGGCCACAGTTACAATCTTCCGCCAGCTTAAATACTGTGGCAGCATAGTACCAAACGGCGTGAAGCCTAGCTATTAAGTTTGAGCACGCCACGTATGACACACTCTGGTTATCGTAAGGAGTAGCGCACGCACTCTGGTGTCGCAGCGCGCAACGCGGCAAAGAAGAAGGATGAGACAGTGATAAAGACGCTAGGAGTGGATGACGCACGAAACATCGAAAGGCGATAAAGCCTCGAAGACTCGATATGGCGGGGAATTTGCCACGCCCAAACGCGTAAACAGTGAGTGGTGAGATGGCGGAAAGTGGGGACGAAACGAGAAGTAAAGAAATGAACGTAGCGAAAGAAAGAAAGAAACAGATTGGGGTGCGGGTCGCGGCAACGGACAGAGAACGCTGGTTGCAACAGGAAACACAAGGCAGGGGAAATGAATTGAAGGGGGAAAAGGAAGGAAAACCCCAAAATGCCGGGGGGAGGGGCGAGCGGGGAGCATGGAGAAGAAACCGCAGGGCATTGCCACTAACGAGGCAAGAGGAAAACGCCGCCCGTGAGGGTACGCCGCATTGCGGGCCTGGCTGTGCGAGCGGGTTGTCGGGAAGTCTAGAGGACGGGACAAGGCGGAACCGGGCGTTTCCTGCGGGCGCTGTCCCGCCTCCCACTGCCTCGCCACGATCCGCGTCGCCCTCGCCCCCCACCCCCCAACGATAAGGCGCCCCATATTCCGTCCGATAAGCCGCGCGGCGCTGGGGCCGTGCCGGACGGCGCGGTGCCCTCTCCTTGGGGAATGAGGCCAGCGCGGAAGCCCCGCCGGAGCGCGCGGCCGCACCTTGTCCTTCACCCCCGCCGACCAGCCCAGCCCGCCCTTCGCCGCGCCGCGCCTTTCCCCGGCTTCTACCTGACGCCCCCACCCACACCTCGGGTCGGGCCCTCAGCCTCAGACAATAACAGAAGTTTTGTGGCTTTCGGTGTTGCCACTCTGATGCTTCTGTTGCCCCCGAAAAGTTTATTCCCTAAACCGGGACACAGATATTTTGAAGAAATTAAATCTCAACAATTACATTATGTCAATTGTCAATTGCACTCTGATTTTTTCTGATGATTTTTAATTTCAGGTTGATTTTTATTTGACGTTTACCTTGTACGTATGTCTATGGCAGATCATAATAAGAATTTATTATTACATATTATATTATTACGCAAGAAACAAGTTCATATTTTGATTATATAAAAGTTCCAAATGATTATAGACAGTTTTAATGATAACAAATATAGTAATAATAATACATATGTTATCATTAAAACTGTCTATAATCATTTGGAACTTTTATATACTCAACAATTCACAAGAGACAGTCTATAGTTCAATTTAAATTCATATTTTCATAAAAAATCAAAGAATCTATGCTACAAACATGCTACAAAAAATATGGTCATGTTTTAAAATTGCTTTTGAAGAGAGTAAACAATTCATTATTTCTATCCAATCCAATGAACTTTTTTTTCTCGCAACAGATTCCTTCACTTAGATCTTTCCTTTTTTTCTAATTCAATCATGATTTGGGATTGGTTCGCAAGTACATCCTCACCTTTGCGTGCGGTGACGAAGTGCATTCTTTCCTCTGCCACGCCCATCTCCGCCCAAGCCGCTCCCCGGCCCGTTCGCAGATACCGCTGCGCTGCGCTCACGTCTTTACAGTCATTTCCGATTCCTCCGCCCATTCAGGGCGATAAGGGCCCGGGTCGCGCCGCGCCCTGGCCCCCCCCCCCCGGCGAAGATGCGCGCTTCCGCATCCGCACACGGCGCATTCCGCGCTGCAAGCAAGCACCTCCCTGCAGCTACTCTGGATGCTTTGCGAACGAAATATTGGATGGGAATGGCTTCATATTCGGGAAAGATTTACGTTGATGGAGTAGTATACCGAGTTGTTATAGGAAGGATGTTTGTGGAAAGCCGACTCCGGTTTTTATTTGTTTTTTATTTATTTGGTCAAAAAACAGTAAAAACTGTATATGACGTGTGGGGAAAGAGATTATCTGCGCACATTTTCTTGAGGCCCAGAATAAAAGAATAAAAAAAAAAAATTAAAAAAGTGTAGCGGTGGACCCTTGGGAACTATCGGCTTTAGTTCAGTACATCAGATATTCACTATATTCAATAATGCCAGAATTAAATGTTTTCTCTATATGATTGTTATATTTTTATTTCTATTTCAACGGAACAGTGCTGTATCCTTGCACTAATTATTTAAAATTTCAATATACGGTATTTAACCTTAACATAAATGCTAACTCGTAACTGTTCTTTATGCAGTAGTATTTCTGTATCCTTCCCCAGTGTTCATGTAATCACCAGATCTGATTCTACTTTGCCCACACGCATATTTTAGTGTAGTCTTGACACACTTCAACACCTCTTTGAAATCTTCACTAGACCGTTAGAACAGCTTCTTCTTTTGTATCCTCTTAATCACACTCGTTTTCTTTTGCCCTGTAAGATTTACACACCGTGTTCAAGATGTCCTGGCATTCTAGGCACATTCAGCTTTATTAGTTTTAATTTGGCAGACTGCGTCATCAGACTCAAAGGAATTATCATTCAGGAACTGAGAAATTCGAACAGTGCTTGTTCCCGTTGTACCTCTAACCCGCCAAAATTGCTATAAACAACTCATTTGACTGTCTGCGAACGCTGCAACTTGAATTCGAGGTACTGGAGGCACAATACATTTTTCCTGGAAGGTATTTCTTTTGTTCACCAGAACCAAATTTCTTTTGCTTATTCGTAGTGTGTTTGGAAGTGGACTAGTGACAGGTTCACGAGCACCTAAAGTTCACTGCATCTAAGTTCATTATATCTAGAGTAGTCTATAAATTGATAATATTCCTAATTCGTAAGTTTGTAATTACACAAGTAAACAATAAAAGAACTTTAATTTTGCGTGCAAAAGAATTTTAATCCATTTAGTAGAAATAATTAACATGCATACTGCTGGAGCAAGGCTGTGAATGCACGCAGTCCAAACCGGCAAAAAATCACTTACCGAACTCCTGTTTGTTTGGACCGAACTATGGCGAAGAACGCGGAAACGTTGTGAAGCCATTCTCCTCACAGGACAATGCTGTTCGAGGAAAGGGCTGGCCTCCGCGAGGAAAACATTTTTGGTGTCTCCTCGGCTGCGTGGAGATACCGAAATACTGTCCATGTTGCTTCTTAAATGCAGTGCATTTCCGCGACGAATTCCTTGAATCATTGTGTAAAACGACGTGATCTCTGCTTTTACAGAAAAGTGTATCAAATAATATTATTTTTGAAAATATCAATTATTAATACGTCACCTTCAAAATACGTATGACCCACTTCAGTCGTCCTGGATTTAAGATTCCTGCAGAAACACTTGAATCTCCAAAATCTTATTGGCTTCTGGAGACGAAATCAAGAACAACAACAACAACAACAACAACAAAATGCAAATTAACTTTTATTTCCGCCTTGTCGATTTGCGATGGATTTATGATTTGGGAGAAACAAAATGAAATATGTTCTTCTCAAAGATGTATTTATAATATACATTTTCCTAAGATAAGTACTATGATGAATGAAATGTGACATGTGAAGCACTTTTGTATATTACATTGCTTGAATATTTACCACATAATTTTCGTTGATACTGAAAAACAATCTTTGTTTAAATGTTCATACAGAACACATACATTTTACTTATACTACTACAGTAACTCGCTTCAACAACTTGCTCTCATCCTCCTCGGATAGCAGACGTTAAACAGAGACGTGAATACAGTCCCAGATTCCATCGGCCTCGTGCTTCACGAGTTTCATCCCTTGTGGAAACACGCCTCTGCCATTTTCAACTCCCATTTTCAACACAACCCAGGAAACGGCCCCGCTGGCTGTTTCCCTGAGTGGGGCCACAACACTGTCCAGACGCTGTTACATCTCCTCCGTCACTACATTTGCTAAGCCAGATTTACTGGGTCCACCCAGGTTTGAAATATTTTTAACAACCAACTCCATTTTGCTAAAAAATAATCCCCACTCAAACAAATATATTGTTAATACTTAGGCTAGAATTTACTTTCTGGAGAATTATTTTTGTCGGATATCATGTATTTTAAGAGGAGTTCGAGACATTTTGAGATGTTGCTTCATTTTTTGTCCAGTTTCCCGTCGGGCACAAAGTAGCTCTCATTTAGAAATTCCAGTTTCACTTGTATCTAATACCCAAAGTAGTGTTCAAGAATATTTTTGGGACAATCTCCATTCGTAGAGAGACAATATACTTGTAGTATTCCATTCAAATGACATAGTTAGCCGATTATACTTTTTCCCTTTACATCGCTTACAGTTTTAATTATTTTTGGTGAAAAATATATTCCGAAAAATTAAATGATGCTTTAACTCTGGGAAAAAATATACATATCGGATCATCAGAGTGTACTTATTAGCTGTAATTTCTCATTTAAAATATTCTTTGGCGCAATTGGGCCGTGGTCAAATTGGTGTCCTAGCCATTCCGAACAGTTCGGCCCTGCTTGGCTGGAAGAGCCGTCAATGCGAAACGCCGCCGCCCCGTTTCCCCTCTCACAGGGCCACGCCCACTACCGCGACGTCCGCCCGCGTTGCCTATCGCTTCTGCGGTCGGTCAGCGGCGGCGTTGTCAGAGCCACCATCCCCACCTCGAGCTGCTTCCGTTGTTGCCGCTTCCACTCCACATGAACATGCCTTTTAGACATTTTCGAATAACCGACATTTTTTCTCCTTCTACATTAACATTTTTAAGTAGAGTGAAATATTTAAAGTAAATATGACTGATAAGTGACCACATAAACTAAGCCATTTTAGTTTTAGCTACGGACTGTTTCCCTGTATTAATTAACAATAATTCCTAATATTTAAGTTAAGAATTCTCTAAAATGTGTGATTTTGCATCATAGATGTAAGGATTGGGATGAAGTAGCTTTCTTTTTACCCCGTAGTTAGAACTTCTCACTTACAAGCGTACAGGGGTGCTTTTGGCCCTCTGGAAATAAATAAGTATGCTCATAAAAATAAAGAATAGAACAATGCTTATACGTAAGTATGTTCGTAAAAGTGGACCAGTTATTCAGCAGTTCTTGGCGGGTTGCGCGATCTGTTTCTTTCTTTGACCGATTTTCTTCCGGTCGCCTCTTCTCCTTCCCCTTGTACTGTAGCCACAATGTTAATGAAAAAATGAAGAAGAAGAAGAAGAAAAAAAGATTTTACGAAAAAAACATTACTGGAATAGGAGATTATGGATGCGAATCTTCGGTCCCCGGCTACTTCCATGGGTTAAGTTAGATACGTAATAAATTAGTTATTAAAACCCTGTTCCCTTCTTTGGCGCAAAAGCCAAAGAGCTGCTGCGTATGTATCTAGAACAGGACTCGCCAACGGCCTGCGGGCCGCATACGGTCCGCCTGATCTTTTTGAGCGGCCCGCGACTGCTTTGAAAAAAATATTATACCAACCAAATACAATACAATTGCACAATTCGAATTATTTTTAATTAATGGCGTGTTACTTTTCTCGCGTATACATTAATCATTAATTATTTGGGTAAAAGTCGTAACTAATATATATTTGCTGCGGTATAATCTTAGTAGTTATGGTAAAAATCGTCTTAAATTATGGTGCGGCCCGAGGCTTAACTAGAATTTAATGTGTGGCCCATAATCCCTTTTAAGTTGGACAGCTATGATCTAGAAATTTAATAAACGACCCCCTCTCCAGGGGGAAAGTTAAAAAAGCAGCCACGAGGGTAGCAGCGTCAACCTCCGTCGCTCGTCCCTCGTCGCTCGTCACTACAGAGAGTAGCGCATTCTATTGTTCCACCGATCAAGCCATTTTATATCCAGTTGTCAAAATAATTGGAACTGTGAGATATTCTGTGTGTTGAGAACCATGAATCTATCTCAAATCAATATTGATAATCTTAAAATCTTCCTAATGTCACCAATTGTTATAATTTTCCTTCTACTCGTCACCCGCCAGCCGCGTCGCGGTAGTGGAGACAACGGTGGGGGCGGCCAGACGCGTCTCCGGAAGCGGAGCTGTTTACGCCACCCCCGCGCGCGTTTCCGGCGCCCACGGACGACTCCTTCGCGGCTGGCGGCGTTGCCGTCCGTCACAACCCACCACACTTATCTTCCTCCCGTTCTTTTTGAGGGTGTTAAAATTACAGACGTCTTTGCGTCAGTACGACCTTTCGTTTATTTCAGAACACAAATCTTTGCCGTGTATTTGTGCATATGTTTACTTCATCTAGTTCTCAATGGCGTATGAGCGCAGTTTAATGTTATAAGTTGCTCCACCGCTGTTATATTGTTAACTTCCAGCGACTTCTCGGTGACGGTCGCGATTTAGACTGGACAGAGCAGCAACGAAGGATTATCTAAAATTTTATTATATAACACAAATAAAATTAATACAAAAGTTTACTACTGTATTTTTACTTATTGTAAATGGAGGCCGCAAGTCTTCCGTAATTTTTTTTAATGAGGTTTCAAGCGCCCGTTGCCAGTGCATAACAGGGGGCGAGAGGGCGAATACTCTGTATTTGAGTTACATCATTTATGGCCGACCCCTGAGGTCTTTATTTTGGATGAATGTATGAAACGATTGTCAGCTCCACCTTGCCCCGTTTGAACGTTGCGCTCCCAACACCAGCGTGTCGCCGAGTGAGGCGGCCGCTTCGTGTCGCCCGAGCGGATGTGGCGCCGTGGCGCCGCGGCGGCGTGGCGCGGAAGCGGACGCGGCGGGTGGCGCGAGGGTGCCCGCCCGCCTCGCCTGTCCGCCCGCCTGCCGCACGCGCTCGCGGACGTGCGCAACACTCGGAAGGAAGCGGTCGCGGCGGCGGCGGCGCGGCGGATGCGGTGGTGGCCTGCCTCCGCCGCGGGCCCATGCGTGCGACCCGCCCCGCCTCGCCGCGCCACGCCGACGAGGTCTCGACATGCGGCGCGCTCTGGAGTCTGCTCCAGGCCCACAAATCTTACTTTTTATTTGTTTGTTTATTTATTTGTTTATTTATTTATTTGTTTATTTATTTATTTATTTATTTATTTAATTAATTATTTATTTATTTGTTTATTTGGATTTAGGGTCCGTTCCACTGATGAGAGCACTGAGGCCCATGTGTGATGTAGAATCAAATGACATGTGTGAAGTTTCTAATTTTTTTACCGTTATATAATTAAATTTTAAAACATTTCCAAGTTTCAAAATAGAACAAAATACATTTATTTTTAACAACCAAAACAATAAAATGAAAATAAAGAAAAAAGAACTTCGTAGAATTCACAACTGGAAGACAAAATAAAAACCCGAACTTAACAGTTCTTTATATTACAGTTCATTCACGTTAACGCATATAAGAACACCTTATTTATATCCATAAATCGTTTCACATCTGTATTCCGAACCTTGCAATGTCTCCAATGCGTTTACTCCAATTTGAATATTCAGCTCCTCATGTTTGAATATATATTCTGCACTTTATATTGCGTATGTCCGTCCAATCCATCGGACTACAAACACTTCCATTCAGTGTGACATCTACTTATCGTCTGCTTGTTGATTTTCACCCTTAGAGTATCTTGTCTGTCGCCTTGGTGTTCGACCTTGCCCACACAACGTCAGTCTAAGAAGGTCGTGCTCAAGAACATCTTGATATATGTTCATGTCATGTTGACTCATTACACATGATAGCAATAATGGCGGACATATGGGAATGGGAAGTACGTGAAACTGGACTGGAGAACCTCCTGAAATCCTGCTGAGACCTCTCTTTATCTTTCATGAGGACTGCCCAGAGTTTGAATCTGAGACCCAAATATTGTTAAAATTCGGAGAAGGGCCATTCTAGGCCACCAATTTCGAATCAGAGATCAGTTCACTGCTGTAAGGCTTCATTATATTGACATTCTCTATTCTTACCGAAGCTTCATTGCAAACCAGGGTAGGACCAGGGTTTAGGGTGGCACGGTTCCTTTGGTTCACTGATCCGGTTCACTAGGGAGGAATCGACTCAGTGAACCGAATCCTTGTTTACTATTCGCGTTGAACATGGTAACGTAATAAATGTCTTTGAAAACACATTCTATTTAAGAAGCGCGCGCTACTTGAACATTCTTTACTACTTAAGCCACTCATTTTGTGTTACTTGTGCCACTCGTCTATTTAGTTAAGCAAATGCTACTTATTACATTGCTCTATAAGCCACAGAATATAAATGGGAAAAGTATAACTCACGTATTTGTTGGAATTTTTATACATTTATTTTAAGTTATGAAACAAAAATATAAAAACAACAATAATAATAATAATAATAATAATAATAATAATAATAATATAAACGTAGAATTTTAAGAACCTGAAACAAAAAAAGTATTTTTAAAAATAATTAATAATAATTAAAAATAATACAATATAAAATAAAACCAATATCAAATAATATTAATAACTCACTATTAAATAGAATGATAGATAAATAACGAAGGAAATTGAATAAAAGCGAAGAAAAATTTGTTGAAACAGCGTAATTTCTATAACAGAAAAACATACTTTTAAAAAGAATACAAACTAAAATTTATAAAAACCAATAGGAAGTAAATACTAATAACTCACTTTTGAATGCAATTGAACGATGAAAAAAATTAATATAAACAGGAACTCATAAATTTAAACAAAAAAATTAACGTTGAAAAAGATTTTTAACATCACAATTGCTGTAAAAATAAATTCACATTTAAAATAAATTCTATTTCACAAACTCATACTACTTAAACTTTTGTTATTGGGGGGCTATCGCCCCCCAAACCCCCCATTTTAATACGAATAAACCAACTCGTTTGTTTTTTAAACCAATTCTACTTAATATGTTAAAGAAAACGGAATTTTAAAAGAAAAAATCCACTCACACAGCCGTTGAAATTATACAATTTTAATAGTATTACCACTACCATAGTAATACTGAAAATTAGTGTAGTATCTCGGCACGAATTACACCCTCATAACACGAAAAAAACGTCAAGCTTGTTTCTGAAAAAAAAAAACCTACTTTTTACGAACTGAAAAAATTAGTAATAAAAAATAACTTGTTAAGCTAATAAAATAAATACAAATATTTAAAATCAATTCTATTTCACAAACACATACTACTTACACGTTTTTTATTGGGAGACTTGCACCTCTCAAATCCTCCATTTTAATACTAAAAACAAACTCGTCTACTTTTTAAAGCAAATACTACATAATATGTTAATCATAAATAAATCCTGCTTTTACATCTTCCATCACGGTAGACACACAAAATCTATTAAAAGATGTCTTGAAATACGAAAAAACACTAAATACCACTTTTCTAATCGCACTAATCGCATTAAATAGTGCCAGTAAATAAATTTGTTGTTATGGGAACAACTGAAAGTGCCATTACAAGAAAGCTTTTTAAAATCTAAAAACATGTCTGTAAAAATGAGTTCAAAAAGCAACGAAATCAGCTTATAAACAAGTTTAATTCAACAGAAACAAGTGTAGTGAAGTGTAATTTTCAATGTGAAGTGAAGTTTGTTTAAAAGTGTCGTGATGAAGAAGAAATTTTTCGTAATATATGAAATTGGTCATTTCTTATATATATTTATGCTTTGACCCATCAAAGCTAATCAACCCGAAGATAACTCACTTTAATTTATCACCACTTCTGAAGTGAACCATAAGTGAACCGTGGCGGACGATTCACGAGAGTAAGTGATTCACTAAAGGAACCAAAGGAACCGTGCCACCCTAAACCCTGGTCAGGCCCAAATATTGTTAAAATTCGGAGAAGGGCCATTCTAGGCCACCAATTTCGAATCAGAGATCAGTTCACTGCTGTAAGGCTTCATTATATTGACATTCTCTATTCTTACCGAAGCTTCATTGCAAACCAGTAAGGTATGTACGATAACTTTGAGTTGTGCAAACAAAAACGTATGTTTGATATCTCCTGTTATGTTGGTAATCGAAGTAGGGTATTCAAGCAAAGGAAAATTAATCGAGTTTTCGTAAATATTATCTTATTTATTGGAATAATCAAATTATACATATGAGCGTGATAGCACTTATTTCAACGCGTGTGAAAAACGATACGAAGAAGTTAAACATTGATTTCATTTTCCATAATATTCCTTGAAGATATTCAGTCTAAAATTTGTTTCCTTTTATGAATCTTAGCTCACGATTTTGAGAATGGCTTCCCAAGACGTGAGAAACAACTGCATAAAAAATGCAGATAACGAATGAACGACAACTACTGCTGGAATGTAGGACATATTTGGACGTATGCAGTACTGGGAAGATGACGATAACAATTCGACCTTTGATCTTTATTCTCGATCGAACAATGACTTGCTTTATCGATCGATCTCTTTGCAGCTTTGTCGTTCGGAAAGTGTAAACGCTAGCCTCTTTGAATATAAGTATTACTGGTTATTACAATAGGGAGGGTCCTTGGCATCACTCAACAACTTCCCTATTCGATATGCACGTGACTAAATCTCTGATGTTATCAGGAGGGAGAAATGTCTTCTTATTTAGGCAAAACATTTTTCTAGTCTGTATAAGAAATTGACTTTTGATAAGCTGAAACGTTCTTAGAACTTTCATAGAAAATCATTAATTTATGAAAAAAATAGTGTGCTGAGTTTTAGAAATTTTAATACAGTACTTAAAATACTAATTGTTTCAATAACGTGAAGCAGATCTGCTTTAAATTATCAATTTTCAAGAACTTCAAAAGGACTCTAAAATTTCAATTTCCGTGGTATAATATCAGTGGTATAATGTTTTCTATCTATTCCCAGATTTCGTTTTCCGTGTTACAGTATGAGTCGTATGTAATATTTAATATTTTTATAGAGTAGAAATAGCAAAACATAGTGTTTGGTTATTATCTTATCAGCATCAAATGTTATTTTCTTCAGCTTTTGAAGTCAAATGTTAATTTCAATGATCCGCACAATGCTTATGTGAGATATGGTTAATGAGAACACCTTGGGAATTTTAGACACAACAAAGTGATGATTTATGCACCTACAATAGGTAACAAAATTATGAAATTAGGCACTATTAGACATGAAAAGTGACGGCACTTAAAATACAATGCAAAATGTTTAAATGAGGCATTTAAAAATCATTAGACACGAAAAGTTATGCTTCTGCTATCTAAAACTGATCGCAAAACGATTAATTTACGCACTTTTACTCTTCAGGAAAGTCTAGTATTTTCACATTTATCAGAATATATTATTATTTTATTCACTGACATAATTAAATAACACAGAATATAGTCAAAATTCGATTCAAACCTTCCCTCCTCCCCATACATACAAAGAAGAAAACTCGAAATGATTCTTTTTACAGTCTTGGGGTTCAAGACTAGGGTCTATTTTGTAAGATTCACCTTTCCGACAGTAGACTTTTGCCTGATCTATGCCTTTCGTCCTCTGGATTGCATAGACGACGCGCCGCGGCGATAAGTCTCAACCTGTGAACTGCGGAGCTGCATAGGGAATGGCTGGAATTGCCTAAGAAGTGCGTGCTGACCGGAGACGAGCGTGAAACATTTTTATATTGACTTGCAGAGAGCTCCTTATGTTCGGTGTGTTAGATGAGAGATTTCGGTGCGAAGTATTCGTGCGAAGTGATCGTCGATCGGAGAATACTCGCGTTTCGGGAAATTCGGTAAAGTATTTGCGTTTTGATATAAGAAATTTAATAAAAGGGGGTAATGATAATATGATAATTCTTCAAAATTACTTGTTTTAGGCAGTTTAGGCAAAAAAATATCAAAATATGCATCAACTGCCCCTTTTAGGTCATTTTAGGCACTAAAAGATGCTCTCAATTTTCTCATGATTCGTAAACATCTGCCATTATTTTTCACAACCTCCTAAAGGAACTAAAAATGCATTTGTCCTAAAATACGAGGTCTACTCGTGAGTGAGAAAATACCAGATGCGAGATAATGACTTTTATCCTGTCTCAATCGTCAAACAATTGATAAAGACTTAAACAGTGAATATCATTTACTTTTAGAAAACAACACCATTGGAATATGATATTGCCCTATCATCCTTTTCTCAAATGACATATTATTAAATTCTTTGCAATCTCTACTCGATTTGTGCCTGTAGGTTTCAGTTTACTATAGTATACTTTATATAGTTTCACAGTCTCTTTCTTGAGAACTGAGGTATCGTGTAGACTGTAGAGAAAACTTTCAAGACACGATTCATTGTAACGTACCACATCGAGGAGAAAGCGGCATTGAGCACGAAAATACATGTCGGCCACTGTCTTTGTGACCTTAACGCATCTTCTCGCTCTCCGTGCTAAAGGAATTTGCGGTTTCACCTGTAACTTTTCGCCTTCTTGCCGAACTTCGGTTCGGATTTCAAGTTGTTTTTTTTCGCAGCCAGCTTTACTTAACGAAAGAATAAAGTATTAAAAATAAAAATGATGTTAGATATTAGTGATTAATTTGTGTTGCATTTTATTTGAAATTACATTCTAATCGCCAATTTTTCTGCGAAGGGCGAAAGATTTTCCTCTTCATTGTTTATCGTTTTATACTAATTTCAATGTCCAATGTGCTATGAAACCAAACATTTTCTATTTTAAATGTATAAATAATTTTGGACAAATTGAAACAATAATTAAATGACATAGAAAACATCAATTGTAATATTTTCTGTAATTATAACGTGAGTATAGCTTAAATGTTATATCATCATGAAGTCACGCACTTATTTTTGCATTCGAGCTCTGCCATAGGACAACATCGACTTCCTCGTTTATATGGACTTCCTTTGTTCTGATAAACGTTTTCCCGCCCACAATGCGAGTGATTTATGAGTAATGGGATAGCGACATTACATTTATAGAGCAGTCATATTCAACGATGATCATAAGACAAGAATTGTTCATTAAGTAGCCTGTAATTGCTTTGCATGTAGGCAAAATTACTAGCCTCATTACTATTACTGAGTGGTGGGAGTGCCGCAATGGGATTTATCGGTACAGCGTAAGATTTTCTGTTAAGGAGTATGAGCGCTTCAGAACGGGAAAAGAAATCGATTTGTAAATAACTAAATTGGTGGATAAATCGAAGGCCAATGAATCGGTTTCAAGAATCAATTCGAGAGAGTTCGACGCCGTTGGCAAATACTAGAGTTATTATGCAGCTAGTTATCCTAATGTTCTCTGGACTTAATTGCATAAGTACGCATTATGAAAACGAGTTATGTTAGCGCGTTTTCAGTTTTTTTTGGGAGTGAGTTTTAGTTTTGGAAACAAATTTCAAAAAAGCAGTTTTTGCAGTTTTCAAACATAGTTGGTATTATGAAGTCGCGCAGAGAAGACAACCAGAACGAACAAATAGGGAGGGCGAGCAGAAAGGATGAGCAGTAAGGCCAGGCGGTGAGGACGGACAGTTAGGACTGACAGTGCGAGCTGGCGTTGAGAACAGGTGATGAGGACGGGCATTGAGAACGGCGTTGAGGACGGGCAGAAAGGACTAGTCAGAACGGGCGGGAAGGACGGACGAGGAGGACGAGTTGTGATACATAATGCCAAGAGTGGGTGGCAGAAAATGCCAATTTATGAACGATTTCTTGCAATGGAAAAGTTCATTTTTGATGCCGGCGTACAAAGAAATATTTGAAATGCGCATTTTGTTAAGAAATAATTTTATTTCGATATATTCTTTAAACTTTATAATGAAAATATTAAATGAATTGCAATAATTTACATGTAATTCCGTGTTACTGCAGTTCCAATGCGTGCAGAAATTGGAAGAAAATATATGATTGTATTATTCTACCTATTCTTATACCCACGGGCGGATCCAGCCGATCATTTGGGGGGGGGGGACCATAGATTTATGTTAAATAATAAACATTTATTATATTGTATATTATTTTCATAGTGTATACATGGTACTATGCAATATTATTGTTTAATTAATTACATAATTTTAACATAAATATTTAAATCAATTTTGCCAAAAGAAGGAAGGTAACAAACGAAAAACTCTAGGCTTCATACCTCCCCCTAGATCCACCACTGCTCATACCGTGCATACCGACTGAATATTCTCGATGCGTCACTGTTTACGACGCAGCAGACGACTTTCGACAGCAAACTCCAACGAAGAAGCCGCACGCCACTAAATATTTGCTAATCACCTCTAGCTTTACGGTGCAGCAACTTTTTTTTATATTTTTGGAGTATCTTAGAGTGTATCGATAAACTACAATTTACTGTTATTGCAGTACTCATCAAGACTGGTTTTGTTAAAATATTTAATTTACTGCAATGTGGTACAAAAGTCATTTTTTATTGTTCCTGAGCAGTGTCCACGCTACCTTTGGAAAACCATTTGGTGTGATTTTGATCTGCACCATTTTTGTTAGGTCACTGGTCAGTCCCAAAATGCATTATCGAAGTTTTAAAACACGAATTAGTTAATTTGTGCCCCTTAGATGGCTAATGGACAGCGTGCTAGCTTTCTGTGAGGCGGCCCTGAGTTCGATTTTGGGCCGGAGCAAATATTAAGCTGTAGCTTTCTATTGCAAATGGTCACAGTTTCTACAGATGTGTGACGAAAGAAAGTACAAAGAGGCCTAAAGAAGCTAGATACGCTGATAGAAATGAAATATGCTCACCGTACTTGTCAGTTATTCCCAGGCCTGGAAAAACCTGTAGGTAAACAAAAGTCGGATTAATCTTACCCTAAAATGCTAAATACAAATTAGTTTTTAATGCACAAGAAATGCACAAGGTTTTTAATGCACAATGCATTTAAGGAATAAAGTTACAATATTTCGCCTATTTATGACGTAATATATATTTTATTAAAAATTAAAAAGGACGGCAGCTTAAGTATGTGTTCAGTCTGCTTATGGACCATACTCCGATTCATAGTGGCGCTTTATGGCTACAACATGGACGGAGAGGGACACAGTTTCATCCACTCGACAGCTTCATTACGACTTGAATTTTCGGTACTGGAGTTCCCGATTGGATGACAATGTCCCCATCGCTTTCCAGCCGTGACCTTGAAGTGCCAGTATGTTTAAATCGTAGTGTAATCCACCCTTTTTCGACTACAATACACACTTCCTTCCACAAGCTTGTCTGAAAGCCCGTCTCCTCCCGCAGTTACCGGCTGCCGTGACAGAGAGGAGCTTCTCTTAGAGACTCGACTGACTCCCTCCCTTGCTCTTGTATCCTTCGCCGCCGCCTCCACAACGGCTTTCACCCTTATCCACCCTCGCGTCAGCCGTTGTTCCTCGGAATTTTTCTTCCGCTCGCGCCTCGCTGCGTCCCGCCCCGCCCCGCCCCGCCCCCGCCCCCGCCCCGCCCCGCCCCGCCCCCGCCCCGCCCCGCCCCGCCCCGCCCCGCCCCGCCCCGCCCCGCCCCGCCCCGCCCCGTCGCGTCGCGGCGCCTCGGAGGGAGCTTCTCGGAAGCAGCGACGGCCTTGAAACCCGAGACGCTGCCGGCAGCCCTCGGTTGGGAGGCGAGAAAACGCAGCGCCCGGGACACTGCGCGCATTATTTGATTTCCCCGTGTGCGTGACGTCCCGCGCCAGGGGGCGAGGAGGGACCCAACTGACGTTCCGCAATGCCTTGGCTGGGACGCCCTTTTGCTGGGAAACAAAGAAGACAATATTGTCGGCCCCCTTGGCCAAGATCGGTCAGGCAGTAGTTCCGTAGTGATCTTGGACCATGGGGTCGCGGGTTGGAGCCCCCGCCTCGGACAAGGTTGTATGTGTTCGTCCTCTAACCCCCTATCATCATATCGTTTCATTCTCATACCATAACGTTACATCCAATAGTGGTCGCTGATGACCTAGTAGTTGTTGCGACCTTAAATAAAAAAAGAAGACAATATTGTTTCTGTTGTCTTGGCCACGGCAGAAGGAGTCGAAAGGGATTAATTTAATTCCATTTTATACTTTACTAGTGGACCCGGCAACGCTTGGCTATTGTAATGTATTACACAATACACACTACTGGTCATGTGATTTTTAATCACGTTTGCGCTACGCTGTGCAAAAACTCCAATAGATAAAAGACTTCCTCGCAATTATGGGCTTGTTCTACGTCCTGATTTGGACATGGTTGTCAGGTATCCTATTGTTAAATGGTTCTCCCTCAGATTTGGTCATCCGTGCGCTATGACACTAACTTGGAGAAATTTGATTTACTTGTGCGAAATTCAAGTGATAATTCCGGCCGCTATTTGACAATCGCAGGGGTAGAATACACTATAAAGCGAAGACGCGCTCAATCCTTGACTGTGCGCCAGGTTGCACAGAATTCAGGAGAGCTTGTGTCGTCATAAACGAATAAATCATCAATGCCCTCACATATCCGATTTAATTCTAACTATCCTTTAAACACTCCCATTACCAATAATGATCAAGTGTGAACATTTTAGCGAAATCGTTCGAATAGTTTTTGCGTTTATGTGCGACACACGTATTCACATTCCCTTTCATTTATATATAGATACAACTGAGAATGATGGATATGGGCGAAAATGAAAAAAAGACGGGGGTAAACGGTGTCCTTTGGTGTGGTGCCTTCCACCGCTGGGACTTGGATTGAAATCCTGGTAGAACTTGAAATTGCCCGATTGCATCTCGCGGTCAGGCTTCCCTCAAATCGTCTTCCCAGTTCACGTTTTCATCTTCCCAGTTGCCAGTTCACCATCTTCCCAGTTCCCCTTTCACGTTTGACCACCTAAGAAGATATAGCCCGATTGTTTTCCAGTTTCAGGAGGGGGAAGGAGGAAACAACTTTGTTAAGTAACAATTCATGCGATGTTCTTGCACCAATCAATAAAAAACTCGAACACATGTGAACATTAGCAGAATGAGAAGAGTAAGTTACTATTCTCATTCTACTAATGTTCACAGTTACTATTAGTAACTGTGTGTGTTAGCTAAACAAACTATAATTATTTTTTCTGCATATTGTAATGGAAGCCCATGCTCTCCTTTTCTCTCAACAGCCCAAGGTATACGTAGGAATCAGTTTCACTAAATTAAGAATATTCGATGCAGTTTGATCCCCCGACAACATAGTCTCCTTACCCATTATTTCTCATCAGTACAATACAAGATCAAGACAAAATGAACAATGTTTGTGTGAAGGTCTTGGAAGCACTGTTACCTAGGCAAGCTCTGCCTTGTACTCACAAAGAAAACCGAAGGGGATGCAATTGGGCTATGCGCTTTTAATGAAGTTGGTAAAAGGCTTGGAAAAGTCACCCGCGGAATGCAATCGGTATACGTCCGTCGTCCAGTATAAACAAGTGGAAGGATAAGGCGTTTCGCAGTAGGTTTTTTCGGGATTCTACTGTCTCTGCACATCTCAATGCACCATTCATCTTACGTGTTCATAATCATCTGTCCATAAAAAAATCACCCATTCCATAGATGGCCATAATAATTAGGCATTTGCGTAATAAAAAAAAGAAAACGCGAGGTTACGAACAGAAGGAAAGGAAAGTGGACTAAAATTGATGTTTAGGACCACAGAAGACAAAGAGAATTTTATTATTTTTTTTTCTACTTTTAGATGAGCATGTTCGGATTTTACTCACGAAAACAGGAAACTTATCCTTTATCGAGTCGTACCCTAAGTAATGGAATTATGATTTTGCGCATTTGTTATTTACATATTTGTTATTTGTATTTACAGCTTTAAAAGACCTAAGTGTTTGAATCAATAGTCCACGTTCTCTCTTTGTTTATTTGTGACAACAGTGTATTATTTTAAGAAAACATACTCCTAGAATTTACAGAATTAAATAAGTGATTTTTGTAAAAGTCTGTGTTTGGTGAAAGTCCGACATGTCTCCTCGTTGCACCGAGACCTTCCTTCAATTGCAAAGAAAAGCCTCTCCTAACAAGCGAAAAGAAAGGCTAGGTCGTAGGACCGAGTGCAGGCAGAGAGGGGTCGTTAGAGCGGACAACGCGAGCAATGCTCCGCGTGGCCTGCGGTGGCAGTAAAGGCTTGTTGCTCGTGGCTGCACGTGGCAGCGGGGACGTTGTTCCTTGCCCGGGCGGGGGCGGCGGGCGGCGGGAAGTGGGTTCTCGCGCTGCGTGCGACAAGTGCACGGGCGGCGGAGGCGGCGCGGCGCACGAGATCCGCGAGAATACATGAAAGGGACTGCGCCGAGCCGCTTCGTTTTCTCCGGGAGAGGAGAGGCACACTTCCCCGCACTTTTCTCGTGCGTCGGAGGCGGCGGCGGCGGCGGGGGGGGGCGGCGGTGGCGGTGGCGGCGACGGCGGCGGCGGCGGCTGCGGTGGTGGTGGCGGCGGCGGCGGCGGCGGCGGCGGCGGTGGCGGCGGCGGTGGCGGCGGCGGTGGCGGCGGCGGTGGCGGCGGCAGTGGCGGCGGCGGCGGCGGTGGTGGCGGCGGTGGCGGCGGCGGCGGCGGCGGCCCCGAAATGTCAAGCTCTGTTCGCGCTCCCGCGCCGGCCTTTCGCCGCTCCTTTCCAGACTTTCGCTCCTCCGCTTCTCGGAAAATCTCCGACGCGAGGCCATTATTTTCGGTGCCGCTGTGCTGTTATCGTTCGTGCTGGGGAATTGTGTTTTCTTTTGCTGAAGAGTGCCTAATCGGGGTAGATCGTTGGAGTGTTTTTTCGCCGGTGTAACTCACTCGGAATGCCTTTCTCGTCGTAGTAGACTTAGTACAGGTTTCCCCAACGAATGATGTTCCACTGTGATTATGTTTTTGCATTATTACATACAACTCAAAGAAAGAATATATCGATGACCGAGAACCAGACTGTTTAAAGTCAATTTTTTAACAAGTGAGATTTTGGTTTCATTGTTCTATATGACGGTGTCTACATGTATGCATCAAACAAAATTGCAAATACGCACTGCAAGAGCTTGCAACAAACCCGTTCCATACTAACCCGTCCTATACTTACCTAATACATTCAAACACTTCAAATGGATCTCTTGAAAAATTTAGTTAAATGGACTTAATAGAATCTGGTTCTCAGCCGTCGATATATATATATATATATATATATATATATATATATATATATATATATATATAAATGCGATAATACCTCATAAAATAGAAATGCATCTCATTCCGGTCTGAGAAACGTAACATGCATTTCTATATGATTCTGAGCGAGAGATGACCAGGAAGGGACGCGTTTGCTATCAAAAGCAGCTCATTCCGTTTTCAACCAAAATTAACTTTCTTGGCAGTATTTAATAGTTTAGGGTCCTTTGTAATCTCCCGAATGGATGTAATCGAAATCCATGTTATTCGCAAACGAAATGTGGCGAGAACATAATGTGTGTGACCGTGTGGACGATTTTTGTTTCTCCTGTAAAATCTTCGCGAATTGTAAAAATCGAAATTATTTGCTCTGGCTTATTTTTCAGATACTATTAAAGATTAATTATGATTTTTTTAGTTGGAGAATGACTGAAAGGACTTGATTAAAATGAGGGAAAAGGAAAGGCATATTGAATCATATCTTCCTCCATCACATCTAGCTCAGATATTTTAATCTCAATTGCTAATAATTATCAATCAATATCTTAGGGATTTATCTATAATATTAGCATTAGATGAATAGACCAGAAAATCCGCCGCTCAATACGAGATCTCTTAGAAATGTTCATATTTGGAGTTTTTAAGCTTCGTTAAACTATCACTAAAAATAAACAAGCATTCGTAATAAATTTCTGAAGCGCAACAATGACAGTGTTGCGGTATATATTTTCTCTTATCTTTCTTGTAGATCTCTGACTGATCAACGTGTGCTACAGATATTACACACACACATTACTCTTTTATTTATAAGTGAATAAAAAGCACATTCCCAACAACATTCAAATACATTCATTCCTTTCGTGCGCAAATCCGTGCAATTATTTTATCTTTTTGTGAACTAATAAACAGCCATTCTTTATCTGATTTTAATTTACATTCGAATGCTAAATTAATTCTCGGCCTCGTAAATAGTTATATGGTCTCTTTTGTAATTTTTCACTCACAATTTTTCACAGCTCTCTCGAAGAATTCCCCTTTTCCCGTCAGAAACCATTTCTTCTTCCGCTGCTTAATACTCCGGCTTCCGTTCGTCACCACACTCGAAAGTTCCGAATTTCAAAATTTGCAATTTCATTTTTCCTTAAAAATTCTCAAAAGTCATTCTCTCTTCATTCGAATTACTTCTAAACTGTCAGTCAATTTGCGTATTTAAGTTAATTAACAAATTAAACTTAAAAAAATAGAGAAGCTCATAAAACACGACCGTGCTACTTCGCAACTACTGTCGATCTCCTCTCTTGTAGCAATACTCCGAGTATGTAATGCTATCCACATACTGCTCGACTTTTCGGCGCAGCTCAACCTCTACTAAAGCTTTTCTCTTTAATAATTTGTACATAGCTTGTTCTTGTGTCTCGCCTACAACGCCATTCCATTCGCTACTACCCATCGTTATTCTTGTCTTGGATTGTTTATATTGAAAAACAGATTTAATTAATATTTGTATTCAAAATTAAAATTATATCCCGCCTCGGTTATTTTCAGGTCCTTTCAATTATTATCCTGTTAAGTTTTTTGTGTCCCCTTTTCTGTTCCACGGGCGTCCCTCTTTTTAACATTTCATTAATTTTGTCATCTATTTGAAACTGAGATGACATGGCTCATCTCAAAATTCAAACATGAAAGCATTGGAGAGGTTTGCGCATGCTGTCCGGAAGGCATGATTTGAATTTGCACTATATTTGTGAATGAGGCTTGTTTAGAGTTTTCTGATTGGTCAGTGACGGCGGCGCCGGAAACTCAGGTGTCAGCTGATAACTCGTCTCGAAACAAAATTCCGACCTCTTGAGACGCTGCACATGTGAGAACGTGCATATTTGCGTTGTTTGTCAAAGTTTATTGACTAATAAATGAGTTTGGAGCTGAATTTTGCCGTTTTGTAAACATAAATGTAGATTAGGCAAATGTTACATATAAATTGTCTGATTATAACATGTAGTTATATCAATAATTGTAATTTTACAGATTTTTTCTCAATAATTGCAATATTACCAATAATTTTTCAATAATTGTTATTTTACTGTATTTTGAGTGAGAGAATCTGCTATTTTGTTATCAAAGTCAGGCAACCTCTAAAGAAGCATCATTCACAAGTCTAGTGCAATTTCAAATCATGCGTCCGGAAGGTCACTGCTCGGCCGAGACCGTCGCACCGCCTCGTTCCTTCCGAGCTAAAAGCAGCGCGCGGAGGGCGTGGAGCGGCGCGTGCGGCGCGAGGGGCGTGTGCGGGGCCCTACGCGCGTGCGTATGAATGAACCGACGGGCGGCGCGGCGCGGCGGGCCGGGCGTGAAGCGGCGGCGGCGGCGGCCGCGACCTTGCCGACGCGGCGCGCGAAAGCGCCGGCCTATTAATAGAGCGCGACTGGCCTGCGCCGCCGCCGCCGCCGCCGCCGCCGCCGCCGCCGCCGCCGCCGCCGCCGCCGCCGCCGTCGCGACGCTCCTGGGTCAACGACTGCTTTCGAGAGGTCGCGCCACCGCCGCCGCCGCCGCCGCTCGTGCCACCGTCGGCGTCGAGAGAAAGAGAGAGGGAGACCTGGAAGAGACGGAGCGCAGCTGCGCAGGCGAGATACTATTTGTTATCGCAAGCCGTGCATCGGGGCTTCCTGCTCCAGATGAAGGACCTCTTCCTCATAGGACGCTTGTAAATGAAGGTTCTCTTTAGAAGAATTAATGTTGTGAAATTCATCGTAGCATGAATGAAAGTGTGCACGTTACGGGTATTTTGTTTTACGCTTATATTGTACCTGACGCCAGATAAATTATGGACGTGTATTAAATATTGCGAAGTGAGAATGTGAAGGTAGTTATTTTTCAGTCTGCCCTGTTGGCACAGATAATTAGAGAAATGTTCAGCTTCGTGGAGTCCAGCACAAAGCACCCGCATATTATTATGTACTATTTACATCAAGTGGTTGTGGCAAGTATAGCCCTTATGAATAATAGCTTTGGAAACGACCAACATCTATATGTTAATTTCATGGATCATATTTGATGTTAATCAATTTTATGCACCATTACGAAACATCCTAAAATTATCAAGAGAATATCAAAACATCTCTGATGTGACAGCATTGTTCAGGAAGCAGCCAAAGAAAGAACTATACATAAAATATTTTTTTCAAGTAAGAATAATATACACCATTATATTTATTTATTAACACGAGTGTTATTGTGTTATATTTTAAAACCATGGTAATGCTATTTCTTTGTATAATGATGTAAATAAATAATAAAAATAGGATAGTTTAATATCCCAAGCAAAGACAAATATAGGATAAACGTAGACATATACGTTCTCAAACGTATGTTTAGATCCATCAAATTTCGATTCCTTGGATCAATCTTCTCACAGATCTTTTGTATGTCTTTAGGCACGCTCCTTCCCGAATAGTTACAAGAGAGATGCAATAAATTTTCTACGAAAAAAGCCATTACGATGATGGCAAATTATGAATTGTAGTAAATATTGTTATAACAAGATTAAAGTGTAACGAGATATATTTTACATAATATCGTATAATGCGAGTAATACAAAATATGAGACAGCGTATTTAATCATTTCTAGGGGACACGCTTATTCCCTAAGGGCAGTGTTGTAGGGAAGACGAGAGGGACCAGGCTTCCGCCATTCATCATGACCTCTACTCTACTGATCTTTTTCAGCAAAGTTTTTTACTAAGACTAGTTTTTCTCTGAAATGTTATTTATCATTTTTATTATTATTATTATTATTATTATTATTATTTTCCACTACATCACGACTAAAGATTCGTATTCATTCCGCTGCGAGCAGTCGAGCAGTGCAGACCTCTGAGCGCAGCGCTACTGTCAGTAGCAGTTTACGATTCGAAGTGTTAAGGTGTATCAGTGAATAGTTGTCTACACAGTGCAATCTCAATCTAAAGTGCAGTGATTAACTAGTTATTAATTCTTCATCAACATTCAACAACGCTGGCCTGAGCCAGTGCATCGCCGATGCCTTAGCCTTGGTTTATCCAACTGACGGCCAAATGGAGGTCGTGGAAGGCGACGGCCGTGATATTTCAGCTTCATACGCACCAGCGTATCTGCTAACTCCACCACAACAAGCGCAGATATCTCAGCATTCAGCACCGGCAATGTATTCAATGCAGACAACAAGTATGCAGCAGCCTATGCAAAATAACATTCAACCAAATCAGGTCAGTCATTACGCGCAAGCCGAAGGCGCGACCTCGTCTTCAAGCTGCAGTGACAATGTCAATGCAAACTCTGTACCAGTCCCCCAAGTGAACAGTGGCAAACGTGGAAACAGTGATCCTATCCAAAATCCAAACCAATCTAAAAAAGTAATTACCAATTCGGATACTAATTATGCTATTCCCACTCAGAATAGTTTCGGCATTCTAGCTAACCTTCCTGATAATGATGATTCAAATCCCACCGACCCCACTATGCCTGAAAATATTAGAATCCCACCTATCCACATTAACAATATTACGAACATTATTGAACTAAATCAGGAAATTAAAACCCAAATCAGTGCGCAGTTCACCGTAACATTCAATAATAACAAAGCCAAAGTTAACTTCCAAAAAATAGAAGACTTCAGAAAAGCAATTCAGTATTTCGTGAAAGCTAATAAACAGTTTCATACGTATAAGGACCCAACCAACAAAAAGTTTTCCGTGGTTTTTAAAAACATTCATCCCTCCATCACGCAAGAGGAAATATACAATGACCTAAAGGAACAATACTCTTCCCTTAACAGTGTCACTAGGTTACATAAAAACAATGAGCCCATCCCAGTTGTAGCTGCTGAGTTCTCGGGCCAACAATCAATTGAATCAATTCTCCGAACAACTCAAATCTGCAACTTAAAAGTTAAAGTCGAAAGAAGACGAAAAACTAAAGGAATAATCCAGTGCCTCCGATGCCTAGACTTTGGACATACTAAAAATAATTGTTACAACAAAATCTCATGTATACATTGTGCCGAGAATCATTACTCAGTAAATTGCCCCAGCAAGAATGACCCCCCGAAATGCAGAAACTGTGAGGGGACTCACCGTGCTGATATCCGTACCAATGAATGTCAGTATTTCAGAAAACTATCAGAAAATAAAACTAGAACTTCCCAAAACTCCACTTCAAACATTAGAACCAGCAAACCAACCTCACCCCCACCCCCACCTCCACCCCCGCCTCAAAACGCCTACCACTTCCCTGGACTCCATAGAACTGCTAACATACCAAATTTTACCCATGAATCAGCTTTTAATCGCCCACCAAATAACATCCCGACATACATCCCAACTCACAACCCACAAAACAGGCTCCCCCAAAACTTTCTGAGTACTCCTTTTATTCATAATATTATCAATCAAATAATAACTCATATAATCAACATCATCAATTCAGTCATCCCAACTATTATTCAAAACATTCAACAAGCAATTACTTCTAATTTTAGTTTCCCCAATGGCACAAAATAATTCAAATCATAGGTTAATCCTAATGAACTGGAACGCATGTGGCATCAGTAATAAAAAAAACGAACTCCATTATTTTCTCCAAACCAATAATGTTGACATTGCTTGCATCACAGAATCTCATTTAAAACCTCCAGCTACTTTCAAGCTACCAGGTTACAATACAGCAAGAATGGATAGGGCCAACTCCCCAGGCGGCGGAGTGATCATACTCATCAAAAACACTATCGCCTATTTCGAAGAAAACACAACATCCATCAATGGCATCGAAACAATAGCAGTTTCACTTACCAACACCTACCCGAATTTTACTATCATTGCCGCGTATAAACCCCCCAACAAAAGAACAAATTTTACAGATCTAAATAATTTACTTTCGCGCTTATCATCTTATATTCTTTTAGGAGATCTAAATGCCAAACATGTACAATTTGGCTGCAGAGTCACCAATGCAGCAGGTGCCCAACTATTAAAATATGTAGTAACTAACGGAATTAAAGTGATCTCACCCCCAGAACCAACCTATTATCCCTATGACCCAATCAGGCTTCCTGATATACTAGACATAGGAATAACAAACATTAATGTCAATTTTCATTCAACCCCGCATTTTGAACTCGATTCTGATCACATCCCAGTGTTAATTTCTACAGATCAAATTCCCCCTCCCCATTCACCCACTCCTGCTTTAAATACTTACAATTTAAACTGGACAAAATTCAAAAATTTAATCCAAAAACAAATACCCAATTTTAAAATACTTAACTCCCCAGCGGAAATAGACCAGACAATAAGTCAACTAAATAACATAATAATTAACACAATAGGCAAACTCAACCCCGTACGACCGATCACTCTTCGGAAACACACAGCAGACAAACTACCACAAAGCATTATCAAAATCATAGAAACTAAAAATAAAACCAGGAGACTATGGATGGCACTTAGAATCCCTTCATTAAAAAAAGAACTCAATACTCTAACCAAAATCAGTAGAAAAGCACTTGAACACTATAAACAAACTAAATACAATAATATCATTCATTCATTAAATACAAGTAATAACTCACTCTGGAACTTCACGAAAAGAATACTCAGAAAAAAAACTATAATCCCCCCACTAACAACTTCAAATGGGAAAACACACGCAACTGCTGATAAAACGGAAGTATTAGCCGACCATTTCGCATCAACTTTCACACCAAACCTCACATCTCCCCACCCAGATCACACTCAAATTCAACTCGTCGCGAATTCCCCTAATTTTAACGTTCCACAACAAATTAAGTACATCACTCCACAAGAAACTCTAAAAGTTATCAAATCCCTTCCAAATAAAAAAGCCCCCGGTCACGATAAAATAAACAATGTAATTCTCAAAAACCTACCCAATTCTGCCATAGCTTTCATTGTAAACATATATAACTCATCTTTAAGAACTGGCTACTACCCTAATACCTGGAAACATTCTATCATCCTCCCTATCCCCAAACCCAATAAAAATCATAGCATCCCTGACAACTATAGGCCCATAAGTCTCCTCCCCACATTAGCAAAAATTTTTGAGAAATTAATTCTAACAAGATTAAACCAATACCTGAAAAAAATACACCTCATACCATTCTATCAATTTGGGTTCACAAATAAACTATCCACAGCACATCAACTTTTGCGCATATCTGAACATTTCCACTCCTCCTTCCAAAAAAAACAATTTTCAATAGCAGTTTTCATGGACATCGCTAAAGCATTTGACAGGGTATGGCATGAAGGACTAAACTATAAACTCTTATCAATAGGCACCCCTACGTACCTTTTCAAAATAATCAAAAGCTTCCTAACCAATAGAACCTTCTCAGTTGCAATAGAAAATCATAATTCTAACCCCCGACCCATTACAGCAGGACTACCTCAAGGATCACCTCTCTCTCCATTACTCTACAACTTATATACAGCAGATATGCCTACATCAAGATTCACTCACATAGCCCAGTTTGCAGACGATACGGTAATCTACATGTCCCACTCCTCAATTAATTACATAGCCAACGAAATTCAATCCCATTTAAATGAAATAGAAACCTGGGCAACGAAATGGAAAATCAAAATCAATCCCTCGAAATCTACAGCTAAAGTCTTCACTTTCAGACCATATTCCTTCCCTACGCCGTTTAAAATGAACAACAACATAATCCCTTGGACTCCCCATAACAATGCCGTTAAATACCTTGGCCTCCATATGGACACCACATTAAATTGGAAAATACACATAGACACCAAAGTTCAGCAAGCCAAAGCAAAATTAATACAGTTAAAACCACTCTTAAATCACAGGAAACTCTCACTAAGCAATAGCATCATCTTGTATAAAACCATCATAAGACCTCTTCTTCTGTACGCTTGTCCAATTTGGACAAATGCAGCAAAATATAACATCAACAAAATACAGATAATTCAAAATAAATTTCTAAGAACCATCACTCAAGCCCCTTGGTTTATTTCCAATAAGCAGTTACACCACGAATTTAACCTTAATCCCATCGCACACCACATAGCATTCCTGGCCAATAACTTCTATTCCAACCTAACCCTCATCAACCAAGATAGACACATCAGCATAGGTAAATTTAATGAAACCCCAACAAGAATAAAAAATAGATATCCTATCCACTCATTCCTAAACATTTTTGCAAATATTAATGCTTCTTAGAGGTGCTCCGTGAGTCCCCTCGTCAATTGTAGTGTTCAATAGATTTAGTTTATAGTATTAGATGTAAGTCAACAAAGCAAATGGAGAGTTGTAAAAACTGAACTTTGTATAATAATCCTATTTAAAATAAATTAAAAAAAAAAAAAAGATTCGTATTATGAGTCGGCTGAATATAAAATCTACTCCAGGTTGCAACCAGCTACCTAAGGAGCAGATCTAACGGTCGGTGCCTCTACAATACTTAGCGCAAAACGTAGGCTGTTCCAAATAAATATTATTATTATTATTAATAATACTTTTATTATTAGTCTCTAATTGAAAGAAATCATTTCGTGAGAATGCGAAAGACCTTATGTCTCGCCTTCTTTTATTTATACATTATTTTTTTTATTTTAAAGATCGCCAAAACTGTAACTCTTGGGGCCCCTTCTGTCTGGACCTTCGTGCGCCTACCCAAAGGCGCGATTGACTCACTCATGATGTCATAATTTCTGATCTCAGAAGCGCACTTGTAGCAAGGTATGCGGAGGTCAGAAAAAGTCAGGCCTCCGGGCAGTACGCGGTACATCATCCTTGCGTGAAACACTCGTACACCCGTGGCACAGGCTTCTATAGTGTATGTGAAGGGAGAAGAGTGAGCTTATTGTGATGGGATTTTGCTTGTCATCTCGGAATGTACGGACATCCGTGAGCCGTTTCTGTAAGTTCTCTCCTTGTTTCCGATCCTGAAGACACGGTGGAATGGATGACCTGCAGAAGATGGGAACATATTTAATGAATTTCAATAGACCTAAAAAAAAATAGAAACATACTCGTGAAAGACCTGTAAAAGCTTTGGACAGAAACATAATAGATTATCTTAAGCCAGGATGATCATTAAACTATTTTGAGTGAAATCTCCCTTCAGAACTCTCCATTTGGAGAATGACTTCTCCTCTAAAAGATACGTACATGTAGTGTGGCAAGGGGCTGAAATGATAATTTCTCTTGCCAAGCAGCATTCCTGCACCGCGCCTCACCAGGTGGCTCCTTGTGCCAGCCGGCGGCCGCTGTGTGGCCGCCGCGGCGCGCGAGTTCCGTTTGGAAGGCGGGGGCGTGCGCGGCATCGCAAACACTCTTCTCTCTCTCTCTCTCTCTCTCTCTCTCTCTCTCTCTCTCTCCCTCTCTTTTCCTCTCGATCTCTGACTTTTTCTCTCTCCTTCTCTTTCTCTCGCTCTCTCTGCCTCTCTCTTTTTCTTTCTCTCCCTCCCTCTTTTTCTCTCGCTCGCTCTGTCTCTCTTTCTCTCTCTCTCTCTCTCGCTCTGTGACTCTCTCCATCTTTCTCCCGCTCTGTCTGTCTCTCTCTTTTCTTTTTAATTCATTTTTTAAGCCTCCGCAGGCATCTGGCGAGCGACGCTACGTCATCGCCAGTCCAGCAGCCCCCGCTGGCCCCCCTCCCCCCCCCCTCCGCCACCATCACTGGGCCTTTTCCTCTCGCGCGTTGGGCTGACGCCAATCTAGATATTCACTCCATTGCACATATTATACTTTGAAAAACGTGCAGAGTTTTCCCTTTGTTAGTACATTTATTAGGGACTTCAAAACATTGTTATGCATAAACGCTCTGCAGTTCATCAAACCAACTAGTATATTTTTATGTTGGAAAGTCAAATGTAAAAATTTTCCTGCTACCGCCTTACGAATAAATAAAACGTTTTAGTTCAAAGCGGCAAGGAGTTTTTGACCATAACTCATATTTACGTCAGGGGACTTAAAAAATGGACTATGACCCAGTCCGTACGTAAATTCCTTATTTTCGGATACTCATCATGATTTATCAGATAATGTAAGGAAAACACTACATGTGAATCTACACCGAGAGTTATCGACAGAGTGATGTTTGGAAGAATGATTCTAGAAGAAGATTTGAATAAGAACATTATATTCTAAATTAAGTAGTTTTGAATGCGTATGAAAGTAAGTTGAGTTGAATGTATCTTTCATACTTCAGCATTATTGATAAAAATTAAATATCTCCAATCAGCTCTATATTTATTTATAATTTTATTTATATTTTATTATTTATTTATATTTTATATTTGTTGCAGCCAGCAATAATACCGGTAACATACACGCCATGCTCTCAACTTAATCGATAACTCGATAACACCCCGACCTCACCGCGTCTGTCTATCGCCCGTAACGCCGTGTCCCCTTCCTCCCGATTGCATCGCGCGGCCGGTTTTTACTTGCTCCCGCATCCCAGTTAGCCCTACTTCACCTGAGAAGGTATAGCCCGATTGCATCCCTTCTGGGGTCTCGGAAGGGAGAAGAAGGAAACAATGAAGAAAATTTTTCCATTCATCAATATCGCAAATAGATATTGTCACACCAATCGAGAGAAAGTCTTAAACACAGGTGAACGTGACAGAATCATCGGAACTGTGTATGTTATCTAACTCAAGTATAATTGCTTTAATTCGGCTTATTTTTAGAGAAGACCTACTTCCCCTTGACCTCTTCCTTGGAGCAGCCCACATTATACGTAGAAACAGTTTCAATGAATTAATATTAGTTAATGCAATTTAATTGTAGGTAACAAACTTTTGTTACCCATTCTATCTGACCAGCGCAGCACAAAAGTAAGACAAAACGAAAAATGTTGAAAGAAGCATTTATACTTTTTGTTTCATGTTCTTCAAATGTTAAAATGAAAGAGTAATCTTCAACGTCCTAATACCAAGGCCTTGATATACTCCTGATATCAGGCCTCTTCCTTAGACTCACGAGGAAATTCCGACCGGAAATTCGAGATACGCCTTTTGATGGAGGTAGGTAAAAACCTTAGGAAAAGCTGAGCGGTTTTATGCATCAACCGGCTATGCGACATCACACAAGTTTCGAGATAATCGTGTTCAAAGGTTTTACTACATTTTCAGCTCTAAAAACTGTAGTTTAATTATTTCATTAATTAAAGCGCCAAACTACACAAACATGAGTGGAATATCTGGCGCTTACCTTCATAATGCGAAATTAAGAACAGCAGATTTGAAGATCTAGGTTTATAGTCGGTTGTTATGAAACATAAAATCCCTGATGTGACTGATGTTAGTTAACATTTTTCATTAATTATGAGGCCATTTTTACAGATTTGGCGCCAATATTTTGTGTACACTTAGAACATGGTCCAATGCAATTGATGGCGTCCACATCTCATTTTTTTTCCAAAAAATGGCGCTTAGCCGGGTTGATGGACAACACCGCCCAGTTGATCCCGGATGCAGTCGGCCTGCATCCGCCGAGCGCGCTAAACGAAACAATCGTCCGGTCGCTCGCCAAGTCCCCGGCCGCGCGTCCGAGTCGCCGTTTTTCCAGGCAGCTGCGCCTGACGTGTGATCTGCTGCGGGAGGAGAGGGAAAGTAAAAAAGAAGCCGTTAGCGCTCTCCCGATTTAGAGCGCACGCGCGCTCCGCTCGCAGCCACTTCCGAGGGCGAGCGCGCGCCAGCAAGTGGCGAATAAGGATTGCGCGCCTTATTAACAATGGATTTGTTCTTTTGACCTGTCCGCCCCAGACAGACAACTTGTCATTGCGGACAGCTTGTCCTTGGACTGTCAGGGAAGGGTGTTGAAAGCGTACAGGTCATTGCTGCGGTCGCGGATTTGGAATTTGTCGACACATCAATCAGCAATACCTTTCTTCAATTGTATATGTTGCATCAAAATACTGTTTGAGGTTAATTTAAATGTTAACTGGTACATGAGACAGTTTCAGACTGTTTTATTAGCTAATTTCACAGCCTTCCAAGATCGTTTTGCAATGGAATAATCATGTGCTTCACAATCTGAATTACATCCTGGACGGAATTACGTCTGAATTACTTCTCTTGTCACACTAAAAATAAATCATATTTACGATTGTCATTTCTAAGAAGCTAGATTTCCTGCCTCGGATGAAGCTGACTCCATAAAAGGATTGCGGCGGCAGGAGCGCATTACTCAGGGAACAAGGTGTATTTGCGGACTTGTCAACTCCGTGTCACCCGTACTACTTGCAGCAGTTTTCTTCGAACTGTTCTCCCACTCTCGCGGTTTGCAACGCGCGTACAATTCGCCGGTTCACTCTCCATCGTGCAGACGCGCGCCGGAGCCCACGCGACGGGCTGGTGGCTGTGTCATCCGCCCGCGGAGGCGTTGGCGTCTGCAAACGCTCAGCGTGGCAGAAGGCCAATCCGCTCGCCGGGCAGCATGATTTGAATTTGCACTAGACTTGGGAATGAAGCTTCTCTAGAGTTTGCGTCACTTTGCTAACGAAATAGTAGATTCTCTCACTCAAAATATTAATTTTGAGAAAAAAATCTGTAAAATAAATCGGTAATAATTGAAATAACTACATATTATAATCAGACAATTTATATGTAACTTTTGCCTAATCTACATTTATGTCTACAAAACAGCCAAATTCAGCTCCAAACTTATTCGTACGTCAATAAACCTTGACAAACAACACACAAATCCACGTTCTCACAAGTGCAGCGTCTCAAGAGGTCGAGATTTTGTTTCGAGACGAGTTATGAGATGACACTTGAGTTTCCGGCGCCGCCATCACTGACCGACCAATCAGAGAAGTCTAAAGAAGCCTCATTCACAAATCTAGTGCAAATTCAAATCATGCCGCCGGCCACCGTCGCATTGCCGCCTCCGCCATCCTCCTTGCCTCGCAGCGGCCACTCGCCGCAACACTACATTCAAGTTCAAAAGAGATTTGATAGTGACAGTTTTTTTTCTGTCTGGGGAACTCCTCGAGTTTGTCGATTTGGGGAAAAGAAGGAGGAAGCCGGAGTAGCTGACCTTACCAGTCGCAGAGAGTGCGTTCAAATCGCCAGATAAATGTAGTCAAACAAATGGCGTTAGAGGAGATGGCGATAGTGACGTCGTCATCTGTGAT
Organism: Acheta domesticus; assembly: GCA_031308135.1. Lineage (NCBI taxonomy): Eukaryota > Metazoa > Arthropoda > Insecta > Orthoptera > Gryllidae > Acheta > Acheta domesticus. The sequence continues at coordinate 40,223,925 of JAHLJT010004567.1, read as the reverse complement.
AACGTCGATGGAGGTGGCACTCACTGTTTCCTAAACTTACAAACTAAATCCTGAATTTTTCAACTGTGCAACGGAGCTAGGTTTCTTTCATGAATTATTTAATGAATAATTCGTAAATGGCGTAGCATGAAGAGCATCATAAATTAAATCGGTGCTATACGACTTCGGTTCTTCAGATGGAAGAAAACGTACCTGGCTGGAACAACAATACTTTCATAGGAACAAGAGAAAATTGTAGTGAAATTACTTGTCGTAAATACTATAAAGACAATCTTTTGACACATACGCGCCCAAAAAAATAGCAAATTGTACAATGTTCCCACCTAACCCTGAGCACACTATCAAGTCTTCTTTATCATTTTGCCCGTATCAACGTCACCTGCGCCACGTCTCCGCTGATTACTTCGGACGACAATTCCCAGCTTCGCATCCTCCCAGCGCCTCCGCACGACGATCGTCGTTACATCCACCACCTCCGCGCCCACTGCCGCCGCTGGTGCCAGAGACGCTACTTGTGGTGAGGTCACACGAACCCGTTGTCGCTCGCCATGCCGACTTTTTTTTGACAAACAGCTAATGCTAAAGCTTATGGCCAAATGGACCGCATATTTAATTAAGTATAAATACTTCAATATTAGTTACGCGTGGGGAGTAAGTTGTTTCTGTATCTGTGTGTTCAAAATGCGTTGGACATTTTATGGTGACTAGATTGGAGGATGTTTTATGTTTATGGCGAAGACTGAAAGCCGAAGCCTCGCCGTTGACCTGGAAATGCGCGAGCAAAGCTAGTTAAATTGGCCGCATCAAATTTACCTTTTTTTGCCAAGTTCTCTTAACTCAACTATCTAAATATGTACAATTGAGGCATCCAGAGAGAGAGAGCTAACCCCCAAAATTCAAAACATCGATTTTTTGACAAATTCAATGTGTTCATACTTGAATAAGTTCAGAAATCGATATTTTGAAATTTGTGTGTTAGCTCCGTCTCTCACTGAATGCCTCAATTATTTGCACCACCACCACCATTCTTCAAGTGTTCCATTTTTCCATTTCCTTCCACTGTTTGTCAAAAACAGCCACAAAACAACAAAAAACATCATAGAAACAAACTCGCCGGCGGAGCACGCTCGGAGTCGCGACGCGTCAGACGCCCGCCCGCCGCCCGCCTTGCACCCGCAACAAGTGTCCGGCGGTGGCCGCCCAGGCATTCGCTGCTGCGGACTGCGCCGACACTGCTCAGAATGCCATTGTATTCGCCGGAGCCAAGGAGCTATTGTTTCTTCGGCTTTGTGGTTTATCCCTTTTCCATTATTGTGTAAGATCTACTCCACAACCTAGTAACTGCTAGTTGCTAGTAGTTAGTTATCACCGGACTACTTCGTCCGCTGCTTCTCGTTTCCCGTGGCACTGGGGGAGTCACTTGTCACACGACGGTCTTCAATCAATCGTCTTACAAGCACATGAATATCCAATGCATTCCTAACCCCCCTCTGAGGACCATAAAGATGCCATTGTATTCATTTCGACTCCTGCACGCTCACTGCAAGTCTGATCACACAAAAGACTTCGGTCCGTCATGCTCAAGTCATTAATATTTTACTTCTGCCTTCACGCAGTTTCTTGACACTACTTTCTCGATTATTTATTTACAGCTGCATCGAACGAGAAGTCATGACTGACAGCCAATGAACACGTCAATGCATTCAAACGACCTGTTCTAGAATGACCTCCTTCGATCTTTTCGTTTTCTTCTTACTGATTAATCTTTTCCCTTCGTCTCTAAATCATTGTATCGCTTGTGTGCCAACTCTTTCTACCCTCCATAGGCGTGCACAGAATAAAAGAAGATAGGGCCTAAGTTCATTTCAAGACTCCATTTTGCAATAAACGTTTTTACTTACAGAGGACATATTTCATTCGTAAATAAATACAACATATAAGGAAAGTGAAATTGTAAGAGTAAGGGTACTTATAAGGGTATAAATACAATTGATTTTATGTTGAATTATTTACAGATTTGCGTGACTATATGGTGAGCATCTTTCCTAGGGTTGCCATAAGAATAACAGTGGTATCCAGGACATTCGAAATTTTTCAGAGCATATTGTTTATTTTTATACAAGTAAATACTGTAACAAGGAAATAGTGCATCTAGTAAACACCTAAATAGTAGATCAAGATAAATTATATTGCACACTTCCAAGGAAAACAGGGTGACCCCTTTTTTTCTAGGACGAATATCCCTGACTTTTCCAGGTTATCAAGATCATTTTCTTATTTTTCCATGACAAAATGTATGACCTATTTCAGGGTATTTAAATAAAATATTTAATAAAGTATGACTTTGGTCGATATTAAAACACTAATATGCACTGAGCCCTTTTTGCCTTTGCGTTCCAGATTTTCTTGCACGAACAAATTGCGAGAGAGGCAGATGCATTTTGCTTCAGACCACATATTACCTTTCTTTATCTATTTTTCAGCTCTCAGATTGCACAGTAAGAAGAAAAAAATAAAAATATTTGCTTAACAAAAAAATTAGTCGTTTGCGTTCTGTTATGTAGCGTATACGTGTACGAGTTCACAAGAAGTCCGAAACGCATTGTTAAGCTTCATAATAAAGTATAAAAATTCAGAACATTTGGCAGAAACAAAGAAAAATCTGGTGGGGCAGCGGTACACACGTCGATATTCAGGACAAATCCAGCTGTTTTTAGGACGTGCGGCAACACTACTCTTCCTCAGATATTGCCCAAAAAAAAAAAAAAAAAAAAAAAAAAAACCGAAAATGTGAGAATAAAAAGGGGAAATCAGGGATTGAACATTTTTAGGGAAATGAAATATTGTACTGCTCTTAAGGCTTCGAAGTCCCTTGCGAAATTTTCATCGGGACCACGGCCCTCCTGCAATCCTCCCATGTAACCTCTCTTCCCGCTGCCGGTCGCTTCCATCGTCGCCTCTGCTGCCGCTCCCTCCGCCACGCCGCCGCACCGCACAGTGGGCTAAAATAGGCCCGAATTCGGGCATTGGAAGAAAAAATAAATAAACGGGCGGCTCCATCAGTCATCGGGGAACCATCCAAGTGGATTCTTCGTCCAAGACGTCGCCACTGAGGATGTCCGTCGCAGTTACGGACGAAACGTTTGGAAGTATATTTTCCTATAGACCACGGCCCCTTAGCCCGGAAGAAAATGTTGATTACAACTCCGGCCGTGAAAGCCTACATTGTTGTAAAAAAATAAATTGTTCAGAAATGGCAAATAATGTGACTGTATGACATGCTATTGATGAATTCCTGAATCTAATTTCAAGTTTTAAATCACATTTTGATTGCGATATGTATTAGAAAACAGCATTCAAAACGAAGCACTTTTGTCAATAAAATTAATCTCCATGTTGTTTAAATGGGAAAATAAGTCTCACTTTAAAAGACTAACTTTTTTCCTCCTCCGTCCTTCTCAATAGGATTTTTAGGAAAAGTAGCCTATTGAAATAACAACAGGTTAAGGTTAAATGCAGCAGTGTCCATCTGCGACCGTGAAAATGACAGCGTTTTGGAAAAAGTTTAATATTCCAGAATACCCACGCGCCATGCCAGAAACCTGCGCATGCGCGTGAGCGCGCACACATCTTGTTACTAGCGGGTATCATGCCAAATTGACGCCCCAACACTTCAATTTTGTTACCTTTATTATTTCATTCACAAGACATTTATTTTAACAAACTAGCAAGGCACTCGTCGTATTCATTTATACTGCGATTTTCGTAACTTTGTCCCTGACAGATATCAGCTGTTTCGCTGCCATCCAATGAGGAGCTTATATTTCGCGACAGTGACGTCACTATGGTGACGTTCACGCTCCCGATTGGATGAAACCGTGAACAGCTGACTTCTGTCAGGGACGAAGTTACAAAAATCGCAGTATAAATGAATACGACGAGTGCCTTACTAGTTTGTTAAAATAAATTTCTTGTGAATGAAATAATAAAGGTAACAAAATTGAAGTGTTGGGGCGTCAATTTGACATGATACCCACTGGTAACAAGATGTACGCACGCTCACGCGCAGGTTTCTGGCATGGCGCGTGGGTTTTCTGGAATATTAAACTTTTTTTTCAAAACGCTGTCATTTTCACGGTCGCAGATGGACACTGCTGCATTTAATCTCAACCTGTAGTTACTCGTGAGACTCAATGCGCGCATTTCAGCCCACTGTGCGCCGCCGCGAACCGCGGTCGTTTTTACGGCCGCGTGGCGCGTTGCTGCGCCGCGGGCGTTGACGCCGCCCCGCGCCGCGCCGCGGGCAGAACGTGCAGGCCAAGGAGCAGAACGTGCGTCTTCTGCATGCCACGTGAGCCGCCGCGGAGGCTGCGAGAACAGCCGGCTATTTCCAGCAGTGCATCAGTGCCCGCCCCCGGCCCCTCCCGCCTCCCGCCCGCCCGCCCTCGCGCAAGCCACGCCCAGCGCTGGGTAATTCGAAATTTTATACGTTACGAGACGGCTCTGTTTACTCACAAACGGACGGACGGACGGTCAACCGCCTGCTGACGGAATGGGACGAGCGTGATGGCACGTTTTTCAAACTGGTCGGTCAAAAAACATGACACAATCCTAGATGAATGGGTGTCTGTGAGTGTGTATGTGCGTGTGCGTGTGCGTGCGAGAGAGGCAGGAGGAGAAGGAAGAAAGGATGAGAGGAAAATAAGAGCAATTAGCGCGCTTTATGCATTATATTAGCACTAAAATAGTAAGCATAAGATGTTACATACAAGCACGCTTCAATTAACGTATAATTGCATACAATATTTGCATTATTTATGATATTTTACAGTTAATATTATTTTGAAAAACTATTTTAATCAGAAAACTTTCATCCGCTTAATGTTCATTCTAGTAAATAGAAACTGTTCACTTATTACTCGAGAAAAATTATCCGAGGTTAGGATTAATGGTTCATCTTGCTTTCAGCGTTTCCTCGATCGTCGGGAATATCAGAAAAGGACAAAAGAAACGGCCAACTCTCTCATGTCTCATTGTGAACCATATTTTCTCGATGTTTATTTCAAAACAATTATTTTCGTTAATATGGAATTATATTAATTACTAGGGCTAGGATTTTGATGACCTAAAAACTACATACAAATGCCTTAAAAATAGTGCATTTATGCCCTAAAAATCCTTCAAAAATGACATTAAACATATCAGCTTCGTGATTTGCACTGCGAAATATTTCTTTCTTCGGTTAAGCCAATAATTTGCCATGATAAAATATTTGGAATAAATTGAATACTATTAAAGTCAGTTAAGAATCGAAGTTATTATATTTATTATAGTGAATAAATATTTTCTTAATATTACTTACAATTTACATTCATATTAAAAATCCGTGAATTTTGAGTTGCGATGTGTCACAAAGACCATTTTTCGATTTTAAAATAGTACAAATGATTGACGAGTTTTGTTTCAGATAGGAACACGTAAGTACTAAAAAATTAAATAAAACTATATATAAAAAAAGTAAATATTGACCTCAAAACTAACAAATGCCTTTTCAAATAAAAAAAATGACAAAAATGCCCTAACAAATACATATCAAACGTCTCAAATCACTGTGAAAATGTTGGTACCAAAGAAGAAGTGTTTTCCAAGAAGGAGAAAAAAGATGCAAATAATCAAAATCCTAGCGCTGTTAATTACCTTCATAAATGCCACAAAATAATTATCAATAAATTTTAAAAAACGATTAATAATTCTTGGATTTGAAATCGGTGTTATAAAATGTGGTTGTGGCGTTGTCCACTGCGCCGCCGTGGGCCGGGGGCGATGACGGACGGTGGGCGGCGGTCAGTGGGCGACCCAAGGGCGCGGGCGCCGTTGCGCGACACGCCCGCGCTGCAGCTGGTGAGCGATGGCAACTTTTAGCAAAACATTGATTCTTCCACACTCACCAACAGGTTTTCGATTTGGATAAAACATTGACAAAAACATCGATGTTTAAAATATCGACGTTTTAAATATGATGAAACATTTCGAGGTAAATGCCCTACTTCTTATGTGATACATATCACGTCAGTGTTAGTTTATAGTATATTCTGCCTTAAATTTGACTGTCATCTTAATTCTCTCATACGTAATGTGTAGTCAGGTTACAAATTGCAGTTTAACGATATTACCACCTACAAAATAGTTAAAAAGATAACAAAACTGGAGAAAGGTAGCGAATAGCTAAAGGTTCCGTACAGCTGTATCGACAACCGTGATAGTTGTCAATGGCTGTTGATTGCAATCAATCCAGAAAAGAATTAGAAACTGAAAATTTTATTTATGCCTTAAGAAATGTTTTTGGAAACATCGTTTCTGGACAAATATATCGATCTGAGGAAAACATCAATAGCGAAACACCGATGTTATAATATCTACATTTGTTTGTACGTGGTGCGTCGGTCCATGAACGGATTACACAAATTTAAGTTAAAAGTAAAATCTTTTCTGCTGCAAAACTGTTTCTATACAATTAGAGACTATACTGATCGTGAAAAAGAAAAATAATGTAACAAAACAAAGATATATAATGAATTAGTTTATGTTTGCATTGTATACATTTAAAAAAATATTTAATACGTCTGTAACAAGTAATGTACTTCAGCTTCCGGGTCAATGACCCCCATCTCGATCAGGTTTTTGTCCAGTTTCCCTGATCCATTGAGCAAATGCTGAGATGGCCCCTTGTTTTGCTTCTGGACGTAAATGTAGCTTCACTGTGCGCACGTTTTGTTGAGCACTCGTTTTGCTTGTAGTTCATTTACAGTTGAAATTGATTTTCTATAACTCGGGAAAAAACATTTTTCAAATATCTTTAATTTTCTAAAATAATTATTTCCTAAATTCATTTTTTCGTGTGTTTTTTTTTTTAATTCTGGCCCTCAAGAAAATGTGCGCAGATAAATTTCTTTCCCCACACGTCATATACAGTTTTTACTGTTTTTTGACAAATAAATAAATAAATAAATAAAAACGGGCCATGGCCTTCCAGCGTTCCGGCCTCGCGGCCATGGGTTAAGGGGGTACGTGTGGTAAGCACGAAGACATCCCCACGCCATATTCCGGTCTTCTCAACCTGAGAAGTGAATTTTCTCATCGTCACACAGCAACATATACTGTCACATTGCAAGGAAAGCGCACACTATAATCTTGCCCGACCTGGAAATACAGATATTTCTCCTCGAAAATACCGATGTTTTAAACACATCGACGGTTTTTTTGCCACCCCTGCCCGCGCTGCAGTGTCTACGGACCCGCGTCGTTCTGCTCGAGCGCCGCGCGCCCTGCGTTTACAGCGCAGTTTCCACGGCGATGTTTTTGGAGGCGGCCGACGCGACGCGCTCCACTGCCCCCACAACGGCGCAAACCGCACTCGGGCGCGCGTATTAGGGGAGCAGGTGGACCTCGGGCACCTTCTTGCTCCAGTTCCCGACTCCCGGGCGTGGAGGAAGGCGTCTGTGGCGTCAACCAAGAACTTTTAGACGTGGTATAACGCCGTAATTGCGCACTTGGAACCGCGCCCACCGTAAAGATGCGGATGATATGAGTAATGTGATGCCAATGAATGATAACAACGAAATTATTTTCAATCATCACACCATATGACTTTACAGCTGCAATAATATTTTTATTTATAATGAAAGGTAAACGTTTTTTTGTTTTTTTTTAAATTTTGCGGTCATCCATAAATTACGTAACGCTAAAGGGGGAGGGAAGGGGTCTGAGGCAGCGTTACGCTGGGTTACACAGAGATAGGAAGGTGCGTTACAAGGGGAGGGGGTATTGAAAATACTCGAAATTTGCATTACGTAATTTATGGATGGCCCCTTTTTAGATATTAATGGCTATCGACGGAATATTTAGTGTCGTCTGTTAACGCCATGGTCTTGCTCGGTTGTATAATTCTCCACGACGACACATTTTACAAGAATTGTCAACGTTTATCTATTTTTACGACTTAATTAGTATAAGAGATACGACTATGGGAATGTCTCCGCTTTACAGTCTTCCACACCTAACAATACCCAAAAAGATCGTAGATACTCCCAGAAACAAGGTTGCTAACGGGGCACTTGCCCCGCGTGCGCGCGCCGCTCCTCATCTCCATGCCATCATCTATTCGTATTGTTTGTGCCTGCCCGAATTTCCCCGCGCCGGCGACACGCGACCTGCCGCGCGCGACCCCCACGCGAGAGCGCGGGGCGCCCCGGGCCGATGCGGGCGACACGCCACCTGGGACGCTGATTGATTGGTAGTGATTCCGGGCGAATCAACGGCTAAAGTCATTGATCCCTTAAGTGTAGTGCATGTTTTTCATCCCCGGGAGGGAGGTGATCTTCCCCCGCTGAATGGCGAGACCTACTGTGGGCTAGCGGGGTTCTCTCTACCCACAGTTGCTGGTTATTGCCCAGCCGCGGCAAGCTCCATGCTCCCGATCGGTGTCGCGGCATGTCTGGTGGTGTAGTGCATGTAAGTGTGTGTGCAAGGAGGGAGGTTAGGACTAGGAATGGGAAGGAAAGATCGCGCGCTGTCCGTGGCCCGTTTGTTAGGGTACTACTTCGGCTTTCGCCTGATATTAATCGCAGAAACCACGGAAAACTACCGTTCAGAGCAGCCGGTCGCTACGATTCTCCTCCAGACAGAGACTGAATTTGACCTAGCTGATAAGCTAGTGTCGAAAATCCTGCCACCGTGGGGACTCGAACCTAGGACCTTTGTGTCAAAGACACTGCGGTGACATCAGTTAATGCCGTGAGGCACCTCTCCCTGTACTAGGGCTGTTCATGGCCACGCCCACTCCTGCGGTGCATCTGGGCCGTCTGCCAAGGAGAAATGAAACATAAAATGTTCGTACTCTAGTTTATTTCAGATTTAGTACACAAAATTTTCAAGATGCGAAATCTATAAATTAATTAAAATTGTAAAATATATTTTAAAATAGATAAATTATGGTAATTAGAGTTCCATAAATGGATAGTGTTCATATGCATTTATAAAGTTTTAAAAAAAATTACATTTTCATAAGTAATAATATTGAATGGAAAATAAATTATGTACACGTGTAAAACCTTGAAATAGTGAATGAGTCGAACAAGAATTAATACAATGAAAAAAAATCTTTTTTCCTCGGATGGAAGAAGGGATGCTTGAAAGAATGGGATCGTGTCTCATTTTCGTTGAATTCTCTGGACTTTCGAAAATTGCAAATTTAGAAAGAAGTGCGTAAAAGTATGTGCTGTTGTAGCACCACTAGTTTAGTATCGTTTCAATCTGATTAAAATCCTCATATTAATAAATAAAAATTTTAAATCTGTTTAAAGCCAGTGGTATATATTCAAATATATTTTGATTAACTCCTGCCATTTCATGAAAGTAGGAAAATGATTTCTTTGAAAAATAAGCAATTATTAGAATCAATTAATTTACCATTTGTTTTAAAAAAATGTTATTTAGAATCGATTCTTTCGATACGTTTGTTGTAAAAATAAACGTTTCATATCCACAGTAATCATTACATGCTGACAGATACATATTATTTTCTGTACAAACGTATATTTAACAATTTATTTTATTTTGATGTATTCGTAAATTGATGTATTGGCTACATTATAGTTTCTGTGATATTTTACAATCTGTATTGGTTTTATGATCTCTATCCACCGAAGTTTGAAATAGAGAAGAGTCAATGGCCATCGTTTGCAAGTGTTGTGACTCCCTTATCAGTCAAATGTTAAAGTCCACTGTAACACTTTTTCATTACTTCACTTACTTTCCTCTAGAGCAGTGTTTGCGCTTCTAACTTTCGTCGTCGCGCGCTGAATCAAGTCAAAGGCATCTGCGAAGAGTGTGAGATATCGGAGAGCTCTGTGACACACTTCTCTTTAAAAACATTGGGAACAGCATTGGCGCAACCTAGCTCTACGCAACGCTTCTTACGATTTCTAGTCTGCGGGGACAGTGAAGGCTTTTCTTTGCGATAAACGGATTTCCTTTCCAATGCTTATATCTAGTTTTACGAGAAGTCAATTGTTCTCATTCAACTTTTGAGGGTACACCAGGACAAAGAATTAACAATTAATAACGGTCTTGCGTCTGTCTTATTCCTCACGAAAATTCCGTGTTTATTGGATAAATCTCCTATTTTCTTTCCCTCTTCCAATTCAAGTTATCAAATTAACGCTGTAAATTAAAATATATCTTTTTTCATTTACAGCAAATATTTCGAGCGATTCTGTGCGGTACATTTTCATTAGCTGCAGGGTAAATTAGGTTCAAGGAAAAACTGATGAATCTTAACGTATGTAATCTGACTTTCTTCAAACGTATGTCATGCATTACGCACAACAACCTTTCGTCCGGATAATTGATTGGTTAGTGATTGCGGGCCCGTCAACCGCTACGGCCATTAGTCCCGTAAGTGTAGTGCATGTTTGACCCCGGTAGGTGGCGGTGATCTTCCCCCGCTGTATGACGAAATCCGGCGCCGACCTACCATCGGTTAGAGGAGTTTTCTCCAACCAGGTTTCTCCCATCAGCGGGGCACCGCCCGAGCCGGAACAAGCTCTAAGCTCTCGATCGGTCTCCCAGCATGTGTGATACATAAGTGTATGTAAGCTGCATGTAAGTAAATGTGTGTGTGTAAGTCAGGGGTGAGGAAGAGGACGAGAAAGAGGAAGGAAAAATCGCCTGTTGCCCATATGTTGCCCATATATACTGCTCCGTCATTTGCCTGGTGTTGATCGGAGAAACCAAGGAAAACTACGGATCAGAGCAGCCGGCCGCTAGAATTCTCCTCCAGACAGCGGCTGAACTCGACCTAGCTAAATAGCTTGGGTCGAAAATCATGTCACCGTCGGGATTCGAACCCTAGGTTCCGTCCAGAGTAATCACCCCTGGGAATCAATGAGTCTCCTACGACCTTGAACGCAATGTTCAGTGCCCATCCTTCCGCTCTCTCCATCCTTGTCTCTCTCGTTTACTGAGAAGCCCGCGAGTACGCCGCGCGGCCCCGCGCCGGACCCAGTTCCCAAAACTTTCGCCAGAGGCAGCAGCAGCCCACTTCCGACGCCCCCGCCGCGGAGGCAGAGGGCGTGGAGACTCCGCACGGGAGTTGTGTCAATGAACCAGCAGAGTTTCCAGAGGTTCGGAGTAGTTAGGGGTTTCCTGCCGGAGAGGATTGTCTTGTCTGTCACAGGAAGCCACCTTAGAGTTATTCTTGAACTTAGGTCAAGTGGGTATTAGTTTTGTATATTTTTATTTTGTTTATAGTGATTCTGCAAGCGACAGCTAAGCAGAGACAGGGTTGCAAGCGCCCAGTCATTGCATCTATCCTTCTTCCCCCACCGTACAAACGCTACTTGGTGTTGATACACTTAAGGTGATTTACAATAAAAGAATATTAAAAGAAAAGCTTCCACTACATATTGGACTACGGGACAGTATTAAATTAACTTTAAATTCTAGCTAAGAAAATTATTTTTATAAAGTGTAATTAAAATATTACAAGAAATTTACTCGTGACAATATTCACAAAACTCTAACATTGCACATTGGGATAACGAGTTCTAATGTGAACTAGAAAAATTAATATTCTTCACCTTCTAATTCACTTTACAAGGAAATTATTAGTGACGGGGTGAGCAAAATTCTGACGTACATACATTCTAGAATACATGTTGGTAGACCGTAGAACGGGGTGAAAGAATAGCCGAATGGGTTTTCTGCTCCAGTTGCTGAAGCAATAATCAGAAAATTAGGGGACCAAAATGAGCCGCCACTCAAAAGGTCCTCGAGACGTCTTGCTATGTTCCATAATTCTTTAGCTCTCCCGTTGACGTACCGTTTTTCCTTATTTTAAAAAAATTCTGCGCATCAGTGAAATAAGAAATTCGTAAACGTTTTTTTCTTTTCTTTTTTTCACAAATTTTGTTTGATGGCTCAGATAGGTAGATAAAGGAAACTGTTATTTTCGACTCTGTTATTTTCGGACTCGGTTATTATGCCCTCTTGTTTTATTTAGATGAGCAAATCATGCCGTTCGAAGTTACATAAATTGAAAACGATTAGGATCTTTTTTTTAAATTTTGACTTGAATTAAAATGCAACGCTATGAAGAATATTACGTTTAAAATTGAAGTCTCGTCTGAATCTCGATTAACCGTGTGGCACAAAACTACAGGTATGGCGATTGAATTTCCGGATTTTTTATTGAGGAGGGGGTAGGATATCTGTACAAGCGTAAAATTTCAGACACCTTGGATATTTTAACACTCATCTTCTATTGTATTTTTTATTGTATATTGTATTTACTGTATATTGTTTTATTGTATAACACTCACATGACAATAACATCGGTGCGTTGTAGTAAATTCGTCTCAGATTTCTTGGGTTGGCGCTTCTTTTCAAGGTTCTCATTAAATCAAATGGAATGAAAACGGATAAATATTTGGACATTTTACGAGCATCCCATTTCTTTTTTTCATTATTTGCATTGGAATGACGAACACAAGATGATCCCAAGGCGAGGTATTTTCCGAAGCAAGACAAGGATTGCATACATCAATCTTGCATTTTGAATAACATTTGATGATGCGGGGTTGCGAACAAATTAATATTAAATGAATTTTCTGACAATTTATCGACAAAATAAACACACAGACGAGAGAGAATTGGCCTTTAATATCATTGACTCTACACTATATCTCATGCTGTTTCCTTCCTGTTTACTCCGACGATACTAAAAAGACGAGTTGGTGGAAGAACACACCAACATACAAGAAGCAATAAATCATGATGTAAACGTGGAATGTGAAAGAAATTCTTCCCGCGCTCTCCGCACCGTGTTTTTGCTTGGCCTACACTCGGGTTGTGGAAGTCGAGGGCGGCGGCGGCGGTGCGGGCGGAGCAGGCGTTCCAGAGGCTTCTGCGGCGGCGGCGGCGGATCGTTACCATTCCGTGCTGCAGGCGACCGCTCAGCCGGCACGTGGCGAAACGCCGCCGCTGCCGCCCGCCGGATTTCCCAACAGCTCTGGAGGATATCGACTTCCTTTCCCGCGCCGCCTCGTCGGAAGGGCTCGCTTCAACCTCACCTGACAGTACCCCGCCGATCGGGCTCATTCATTCATGTGCTCATGTTAAAGAGATAATCCCTGATGCAGGCCGCTTCCCTTCTCTTTGACAACTGGGGTGGCCGGGAAATTACTTTTGCATCGATTGGAACTGGAAACTAAATTATGGTACAGTCGGTTTTGTACAGTCATGTTGTCTGAATGTCAAAACGATAAATTAATTTGTAACTGAGCTAAAGAAGAACATCCAGTTTTTTCTATTTTTTTAATGTTAAAAGTAACTTTCCTCGTTTTGTTGAATACCAGGAAAACCCAGCAGACGTTGTTCTGCTCTTCATCTCCCTCTTTCCCCTCCCATCACCCTTTCTCCCTCTCTCCCTCCTTCCCTCACCCTGTCCCTGTCTGTCTCTTGTCTCTGCTGCTCTCTCTCTCTCTCTCTCTCTCTCTCTCTCTCTCTCTCCAAATTCACATTTAATTGCGGATTCGGCACATCTCTGAGCAGGTGAGGTAATATCGGGAAGCGCTGAACGAGCAAAAATGTAATAGAATGTTCAAGAAGATTTCATCCTGTAGTTTACGCTGTGATAAACGTGTCTTTGAGGCCTTCGGCCTCCAAAGTTTAGTTTTTTAAGGCCATAGAACGCATGGTTTAGATGTTATGTAACCATATAGTTTCAAAATCCCGCCGAATGTGTTGCGGGTTGCATCTGACGTAAATCTTTAGTTTTGTTCTACAGCGTCATGTAGTAGAGTTACAACAGATTTAACAGCACATAAACCTTCTCGGTGGAAAAACATGTAGATGTACCAACTTTCATGGGGATTGGTCACACGGTGTCAGAGTTTAGCTCTCATGTATATACCAACATTCACTTATATATATATATATATATATATATATATATATATAATATATATATATATATAAATATATAAAGATTTCACTTCCATTCAATGACCATGTCGGCGAATCTATTCTCACTCTCTCCCTCCTTCCCTCACCCTGTCCCTGTCTGTCTCTTGTCTCTGCCGCTCTCTCTCTCTCTCTCTCTCTCCAAATTCACATTTAATTGCAGATTCGGCACATCTCTGAGCAGGTGAAGCGCAAAAATAGGGACGAGCAAAAGTATAATAGAATGTTCAAGAAGATTTCATCCTGTAGTTTACGCTGTGATAAATGTGTCTTTGAGGCCTTCGGCCGTTGAAACCCTTCAACCGTTGTCGAACGGAGACCAGCTCCCGAACTGCCCGAGCCTCCTGACGGAGAAGCAATGTCCACATGAGTGCCTTGTTTCGTGGAGGCGTGGCGTCCGAGGCTTTGGCTTCCACAGCGCAAACGGGGCCTTGGGAGCCCGTCGAGGGGCACAGCAGGCCGTCCGGGAGCGCTGTGCAATCAGTAAAGAGCCGTAATAGGGCATGGCGGCGGGCGGCTGTGCGATTGCGCGCGCCGCGGCGTCTCCGTTTACGGAGCGATCGCCGAACGCCCGCAGGGCCCGCGCGTCTGGCGGAGGAGGAGGTCTCGCTTTAGGGAGTTTCAGTGCATTTTAACGTTTGACCTTAGGACTATAAATCACGTGTCATTCGCAGTTACGATCTCATAACGCTGGAGTTTAAAATGAATTTGAGCGCGCGGGTGACATATGTTACGCACTCTAGCAAAATGAAGTCGTTAACCGCAAAACGACGTCACGGGTCATCACGGATTCGTATGAGCTGCGCCCCCTTTCCCCGCGCGATTCAGAAAGTTGATATTCCCTTAACCTGATCCGTAATGGATACACCACTACTTGTGACCGCTAGTGCGAGTTTTCCGTTTTGGAAGTGGTAGTTTATGATACCATTGGCGTGGGAATCTCGCACACGATCAAGAAATATGAATTCAGCGTACATCATTCAATCTATGAGATTGGATCGTTGCATCAGTTTTGAAGAGACTAGTGTAAAGTTAAACCAGGGATTCCCAACCTTTTTCTTTCATCAACCCCTTTCAAACGAACCCTTTGCTTCATCGAGCTTCTTACGTTTTCTCTATAATTATTCACCCTTATAATAAAATGAAGGCTTGCAAATAAATGCCTAAAACATAACGACGTCGAACACCAATATCGTTCGTTGTGAATGAATAGTTATAATTATTTGAGTAAGGAATAACGGCTAAGGATGAAGGACGGAGTAAAATCAGGCCCTTGACCCCCAATCGACCCCTTGATCAACATTGACCCCCTTCAAAATTTCCTCCACCCCCACGACCCCACGGGGAACCCCTGGGTTAAACTTACATCCCTGTGCTTTGAAGTGCAGCGTGAAGTCCGATCTTTCGCGTAAGATTCTTCTACAGTTCTAACGTCAGTTACGGGTGTGTAAGGTCAATAATATATAG
Source organism: Acheta domesticus (assembly GCA_031308135.1). Taxonomy (NCBI): domain Eukaryota; kingdom Metazoa; phylum Arthropoda; class Insecta; order Orthoptera; family Gryllidae; genus Acheta; species Acheta domesticus. The sequence continues at coordinate 40,208,436 of JAHLJT010004567.1, read as the reverse complement.
TAATGAATAAGGTCAAATAGTAGTGAATAAGGTCAGTACGTTACGATGCACTGAAATATGGAAAAGCTTTCTCGTGTTATCAATTCGTGTGTGACGGACTGTAAGGACATATTCTTTTGATTTTTTAAAGAGAGAAGAAACTATATTTCGAGCGTCACAAACTATGCTACCATAAGTTGAGATAACAGTAGTACATGTACTGGATTACTAAAAGTAAATTTTTGTTTTCTTCCAATACTCATGAAGTATAAGATACTGAAAATATTAATGTGTATATTGTAAGATATTTTCTTCGTATATATAAGAGTTTCTATAATGAAACATACCCAATAAAATCATTATTGCAATTAGTCGCAATGTATCAACAAATATCATTTTCTAACTAAACATTCCATTGATGTTCTTACAGTTTGTATGTCAGCACTTATAAAGAATTGTGTCTACTTGTGTTAAAAGTCAGAGCGTGTTGCCTAATTATTTACATATTTTGTTCCTACAGCTTAAATAGGTAATGTATTAAAAAGTGTTATTCATATACAAAATTTTAATACGTTATTGAAATGAACAACAAGGAAGTGAATAAGCTTGCTATACGTGTATGAGAATGAAATTAAATTATTGATTGATTGATTAGCGATTCCTGACCCATCAACGACATAGGTCATTTGTCCCGTAAGTAAAGTGTACTTTTTTATCGCGGAAGGAGATGGTCTTCCCCCGCTAGATGGCGAGAACCGACGCCGGCCAACGTCGGCTTCCGAGCATTTTCCCTAACTTATAGGTATCTCTCACCAGCGGGGCACCGCCCAGCCAAGCTCTAAGCTTCCGACTGGTCTCCCATGTGGTAGACTAGTGACCGTTAGTATGTGTGTATGTGAGGGGCGAGGAAAGGACAAGAAAGAGGAAGGAAAGATCGCGCGCGGTCCGTGGCCTGTTTGTTAGGGTACTGCTCCGGCATTCGCCTGGTGTTGATCGGAGAATGCACGAAAAATTACCGATCAGAGGAGCCTCACGCTATAATTCTCCTCCAGACAGCGGCAGAATTCGACCTAGCTATCTGGCAAGTGTCGAAAATTCTGTCCCAGCCGGGATTCGAACCCTAGGACTTCCCGATCAGCGACACTACTCTCACATCAGTAATATAAAATGAATTATTTTTTAAATTTTAAGACCATGGTTTAACACTTCATTTTAGTTGGGTTTTTTCTCCCTTGAGGGAGATAAGGAGTATCCTCCAAGAAAAAGTATGTGTCTATGTATCGATAGATCTTTTACAATAACTTCTAATATCGACTTCGGCGTTGCAGAGCGTTTCAATATCGGTACATCGGCATTTCAATAATCCCTCCGCCGCGGCGGAGCCCGTGGCGAGCGCGCGCGCCGGCCGCCCGCGGGCTGTGTGAGTGGCTGCACGTGAGCGGAGAGTTAACGGGAGAGCTCTTGGCGCCTATTAGGGTCACCACTTAAGGCTCCTCGCTGGATTCTTGTTTGGGCAGTCTTATTTCGGGTTTATAAATCGCAGGATGTACGAGGCACTCGAGTGTTTTTCTTCTTCCATTTATCATCCTTCTCATTCTTATCCTGTTTCTATTCTGTCCCCGTTTCACCCCCTCCTTCTTTCGTAACTCTATCATATTACTCCTTTTACTAACATCTAGTTTTCATCTTCTAAATTACCAACTCTTTAGCTTATTTGCGTTGCACATCGCTAACTTTCTTCCATCGCTGCAGATTGTATCTGGGAATTGATTGGCAGAGCTGGTGACTCGTTCATTATGAACTTTGTTTTGATTACATATTGGATGGAGAAGTAATTGATGAATAGTTAATTAAAGCCCTATTATAACACTAAATATCCAGGAAGGAAAGTTTCTTCGTGGTATCACTTCCTCGAAAAAGCATTTATTAGCGATAATAGTGGTCAATTTATAATTCCCAGAAGCTATAATGCACAAAGAGAATTCAGTCATTTCATTACAGAATAAAATCTTATCTAAAGTGTATTTTAAAACTGAAGTGCTTGTTATAAGACAATTTTAGAGTAAGAAATACGATAATATGCTCTCTGAGCTACTTGAAAAGGTTTAAAGGGAATATGACCGGCATTTGATAATGTCTCCGTCAGAAAGTATGCTTCTGTGCTGTCAGTCAACTGGGAAGCTCATATTAACTTAAGTTATTCTTTAGTGGAAGTCCTACAGACGATATTTCCGTATACAAAATTCTCATCATTCTCGATCAAGATCATCAGCTGTTCTTATTGGTTAGTTTTCAGCGGTTTGTCCGAGCAATACCAGGCAAATGGCAAATAACGAAGCAATACCCTAACAACCGAGCCCCGAACTCAGCGCTTTCTTCCATTCTTTATTCCTGCTCACTCCACCCCGCTTGTACCCACACTCACATGCTCTACATTACCACACATGTCGGAAGACAACTTAGGAACATACAGCTTTTATCATAAAATAAACTGTAATATAAAATTTTTGAAAGTGGTCAGGCGGAAGAGCAGGATAAATAGCCTGAGCCTCGCCACCAATAAAGACATTTATTTATTTATTTATTTACAGCTTGTCCCCTGCGGTCCCTGTTGGAATGATACCCCGCCGGGGAAGATAACTATTATAGTGGGCGCAAAATTTGCAAACCAACGTATATCTCGGCTCTGAATCTTACACTCCAGCATTAAAGAAACAGCGTCACCTCTCTGGATATAGAATGCACTACACTTATAGGACCTATGCCAGTGATACTTCCGGAATCTCTATTCACTCAAGATTATCTCTTCCGACGAATCAGGCTTGCAGATGTCATGGACGTGCTTACGACGAAGGCTAACTTCGTTGTTCAGCGGAAGTCGCGACAATTTTTTCCTTACCCAAAATACGCATCGCCCTTGATCAAGATGCGGTTAGGAAGAGAGAGCCGCGTCACCTCCCCAAGCGCTCGGCGACTTCAATGCGCGTCGCGCCGCCGGAAGCGCGTCACCCTCGCCGGAACTTCCGGCGCCGCACGCATCGCCGAAAGCGCCGCCGCCACCGCCACAATCGACGCCACCGCCGGCGACACCGCCGCCACCGCCATCGCCGCCGCCGCCACCGCCATCGCCGCCGCCGCCGCCATCGCCGCCATCGCCGCCGCCGCCGCCGCCGCCGCCACCACCGCCACCGCCATCGCCGCCGCCGCCGCCGCCACCGCCGCCGCCACCACCACCGCCACCGCCACCGCCACCGCCACCGACCCCGCCACCGCCACCGCCGCCGCCACCGCAACCCAGGGCTGCGGGTGATTTCATCCGCTGCGCTTAAAGGGGCCGAAGCGATGAGCCGCGCCGCGGGGACGCACGAAAATAGGCGCGGCGCCTTTCGCGAACGATGACGAACGCAGAGGGAGCAGGTGGCGGAGCGCTGGTGACGTTGCGCCAGGTGGCCCAGAGGGGAGCGGCCTGGGCACCTCGGCGGCGAGGGTGTGGCGCCGATATTGGGACAGATACACAGTACTTGGCGCTTATACTGTATACCTATACATTTCTTTATGTAGTACACATTTTATTTTGAATTAATGCACAGCATTTCTTACATTTTGAAAAGGCGATATTTTTCGACTTCAGAGAAGAATTTTAGTGACAAATATTTCATTTTGATTTTAAAAAATGTTTTTAATACTACTTAAAACTATATTACTATTTATAGAAACGTGATTGGCGTTTTTGTAAGAGTATTTAGGAATATAAAGCCCTTTGGTGAGAGTGTATCGAAGATGTAGAAATGTATTTCTTTTCGACAGTAGTAGTGATTTTGTGCACGCCATAGCGGACAGCACTATCGATCTTCTGCGTATGTGCAGATGCACTAAAGTGGTGCGAAACGTGGACTGCGCATGCGTAGATCGATAGTGCTTTAACGTTCGAGGTTGCGCAAACTCCTTAGTCTTTCAAGGGTTTTAATAGTACTTAGATTAGACAATGACAATTTTCGATTCGGCATCCATAAGGTATGAGTGGTTTGCACTCTTAATTAATTGTTTATTAAATTTGATTGCTAATTGGAAAGGGGAAGGTAAATGCTTATGCAAAGAAGCTGAGGGTGTTATAGTTTACGGGGGGGGGCTGAATGTATCTTTGGGAAATCTTGATATTATGCCTGGATATACTGCAATTTTTCCCGTGTTAAAAATTATGGTACTTGGGGAGGAATGCTGATTGTTGTAGAAATTGTTTGCTAATTTAGCTGTGGTTTCTTCTAGTTTGAGAATTTTTAATTCTCGAAGATTTGTTCATTTGTAATAAGTCATGGAACATTTAGAGTATTTCTTAGAAATATATTTTGGATTACTTTAATTTTGGTAATATTGTTAGGAACTGCATCTCCACAGGTTTGGCATCCATAAGTTATGGTACGAAGAATAATTGGTTTAAGTCGTAGCAGTCGGCATTCGATTTTCAATGTACATAGCGCTGGTTTAATATGGGAAATAATTTGGAAAGTTTTGCTCTAGTTTTATTTGCTACTGCATTGATGTGCAGTTTCCATTTCAACCTTTTGTCATGATATTCTTTAATATTGCCCTGAAATAAGACGTCTCACAATTCGTATTTCGTAAATAAATATTAAAACGAAAATAGTTTCCTGTTATCTTTGTTATTCGTTAGAACGCACTCACCCATCTGGATCAACGTAAAAACCAATATCCACAAAATACAAATTTTACAAAATCAGTACCTAAGAATAATCACTAACGCCCCTTGTTTTGTCACCAACAACCAACTTCACAAAGAATTACCCATAGAACCTATAGCCAACCACATTAATTACCTCACCTCTAACTTGTACTTCATCATACCAGAAATCCCCCTTCTAAATGCTCTCAACCTCGGCAGAAATCCTACACAACCAACCCGAATTCAAAATAAATACCCATTCCACATATTCCTGAAAAAAAAAATCGTTGAAATTGACAGTTAAAAGAGGTACCAAGATGGTTTCCTCACCTATGAATTAGATTAAGTTTCGTTTGTAAGTTAGTTGTAAGCATCAATAACATATGTGTAGTGTAAGTTTCACTGATCTGTGTAATATTCAACAAGAAATAAATAAATTAATTAAAAAATAAAAAGAACGCCCTCGACTGGTTGCGCCCGCCGTGCCTGGGAACGGTTCGTCTGCCGCGCCGCGCCGCGCCGCGCCGCGCCGCTCCCATCGCGCCTGACGCTCTTTCCGCTCGCCTCGCAGGTACTTTTCATTCAGCGACGGTCGTTCACCCACCGCGTGCTCAAGAACGCCAGAGGAGAACGAGGTCAGCAGTTGAGCTGCTCGAAGAAGAACTCGCCTATGTACTCGCCCATTTTGGTGCTCGCCCATTAACCGGTGGAGGTTTTGGAATTGCAGAACCGGTGTCACTGCAAGTACAAGAGCCAGATCACTGCCTTTCTAGTCGTGTCGGGTAATTTCGGGACATTACTTATTCCATGTGGAGGGCACAGAGTATTTTTAGAAAGGTTTCATCATATGTGACAACTCCTTATTAGTCGAGGTAAGCTATACAAGGGTACGTATATTTCTAATAACATAGAATCTGACAATTTTTCTTTGCATGCACATTTCACTTTTTGACAACTTGTAAGGAACTGACACTCTTTTAAACATGCTTCTGAAATTTAAAATAAAATAAAACTTAAAACTAAAATATTTTACTCCTAAAATCCAGGAGGAATTCTCGTAATAATTATTTACATGAATATTACTTTTTGAGGCATCGCAAATTAATTCTTTGACTGCACTTTGTTCCAGTTACATCACACCCGATGAAAAATTATTATAATAAATCATACGATACGTTCCTAAATAATGGTTCAAGAGCCGAAAGCTACGTTCTTTGTTCGTGGTTCAATCTCTTATATTTTAATTATCGAGATATGAACTTTTTTCATTAAAAAGCGACACATCAAGGTAAACAGTAACGAACGAGGCAGAATAACGCTTTAAACAGGCAAACAAATGCAACGAGGAAACTCCTAAATTCTACTAAAAAGATAATTCCCTCTTCTTAAAAACTCCTAAAAAATTGTAAAAACAGTTTAACAAACACCCTAGCTTTTAAAGTAGATATTTGAAGTGAAATTATTTAATTCCGGGATATTAAATTACATTTCTTTAAAATGTGTCTTTTATTTCAATATTTTTTTTTCGAGAAAGAAAACCCTTTTTCTAAACGGTCTATCTAGCAGTCTCCGTGTTCCTGCTATTTCTCCTCATCCTTTGCCGGCATCAGAATTTGAGAGCAGCCTTCCATTCCTTTCGCTGCTGCCTCCACGGAGGCTCGTGCACAGAACGCCCATATTTGCAGGGAGCCTGCACACGCCTTGCGTCCTATTAACGCATAGCTTGCTCTTTTTAGGTCTTTGCGTCGCACGTGCCGTCACCTTGCGCTGCTCTCCAGGCGGAATAGAAAACGATATTGAGATGAAATATTACAGATTGCATTAGTTTTGTACGTAATACGTGCATTGAAATTCATTAACGAGCTCACGGTTGATTAAATATTCAAGTTACCATCGAATGTTTTATGGGAATGTGGCGTTTACATTATTCAAGGCTGAGATGCGGAATGGCAAGAAAGGATTGCATCCGCGTACTGTACTTCACCGACTCAGCGTATATGGACCTCGCTGCTACGTGCTTTCTGACTGCTGTCTCTGGAAGGGGTCGGAATGTTCAGGCGACTGGACAGACATTGCCCTCTAGGAACTTCTTCAAGGTATCTTGGGGTCACTCAAGGCGAGTGAAGAGGAAATATTATTTACTACTCCCTGAAGTCTTATTTTCTGCACAAAAGAATCACCTTATTGTGAAATTCCCGGCTGCTCTCTTCATATTTCATAATTTCAAATACATCCAAAGTTTCAGGTTATCAGTGCACGTCTTGCGTGATCTTCCCCTTATTTCTTTCCGAAGAGTGTTCTCTTCATTTTTCTCCATTTTTTGCACTAGGGTAGGGGGTGGGGGCGAATATTCCTTTCGTCTTGAGACAGAAGATCTCCACCCCCATGTGCATTGGAAACATTATAAAATATCTTTGAGTGACGAACGCTGGGCAAACACTGCAGCGGGCGGCGGAGAGGAGCGGGCTAGCGGGGAGGAGCTGGGCGGAGTTATACAAGCGGGGAGGAGCTATACAAGGAGGCTTGGCGCGGTGGGCCGTGCCTGGCGTGGCGGGGCAGGACATGGCGGGTGAGGCGAGCGTTACCTTTATGTCGGTGCTGCTTCACTTCGTAATTAAAATGTTTCTCTCTTGTAGAGAAGAAATGAATATCCAAGATATAACTGTAAACGAATATATTATAACTCTTGAATTTCATACATAGGGTTAATACATTAATCGTCAGGAAGACTTCCCCTGTCTGTCACTAACGTAGCTTATTTTCTTGATATTATTCTCCCCGGCAACACGTGATCATGGCACTTGTCGTCGTGGGCGTGTCTCCCCGTCGATGCTTTGGATGGACGCGTCGCCACAGCGTGGCCGGGCGGGACGTGCTGGTGCAGAGCGTGCAGTACGTGGCGAGACGGAGCAGAGCGCAGGGGGCTGGACGGGGCGGGGATAGAGTGATACGTTGGGGTGAGGAGGGCGGTACGTTGCGACGCGGGGTGGGACGGGGCGTGATTGGCGGGGGTGGGAGGGCCTAGTGAGGCGTGGCGGAACAGCGCGGGAAATGACAGGGTAGGGCGGGGCGGCGCAGGGTAGGGTTTGGTGGGATGGGAAGCTAGTGAGACGGGCAAGGCGGAGCGTGGCACGCCAGGCAGGACGAGGCGGGAGGTGCGTTGCGTTGAGAGGCGGGGAGGAGTGGGGCGTGGCGAGGAGGAGCTGGGCGTTCTGGGGCTCGCGAGCGACAGCTGCTGTGGCTGCTGCTACCTGCCCTGCTGCGCCCCGGGGCTCCGCGCGGTGGCTTCACTGCATCAGCGAGCAGGCCCAAAGTGCATTTACTTCCACGATACATTTTTTCCACTTCGATGGAGCAGATCTCCGGATCAACGAAGGAGTGTAGTCTTGGATGCCACCATGATAATTTTCACTCGACGATACGTACCTATTCGTTTTCTTCTCGTGTTTGTAATCAATGATTCTGAATAATTTAAATATAGTCAAAGAATTGCTATTTATAAAGAAAGAGCATATTAAATCTGATTCGCTGAGAACTGTGTGTTACATTCACCTGTATATGAGCAATGTTCTTTGGAGATGCTCTGCAGTTACCGTTCTCAATAATCGACGCATTAGTTCCAGGAACACAGCATTCGTTCTGATTTGTCGTAATACACAGGTTTTTATTGTTTTTTTCTAATTAATATTTAATTATTCACGTCGACGGAGTGTCGTATTTCCGAATTATTATGGACTAACGCGCAATGAAAGGGTAAAATTTGGATGTTATTTTTATATAATATTTTTTTGTATTTTTGCGCTCGGGACATCAATATAGAGACACCCTAAACTCATTCCTTGTGTCAAAGCACCGCGACTCATGTGCCACATATTTGCTCTTTTTCTCCTTCACTCCTCCGGCTACGTAGTGTCGCGGAGACAACTTGCCTCTCCCAACAAAAACACGTCCCAGACTTCCCCGTCTGCGCAGGTTCCGGCAAAAGGCAAGCGCTTTTCACTCCGTGATCGCGCCGTATCTCAGGAATCGCCTTTTGGATCCCGGCGAGGCGGCGCCCCGTGCACGGAGCAGCTGGGCCAAAGGGGCCAGCGTGCGGTGGGCACCGAGCGGTGGTCTGCGGGCGGCGCGGGAGCATGTGGTCGTCAGCTGGCAGCCGCCCGGCCGCTTCGCTCCGCGCGCTGCTGCCACGCCGCCGCCGCCGCCGCCGCCGCCGCCCCGCGGGCCTCGAACTCGGGTTACTGCTCCCGCAAGCCGCCCGCCCGCCCGCCCAGCGCTGCAGAACGCGGCGCGGCGGGACGATGGCGGCGCACAGTGGGCCCACGTGACACCAAAGGACATTCACATTCATCTACTTCTCTTCCTTTTCATTTTCTTTTGTATCTTTCTCCTTTTCATCTTTTTCCTCGTTTTTCATCTACTTCTCTTCCTCATATTCATCTACTTCTCTCCCTCTTCATTTTCTTTTGTATCTTTTTCCTTTTCATCTTTTTCCTCCTTTATCATCTTCTTTTTCTTTTTGATTTTCTTCTTATTTTCTCCTTTCTTCTTCTTCTTCTTCTCCTTCTTCCGGGAGGAAAGTATTTGTTGAAAGTATTTTATCGCGGCAATCTTCTCCCCCATACGTCATATAAAGTTTTCACTGTTTTTTGAACAAATAAATCAAATCACATCTCTTCCTCTTCTGTAGTCGATTTTACGATTAGTTGGAAGCAGCCTTCCATACCTCTCTTTAGTGTGCAAGTCGTGTTTTTTGAAGGTAAGATGAGCATATTTTATTTTCGATGATACTTATGTTGAACGTATTTATTTCTCGGTCTCACTCTGGAACTTTTTTCCATTCACAGCACTTTCAGCAATATTTTCAATCCACGATGTCGCAATATGTATAAAATTTCTTAACCTCGTTTCTGTAAATGTTTTCACAAACATAAATTATTTTACATCATTATTCCCCACAAAATCTCCATTTAGCATTCTATCCATCTTTCTGATTTTGGACTTTCTTCAATAACACTACACACACAAACCGAAAAGTTCTTATCCTCTTTCTCCCAGCTTCTTCGATAGGCTCTCACTATCAATTCCTCCAACTTAGTTCCAAAATCGCTCCAAATTAAATAATCCCATATAAGTGCAGGTCAGTTACTTCCTCTTATATATTCAATTGATGTCAATCAAACTTCAAAAGGGAAAAAGTTAAACAAATCACACCATATGATTAAATAAAAATACAATGACATGAATATGACCCGTTTTCCATTCGAGTTTTGTAAATTTATTAAACCTTCCTCATTTATTTTCATGCTAAGATGCACGCGAGAATAGCTGGTAGCAATATCTTGTAAGTTCTAAGGATTTATTAGTCTTCCAAAAGCTAGAAACGGCGGCCGCTGAAAATCGCAATATCTTTTTATAATTAATAGCTCCATCTCACGGGGCGTTCATTACAATGCAGTTAACCACCCAATTTCTATATGGTTCGCAGTCGGAGGTTTCACACCCTGATGTTTGTGTGACTGGTGGTTTGAGAGGTGTTAGGAATGCGACATCGACATCGATGTTTTGAAAACATAGATATTTCTATTAAAAAATCGATGTTTCAATCATCGATGTATTCAAGTCGATGATTTTTGAACATCAATATTTTGAACTCGATGTGTTTACGTTTTCGATGTTTGGTTCCTGGATGAAATATTCCCATAATCGCAATTTTGTGAAAGTTAAAATATGAAATAGAAACTGATGACCACTATTTTTGTATTCGAACCACACGAGGGCGGTATGCACTGCCTTCATTGAGCAGACTGTTCCTCGCCCGAGGTGATCCTGATAGCACGATAACCTTCTTCTTTCCTCGTATTTCGCACATGAAGGAACGTTTTTAACAGTTTTAAGTTAAATTTTAATTATTAATTAATATAATAGGTCTATCGAATTAATTTTTGTTGCACAAATTTAATGTTAAGGTTATTAACCCAACTTTAAAAACATCGCTGTATTTTGTTCGATGTGTTATTAATATAGATATTTTAATTTTGGATACTAATATTTGCCAACAACGATGTTTTATTGTCGATGTCGCATCCTTATACTTCGGCTTTTCTTTCTTGGCGCGTGGGGGTGTGTCATCAAAAGGGAATATCTCACGGTATTTCGCGTCGTTCTCGGTTGTGCCGCTAGGAGTCGCGTGATCGTCAGCACTGCTCGATAGAGTGGCAATCATGCGACTCCTAGCGGCAAGACCGAGAACGATGCGCAATACCGTGAGATATTCCATTTTGATGACACCCCTCCCCTACGCGCCAAAGAAAGAAAAACCGAAGTGTAGGAGGTGTCGGCCCAGTGTGCGGCGGCGGAGGCGGCGGCCGCGTGGCAGGCGGCGGCTGCCGTGGCGCGCGGTGCCGTCCTGTTAGCCGCGGGCAAACAGCCCCGCGGACGCTGCCTGCCTGCCCGCCCGCCTGCCTGCCTGCCCGCCTGCCTGGCTGGCTGGCTGCTCGGCCACCCGTCAGCACACGCGAGTGCGCCTCTCATCTCGCTCTCCTTTAAAAGCATAGTACAGGCAAAGCATAGTACGCTTTCCAATGTAATTCCATATTGTTGTTTTCTTGCTATTTTTTATTCTTGATCGTATCAATGTACAATCAGTTAAAGTAGCTATACAAATGAAAATTTTCGATTACAAATGTAGTCAGAATAGTGAACTAAGTCAGTTAACAAATGAAGTTGAACATAACGATAAGTGTATTACGAGACAGCAAACTAGCTATGTACAAGGCCACAAGTAGCTGACAGCACAAATCTTCCCTGAGAAATCAGGAGGCCTTAGCCCTACATGGGATTGTACAGGCTAATAATAATCATAATAATAATAATAATAATTCTTGATAAGTGGTGTCCAGAGAATGTAAACTAAACATAACAATGAGAAGCCCCGATGAATAGCTAGGGAACTTTTGACCAGCTCGCAAAAATTGCGAAAAGAAAAAATGTATAGCGTACGCGGTTTTCCTAACTATAGCCTTGACTTTAATTTAAAGTATATAGAACCTCAGAAGAAGTTTGCAGGCGGGAACATGAAGGGAAATGAGTCAATGACAACGCAACAATCTGGAGAACCTTTTTTCTTCAATGTATCATTGTTCATCATTCTTTGTGTCTCGACTAACTGTTCATTAATTGAATTCAAGGATAACGAAACTCCGAAAAAGTGTGCCTCGAAAGACGACCAAAGTGAAAGAAGGGTCTCGAAAGTGATACTCGAAAGACTACCAAATTACGTATTTCAAAACAGTTCTGAATGATTTACATTCGACTTGGGTAGTTAAGGCGATGTCACATATGTTTTCTATTTGCGATTTTTGCGCAATAGACAAAGGCAAATCAGCACGTATTTCATATAATGATCTACATGATCGTTAATAATAATTATAATGTCTTTATTTCTGGCGAGGCTCAGGCCGTGAGGCCTGCTGTTCCACCTAACCACTTAAATATTTACATTTACATAATCGCAATTGGGGAAACAATGGTGGCTGACATTTCACGTTACTTACGAAAGTGTAAAGATCATATTTGCTAACGGAAATGTGCTGCACAAACAACTAATGAAACATAAAGTATGAATGTATTTTCATTGCCAATTTTCTGGACTCGAAAGCTAACATGATATAAAGAAAGCCCATGTTTCTTATTAAAAGAAGAGCGTGAAAAGCCAATAATTTTACGTTCACGAAATGTGTGAAATTATCCCCAATACCCGAATGTCTCAATTGTGGACAAATTGCAAGAAAAAAGGAGGGCAGATTTTACATTTATATCTGGAATGCAAGACTAGGGACCATCCCGGCATACGCCTTAAGCGAGTAAACCAAGGGAAACCTCAATCAGGATGGCGGCTTAGGGCCATAACAAGAAAAAGTGGAGAAAAAATAGAACGATTAAAGGAAAAGTGTAAAGGCAAAAGGAAAGTAGAGGGAGTTAGAATGAATTATGAAATTAAAGGGAGTGGGAAGGGGGAAGTATAATAATAGAATATAAAGTTTTTCATATATATAAATGCAGTTTTTCTAGTTGAACGCATAAAATGGCTGAAGTCTTGATAATCTGTTACAGAAAAAGAAACGGAAACAGAAAGCAGGCAGATGAATAAGATAAATACAACGTAGTAAGAAAATATCATACAAGGACTGAAAATGAGTAAAAACCTTATTATCTAATATGTAATATACTTCCGTTAGGGCATAGGAATTAGACAGGAAGATAATGGTGTTAGGGCTTTTAGCGATAGTGTAAAGAGGAGAAAAGTGCAGAGCAGCTTGTGACGTCTTGTAAGGTAACCGAATTTGGTCAGTGATGATAGCGGACGTGGTGTTTAATTAGGGTGTGAAAATGGGAATAGGAGTTTGTGTAATCTATAATTAAATGATTTAATCTAATCACTGAGTTGAGTTTTAAATTTTCTGAAATAGTTTGTTTTAGATACGTGGGTAGTGAGTTCCATATTCTAATTACAGTTACAGTACATGACTTACAATAGGATAGCGTATTGTGCCGCGATATGCATAGTAATCGCGAGGAATTTGATCGTTCAAGCGTCAGCATTTTGAAGTTGAGCAATAAGTGCGTTTGATAGCTATTACTCAGAATTTTATGGAGGAGAAGGGTATGTAAAGTTCTCCTTTTTTAATTAAGATACTTTTTGTTTGATCGTAAAACTCAAATACATGATCGTATCTCCGAAGATCACATATGAAACGGATGCATGTATTTTGTACTATTTGTAATTTACGTTGTTGCTTGAGCCTAAGTCCGTAAGCAGGAAATCACAATAATCGAAACGAGTAATAATGAGCGAATTTACTAGGCTTATGCGGATGTTAATTGGTAAAAAGTTAGGTTAATAGGTAGTACTTCTCTGACGGGTTTTAAGAAATGGAGGCCTGCGAAGACTTTTTGGCAAATTTGACCTACGTGTGTGGTCCAGCTAAGTGTGTTGTTTATATGTATTCTTAAGTTTTTTACGTCGCTACACCAGGGAACAGGAGAGTTATATACTAATTTCCGGTAAGGAGGATTTCTCCAATTCGTTCAAAGCGTTGCGAGAACCTATCACTAAACTTAGCGATTTCATTGGATTTAATAAGAGACCAAGGGATTCTGCCCATTTACTGGGAGCATTTAAATCATCGTGTATTTACTGGACTAATGAGTTTAACTCCGATGGGTATTCACTTACGGAGGTCGTCAGCGTACATTTTGTGTTCACATACTGAGGCATTGTCCTACGTCATTTACATACAAGTAAAAATGCTAAGGGTTTTAGATCTGTTCCCTGCGCAATGCCACGGGATGTTTTAACGTCAGTAGATTGTTTTTCATCAGATACAACGATTTGTTGTCGATTTGAAAGATGCTGAGAGAACCAGCGTATTGTGGGTTTGGCGAAACCCAATATTTTCATTTTTTCAAGCCGAATTTCGTGATCGACCGAGTCAAATGCTTTACTAAAATCTAGAAGAGCAAGTATTGTTAATTTACCTTTGTCAATGGAGAATCTAGCTTCTTCTATAATATTTAAGAGAACAGTTTCTCTGTTTCTGTCTGATCGGAAACCATATTGTTGATTACTTATGAGACTCTTGCTTTCAAGGTAACTTATAATTTGACGTCGCACAATTTTTTCTAGAATTTTTGAGATTGTAGATAGAATCGGTCTGGAGGATTTGTGGTAGTTTTAGGAAGAGGGTGGACAAGCGCGGTTTTACAAGAGTTCGGATAAGTTTCACTTACTAGAGAAAAGTTTATTATGTCAGTTACAATGGGATACATAACTTCGGCACTGACTTTTAGTAATTTAGCATTGATATTACCTGTTCATGAGGGGTTTGATTTGAGGCTCTGAATGATTTTGAAAATGTCAGAATGATTTGTAGATGCAAAAAAGAATTCTTCCTGAGTATGCTGAGTATGTACCGAAGCGTAAGGTTGAGCTTAATGTTTTTGAGAAATAATCGAAGTGAGGCGCCATGTTAGCAAAACACTGCTTAAGAGTATCAAGGAGTGCATCAATTTGGGATAGGGTTGGTGATTTGCCTAAACCTAAGGTGTGCAACAATTTCCATACTTGTTTTGAGTCTCTGTTCATGCCGAGAATACTATGATAATATTTAATTTTAGCGTTCCTATATTTTTGCGTTACAAGATTTCTCAGTTTCTTGTATGCATCTCTGTCATGTTCGCACTTTGTGTTACGAAATACATTAAAGACGGCATCTCTCTGTTTCATTAACATACGTATTTCCTTCGTTAACCAGGGAGCGGGGGGCGTGTCGCGCGAGCTTTCCTTATTGGCATGTGCCTATTAAGAAGTTCCGTCAGTAAGTGCGTGAAGGTATTTACTATTGTGTCTAAACCATTTTCTAGGTTAATAAGGTGCCAGGACACAGCTAAGCCGTCGGAAGTAAATGCTTTCGAATTGAAGCTCTTATAGTCACGTCTCAAACATTTTGAGCGTATATTTCGGACATTTCTTGCGATATGATAGATATATAAGGTCATGTTTAGATATATCGGAACTGACATCTGTCTATGGTGATTTACTTTCTCGTCATTCGAATCTATCATATGGTCAATCCATGTGTCCGTGCCGGCAGTGTGATGAGTAGGATTTAGCGGCAGAATCATAAGGTTTATTTCGCAGAAGAAACGCTTGAAATTCTCGGCAAGTGGTAATGGTGTCAGAAGATTGCAATTAAAATCGCCCATCAATATTGTTTTCATATTTGCTTGTGCAATATGCAATTATATTGCTCATGACCTCAGTGTTTCCTGTTTTCGGTGAGATAATCGTTCACCGTGTCACAATTGTCTTCGTGTCTAGAAGAGCTCTCAGAGGAAGAACTTCTTACACGGCGATAATCTGAAGGGAAATGAGTCAGGGACTGACTGAGCAATTATCTGTGAACCTTTTCTTCAGCAATGGTGCATATTACTTTAATTCCTTTAATTCCTCAGTGGAGGGTAGTAAATTGTAATATGAAGGAAATTTCCAGATAAAGACTGCAATACTTCCAGTAAATAGACTGAATTAATATTTGGTCGACAGGGCGCAAGTAGTAGTAACTTGAGAACGTATATCTCTGTGAATTTCAATATATTTCCCGTAATCAATATATTTATTGGGAATTGTAAACAGCTGTGTTAATCACTTACGGTTTTGAAAGAATATAGTATCGATCAATATTTTGAAAATAAACATGTTTAGCAAATAAAAACACAAAGAAAACAAGTTTTTAAAAAAAGTATATTTACATCTGATGTAATCGAATCTGATGTAACCTATCTCCAATGGGCATGTTACGAACAGTGATGCATAAGTGAGAACTGATTTTATAACATTTAATGATGTTTTTAAAATTGTCTCTTTTTCCTTCAAAGAATATGTAAAATTCACGATTGTCATACATTTATGACAATTCTCGAACACTTGCAGTTACTTTTTAAAAGCTTTATTTCAGTAAAACGAGTGACGCAGCCAACGATTTTTTTATGAAGCGTAATGTATAAATGACTAGCTGTTTTCTCATAAAGAATTTTTCATCTATAGTTAATTTAAAATTTATTTTTATTTGCTAATTTACAGTTATTTATTATCAATTCAATTGACATAAATGGTTGACTTTCGCTGCTAGTGTCATTGGGTTTGGGTAGGGTTGAGGAGTGTGAAGTCCCATGAGGTCTTCCGTTAATCCACTGCGTGAAACAAATCCATTCATGCTGAAAGATGCTATTTAATCGTTCGGCAGTACTATCGGTCTTATAAAGGGAAGCTCTTAGTTTCTGTCCTAATACTTTTCGCAATTTACGTCGGTCCAGCGCCACCGTGCGTTTCGCCCACGTAACAAACGGCAACGCCGCATCTCCCCTCGCCCGCGCGTCAATCTTCGTTCCAGCGCGTGGGGGGGGGGCGGGGCGGCAGCGTCGATATGGAGGTGAAATTCCAGGAATCGCATCCCCAACACCTGCGCGGCGCGGCGCAGCGGGGCGAGATGCATCGCCACCTGTCGCCCCGACGGCGCGCCTTCCGCTTCCCTGCCTCGCCCCCTCGCCCCCTCGCCCCCTCGCCCCCTCGCCCCTCGCCCCCTCGCCCTCTCGCCCTTTCGCCCCCTCTGGCCCCCTCGCCCCCTCGCCATCTCGCCCCCTAGCCCCCACGCCCCCTCGCCCCCTCGCCCCCTCGCCCCTCGCCCCCTCGCCCTCTCGCCCTTTCGCCCCCTCGCCCCCTCTGGCCCCTCGCCCCCTCGCCCCCTCGCCCTCTCGCCCCCTAGCCCCCACGCCCTTTCACCGTCTCGCTTCGCTCTCAGCTCGAGACACGCGCCCGGGACAGGACTTCCTTCCAGACATTGCAGTTGGTCCTGGGATAACCATGAACTTCATTGTACAAATAAATAACAAATAAAAATATATATCTTGAAAATAATTTATCTGAAAATAAAATTTCTTTAAAAATAAGTGAAATTTTATTTAGCAGCGTTCATTGTTTTCTGACATAAAACAGGAATCATAGTTGGCCCCGGGATAACTGTAGATTTCATCGTGAATATAAATTACAAATAAAAATATATCTTAAAAATAATTAAAAAGAAATAAAAAGATGTGAATTTGTATTTAGCAGCGTTCATAGTTACCTGACATAAATTTCTTGAGCATATTTAATTCCTGTTTGGTTTTCCAAAACCTTCATAGATATGTAATTTACTTATTTTGTACAAAATACACTTGAATTCCTCTCCCATACAGTTGCCTTCACCTTGTATTTCATTAAATATTACAAAACCACATTGTTAGAAATGGTGTGATACCCCTGAAACAGCACCTTTGACTGTGCAGCATCTTTTATTTGTGATTTTCAAATCCGATCGGTGGCGGTTTTTTGACACTAGCCAGATAACCGGATAGAATTCAGCCATCTCCTGGAGAATTCTGGCAGCTGCTCTGATCGGTAGATTTTTTTCTTTGTTTGTCCGATCAATACAGGGCGTATGCCAGAGTCATCCTACCGAACTGCTGTGGACTGCGCGGGATCTTTTCTTTCTCATCCTTGGTCCTTCCTCCCCGCTTATGCATACACAGCTACATTTCCATGCTCTACACTACCACACATGACCGGAGACCATGTGAGAGCTTGTCCCTGCTAGGGCGGTATCCTCATGGAGGAGTTATCTAAAGGAGCAAAGGTGATTGGTAGGTCGACTCCGGATCTCAAGTTCCAGATGGAGAGAAATACTGCCTGCTAACAAATACTTCACTTACGGACTAATAGTGTAAGTTGTTGTGCTCCCAGTACTAACATTCATTCACCTTCCACTTGCACATTTTCTTCCCGTCAGCGGATTCATTGATTGTTAGTGATTCCGAGCGCGTTAACTGCTAAGCTCAAAAGTCGCGTAAGAGCAGTGCATGTCTTTCTCAGGAGGTGGAGGTGATCTTCCCTCGCTGGATGGCGAAATCACCGACCTACCGTCGCGTCGGCTAGTGGGGTTTTCCGCAAACAGGTATCTCCCATCTGCGCTGCACCGTCCCAGCCGGGGCAAGCTCTGAACTCCCGATCGGTCTCGCGGCGTATGTGGTACTGTAGTGCATGCTAGTGTAAGTGTGTGTAAGTAAGGAGTGAGCATAGGACAAGGAAGAGGAAGGAAAGATCGCGCGGGATCCGTGGCCCGTTTGTTATGGTACTGCTCCGGCATTCGCCTGGGGTTGATGGGAGAAACCACGGAAAACTACCAAACAGAGCCTCCGGCCGCTAGGATTCTTCTCCAGACAGCGACTGAATTCGACTAGCTGACAAGTTAGTGTCGAAAATCCGGCCATCTTCGGCACTCAGGACCTCCGCACTGCAGTGACATCAGTTGATGCACTGAGCCACCTCCCCCGGTCCCGTCTGCGGAATATACATCTGCGAACTCGGAGGCGTTCCGCATTCTCATGAAATTGGGTATGTTTCCCGCTCTGAAGGTCCGTCCCCACCTGGCCGAGGCTTGTGAAGCGCCAGTCTTGATTCCTCCCCGGGCGTGGCTGGCGCTGCCCTGCGGCCGAGGGCGCGGTCACAGAGACATTGTTCGCGCTCGCTCACACACGCAGCGCTTCCGGTGGGGGGCCGGCGCGGAGCAGGCAGCGCCCCAGAGACCGGACACGGAACCAACAAACGTTGAGTGAATTGAGAAAAAAGCATTCAAGAGTGTCAGGTCGCGCATGACATTTGTAATTGGCGAGCGAGCAGCGAGACAGCGCGCTCTGTTGGGGTCGGCAGCGGCAGCTGCAAGCCGTGGACACGGCCTAATAGAGACGAGCTATCGGGGCGAGTCTCACCGCCCGGCATCGGCCCTATAAATGGTGCCAGCCGGCACCCCGAGGGCAGTCTTGAGACGAGTCCAGAATCAGCAGTCGAGAGTCCACCGTCGGGAGGCGACGGTCCACAGTCAGCAGGGAGTGAGAAAGATTGTGGAAGTCAGTCCGCCAGCCGGCTCTGCACGTGAGGCCAGCGTGCAGCCCGGAACGTCCAGGAGCCGGACGTGGAGATGCTGGGGACATGGCATTGCCAACGACTGGCAACGTGGCGGCTAGTGGTGATCGCCACACGTCTGTCGGAAGCCGTGAGGATACTACGACACAGCGCAGGGACACTCCCTACCTATGTAGTGACTGTCGGCTTTGTAAAGAAGGATTCAATAAATTGTTGTTACGTTAGCGTGCAGACTTTAATTTGTGGACATTACAAAGAGAGATTTTCATCGGTTATATCGTCAAAGAGTCTATCGCGAACTGATTTTTCGAAATTATTTCACGAAAGCAGCGCAAATATCCAGCAATAATAGGTGGGTAAGGAAGTTTGAATTATTTAAATATTCACCAATCGTCAGCCAAAGTATGCAGAGAGAAGATAGATAGAACATCAAAAAGCGACATCAGAAACTGTTTTTAAACGTACACATTTTTCGGTGATACGGATATAGACTTAATTGTAATTTGTTTAAGCCTTTTGGAATGTTTTGTATTTCCATTTGAGTGCCTTTCACAAATGTTTCACAAAGAAAATTTCGTTTCTTCAGATACAGAGCCCACGACTCGACTCACAGTTGGAACTTGGACCTCAGCATGATCTGTTGGTCTGTACACTCTTCTCACCGGGTATTATCAAAATATTCAGTTTAATATATGAATAAGATTTTTTGCGTTGCGGCTTAATACTCGAGGGTAAGAATGAATCAACACCTGCCAATTAAAATAAATGTAATTGTATTTGGAATGCCTGATGGTGAGGCCAAACGATGTGCCTCAAAATGTTCCCTATACGAAAGAAGAAAAGAATAAACAGTCCTCATAAGAAATGAACTTTACTTTTTATTTTTCTGAAATAATTAGAACCATTGAAGTTAATTATTTATTTCTTTTTCTTGCTAATGCTGGGTCGAATTCAACCATTGTCTAAAAGAGTATTCTATCTGCCTTCTGGTCTGATCGGTAATATTCTGTGGTCTCTTTGATCAATATCAGATGCATACTGGAACAGTAACCTCAAGAACAAGCTATGGTCCGCATGCGATCTTTCCATATTCATCCTTACCCACTCCTCTCCCGTTTAACTGTTGTTTGCAGTTATTTGCATTACCACACCTATCAACAGACAAGTCTGGAGCTTAGAACTTGATTCGGTTGAAGGTGATACCCAGAGGGCGAAAACCTGCAAGTCGACTTGTAGCCTACAATCGACTTGAAAGCTCATCGACGTGCAGGCTACAAGTCGACGAATTGGACGCATAAGGTTTTCAGGTTTCGAAGACTTTCACCTTCCTCCCACAAGTTGTAGGTTGGCGCCGGGATTCATATTTCAGCAAAAGAGGTATTACCTCCTGGGATAAAATATGCACTTCACTTTCCAGACTTAATGACCCAAGTAGTCGACTCACTCTGAATTAATACTCATTAGGTTTTTTTGTGTTTTCCCTTCCTCCTCGGAGCCGTCAAAAAGGCCGAGACCCCCGTGCAGTGCCCTAATCCAGGCTTGCACTAGGGCCCCAACAACGTGCCCCACGATGGCGATGGCAGCCCTTCTGCGCCCCAACGGCTGGCTGTTACTTTATCTCCGACACCATCTTCTGATAAACGAAACACATTGCTGCTCCATTTGTCTCCGTGAATAAAAAAATCGTGCTCCCACTTAGCATTGAACCGACGATTCATAACAACTCGATTTCGTTCGGGACCTGTCATAATTTCCCTCTGTTCAACCTCATGACTTACTGTTTCTGAAAGAAAAATCTAATGATCAGTAAAACGAAGAGACAGCTCGACCGTCGGGGATTATGCGATTTCCTGGTTCTCGTGGGGCGCGGGGTTCAGGCAGTGGCGTATCTACGGTATGGCAAACATAGCACAGCTCATGGGCGCCACTCACAAGGGGTACAGTATACCCTTTAAAACAAATAATAACAACGACCTTAATTTCAGGCATCCCCACAGGGACGCAAATTCTATGCTTGCCCTGGCGCCTGAATACCTAGATATGTACGCTTCTGGAGTCAGGGCGCGGGCTTCCCGGCGCCCCAGGAAGAGGCTCAAATGGGGCGCTTGTGCACCTCTGCCCTAATCCATCCGCGGACTGCGGGGCGTGCGTGCGTGCGTGCGCGTGTAGCTTCCCCGCCGCGCTCCTCCGCGAAGCTCTTCTCCGATCGTGCCTGCCGAGCGGCACGGAGCAGCCGGCGCCGGAGCGAAAACATCACGTCGGAGCGTTCGCGGCATAAAGGGCACCGGCGGGGGCGTTGCGCAAAGCCTCTTAAGGAGGCCGGGCACGCGCGCCGAGATGCTACGCGGCTGCCGGAGCAGGAGCTCCGCACGGAAACACTTTGGAGGAGTACATTTTTCTGGCGACATGTGGAGGTTCCATCTTTATGAGTAAATCGTTCGTGAAACATGTGTCCGCAATAGGGCATTAAAAATAATGAAATTTAGCGAAGAGTGGGAGCATGGGGATGTCAATCCCATTCCGTTTGTTCTCAGGGCCCGTGAATTCCGTTTGTGATTCGATTGACATGGAAACAATGATCAATGATCTTCATGAGAGGTTCACATTGTAGTACGATAAAAATATTCATTGGTAGAGGAAACCGGGACTTCCTCTCTACGCCAAACATAAAAAAAATCATTCAAAAAGTCCTCATTCAAATGTCATTTTAAGCGACTATTATTTCATTGCGTCAATAAAATAATAAATTTAATGTAATGATTAATAATAAATTTTACGATGCAATGCTTGATGTGCAAATTCACGAATACGCCACTCTCGTCCGGAGTAGGGTAATAGTTCTCTTCAATTCATCGTGTACTAGAATACTTCTCTCTTATTCAATATAATGAAGTGTTTCTTTCTGGCCTGAAACAAACTTCTTATATCACTCTCAAATGTCTTTTGAGGGTCTGCCATTTGACTTCGCTCCACATGCATCCACTGTCGGAGCGTTCGAGGAGTGACTGACGGAATGCAATCCTTGGGGTACCCCTGTGTATCAGACTGAGCGGCGATTCAGTCTTTCCTCCGCTGCTGCGAGACCTGTTGATCCCCGCAAGCGCCTCTTCGCCTTCTCAGAGGATAAATCAACATCGGAGGCGAATCAGCCCCACTGTGCTTATTGGCTTACTCCCTGGCAAACCGCTTTGCGAGCGATTTTTTTCAACTTCCAAAGCAGCGCTCAAATGTTTGCTTAGGATAAACAAATCGGTCTTTTCGTGTGACTTTCGTTCCACGAAACTGGGTCGAAATGTGTCAAGAGTTTCGCGGTGTTTGATCTTCTTGTAATCCGTGCACCCGTGTCAATAGGAAAGTGTTGCGTCAGAAAGAAGTGAACGGTACTAGGTTACATAAACAAATAAATTCTTACTTTTTTTTTCGCATATAGTTTGGAAAAAGTAACTAATGTGTCAGAGACTGATTCAAAGACAGTGAGATTTAGGTGTTCGATTGAAAAATGATGAAATTTTAAAATTTGACTCCTTTCTCCCCCAGATATTTTTTCAATTGCAAGTTATAATTTATATCCTCTTAATCAATTTTTATAGTTAAATTTCATTACTCAAGTTATCACATGTGTGATTATTGTAAACAGTCTCCATATTTCTTTGGGTTTCAACTTATTAATTCCTTGACTGGCTGTATTGAACATTGTGTATTCAGAGTATTTTCACAATCTTGAAGAATATTACTAATTTAAATTTTATAATATATTGAAAATATAGAATCATTAAAAATTTCCTGCCAATTTTATGAAACATATTTCTGTTTTACTTTGTACAAATATTCAATTATCTTTATATATTTTAAATATTCTGTCACATCTGTCGTCAGGTTTTGGATAATTATCCAAATAATTTTTTAACACGGTAGAAATATTTCTACACTAAGGTGACAAAAGTCATGGGATTGCAATATGTAAATATACAGATGGCAGTATTATGGTGTACCAGAGATATAAAAGGGCAGTGCAATGGAAGGGCTTTCATTTGTACTCAAAGTGATTCAGTAAAAAGTGTATGACGTGATTACGGCCGGTGCCGGGAATTAACAGACTTTGATAGTTGACGCTAGACGCATGGGACATTCCATATCGGAAATCGGTAGGGAATTCAACATTCCGAAATCCACAGTGTCAATATTGGGCCTAGAATACCGATCTTCATATAAAACCTTTCCCCACGGACAACGCAGTGGCCGACGGCCTTCACTCAATGACCGAAAGCAGTGGCATTTCCTTAGAGTTATCAGTGCTATCAGGCAAGCAACCGCATAGGCTCCATCTAAATAAAGAGGATGTCAACTACATTTCTAAGTCCCCTTTTTATACTTAGGGATGAAATATTTTACTGGTGAAAAAATAAAACATACTAAAAGCGTAATAAAATTATAACTTCAATGATAAAATTAATAAATACATTTTATTTTATGTTGGACCATGTTCAAGGGTGACAGATGACTTCGAAATCCTCTTTCCCAAACGGTTTACAACAATTCCCCAAACTGTCAGATTAAATAAGGGTGAAACAGAGATTGAACATATTTTTGAAAATAAAACTGTTATATTGCCCAAGGCTACAGAGCCGCTTTCAAATTTTTTGCCCCCTCCCCTTGTGCGCCAGTGTATGCCGCTGAACTATTCTAGGGCTCGGTCTTTATTTTCTAGCGTAGCCGAGCGCAGCTCGACGGACGCCTTCCGGAAGAGCGACGGCGGCGGCGGCGGCGGCGGCAGCAGCGGCGGTGGCGGCGGTGGCGGCGGCAGCTCCCGGAGCTTTGACGCCGGAGCGGCGTTCCTTCACCCGTGCCTTCGTGACTGAACGCGCCGCCGCCGCCGCCGACACCGCCGCCGCCGCGACTCACGGTGCTTTGTGGGTTGCGTTGTACCCGCGCCCGCCTCCCTGCCTGCCTGCCTTCCGTTTTCTGCGCCATTACTCTTACCTTCTTCGGCGTCATAGCGGGCCATTGTGCCATTTTGGTAGAGTCATTTTGAATACCAGCGAAGCAGCGGGTGAATGTGTTTCCAGGAACAAGGTAAGATTACGTTTGTAAGGGGGCTAATGGTGCACATTTGACGTGGAATTACTCCTTACTCTGGTTTTTCGTATTTTTTTGCGGATGATTTAGAACCGTACTGGAAAATATCTTTTGTGTACCAAGGTACACGTTATTTTAGCAAGTTTTGAATTTTCTCGATTCCCATCTCTATCATGTCGCTTTATATTGTGAAAAAAACATTGCGGGCACGCATCAGAGCGAGTAAACCAGATTAACCAGTATCTCTGAACGCTGACCAAAATAACGACCACCCTAATAAAGCATCGTGTCAGTAATATTCTCGTAAAGTCATTTACGAGAATTGTATTGAACATTTTATAAGTTATGCATTCAAGTGATGTACAGAGTATAAGTGATTTCATTCCTTTTTACGGCAATGATGGATTGCCATGTGGATGAGAATGTGTTTCGTGAAGATGAGATGAATAATGCCATAAATAAGAATATTCAGTTACTGATTTCTGATTCTTGATTAGTTTATAGCCGCATTCATGCTTTGTTCTTAATAGTAGATTCTCACACGTAATTATCATATAATATCAAATTAAAAGCTTTGTTTAATCAATATAGAACAAGTACGCCAAAAACAAAAACAATTATGGCATATCAAACAATAGGCTAAGACACATAATGTCTTTTTCCTTATAAATGCGTGAAATCTTTTTTTTTATGAATTCTTTCAAACCATGCAATAAGTTAATATGTATTTTGCAGTAATAAATGCTCTATTACAACGTTACGTGTAAAATAAATATTAATCTTTCCAAACTCTCTAAGCCAAGAATTTGTCTATATGAATTTAAGGATACGTTTGAAATTTTCTTGTGAAAATGATCACGGAGAATTATCGGCAGAAAACTTAAAACTTGCATTTCGAACTTGATTACAAGACCGTTGAGCGGGTCCACCTACAATGTGTCTCACTGTTCCTAGGACACTCTACCTGATGACTCAATGTTTCATCTATATTTATCACCACGAAATCCATCTAAAAGTTTCAGAGCATTATTTAATATTATTATTTCATTTTCCCCTTGAAACTCAATAAGAGAGTTAAGAGGACCTCTACACTACTTTCTGCATATAGTTCAAGTGTTCTGTTCGCAATCATCATCTTCAAAAATCCTTAACAAATGACGTAGAACGTATGCGAATTAAAAAAGAAGACACTCAATATGTAAAAGAATGAACTACTGTTGTGTTGAAATTAAACATTACTTTTTTATATTAGTCAAGTAAGACAAGAAATTGACGCCCTATTTTTGCCCACTTCTCGAGTCAAATTTAGGTCGCCACACTGAAGTGGCGCCACCGGCATCACAGTATCAGAGAGATCAAACAGAAGGACCTGGATGGCGTATCCTGAGTGTCCTCGTGCGAACGGGGCCCGGTCAACCTGCCAGGATCCGTCTATTCCTTAGCGTCGCACATCAAACGCTTTCCCAGCAGCGCGTTCTCCATTGTTCCGCGCCCTGACAACCTGCGCAGACAATGCCTCTCGGGCGCGAGTGAAGACGTTCCTCCAGCACTCCATCGCCCCACCCCGCCCCGTCCCGTCCCGCCCCGCCACCGCTCGACAAGGGCGCTTAATGAAGCGAGGGGCTCGATCGCCTACAGTCCCCTCTCGGGCATCCCGCAATCCGCGGGGGACGAAGAGCACGAAAATCTGATCAAAAAACGAACAATTCGCTGATCGTGTGAATCAGTATTGTTTTCGAGTGCGTCAGCTATTTAGGTCATTGGTCCCCTAAGTGTAATGCATGTTATATCCCAGGAGGTGGCGGTGTTCCTCCCCCGCTGGAACGTCTGGCGGCTTCTCTCTGAATCTGAATCAGTGAAATTGTCACTGATTCAATCAGAGCCGACGTCATTGATATCACTGTTTCACTGGCAATAAGCGAATATGCGAATATTTTCATAATGAACGCCAGCATTTCACTGGTCATCAGTGGTAAAAGTGCCGCGCCACCATCGGTCACTGATCGTTCAGTCGTTCACGTGCTGCTGTTGTGATTCAAACAGTGAAGTTTCACTGATTCAAAAAGTGGACCCGATTTTCACTGATTTGTTCAGTTCAATTCACTGATTGCCAGTGGTAGGGTTATAACTGACACCATAAGTGAGTAGTTACTGTCAATCAGTAGTTTTTCACTGCTTCAGGCTGAGAGAGTACACGTCGGCTTGCGGAGATCTCCCCTTCACGTGGGGCATTCCCCTCCAGCGAGATACTGCACCAGACGGGACAACCTCTAATCATCCGACATATTCCCCACCATGAGTTAATGGTTATTGGGTAAGGCGTGGAGGAGACAAGGATAAGGAAGGGTGATTGGCTGCGGTCCATGGCCAGCATTCGCCTCTTATTGATCGAGAAACCACGGAAACCTATCTTCGAGGGCTGCTATATTCTCCTCCAGGCTGCGCGCGACTGAATTAAATCTAGGTACATACACACCGCCGGGGCTCGAGCCCCAGGACCTCTTGGGCAAAATCGCTGCAGTGGCAGCGGCTATTGTCTTAGGAGTGCGGACAAGGGGGGGCCAGGGGCCCCGTCAAATTTTGAAAAAAATAATAAAACATTTCCGTAAATATATTCGATCCCTGATTTTCTCTTTTTTAACCTGTCAATTTCGGGATTTCTAAAACATTTTTGGTATTAACACAGCGATTTAACCTGACAATTTCGGGATTGATACATTTTCGGAAGAGACTCTCCAAACCATTTGACAACTTGAATATGGTTCAACATAAAATGCATTGTATGGTTAAAAAAATATACTTTCTTTCTGCGTATAGTATGATTTATGTAAAATAAAATAATGTAGTGAAATATGTATTATGTTCAATGGGAAGGGGGACCATAAATGTAGTTGACACCTCCCCCACTTGTTATAGGCTGTGCACCCCTACGATTGCAGTCATTGAGCCTAATCAGCCTTTACGAAATAGTCTCGTGCAGGACTCTAGTTTACACAGTGCAAAGTCAGAACCTGGTTCAAAGGACCCGTCTTTTGGCCAGTTTCTCGGGCCCTTTCCCAGCGTGTGCCGGATGGCAGAAGGTCCTCTGAGGGCTGAAGGAGACGGCGCTAACGACTCGCGGGAGCCTCTCCGCGCACGAGCCCCGACAGGGCCAAGGGCTGCAAAGGGCTCCTTTTCATCCCGCGCTGCAAGGACCTTCGGGCTCAAGGGAGACCTTTCGAGAGTTTCGTCCATCCCTTTTGCAATGTGGAAGAACCCGCACACCAGTAACTGTAGTTAAAAATTCAGAGAACATGAACTACGAGTTATGAGGTTTCCTATCATTTAGTAGGTGAACGAGTACAGATCGTTCTAAATAAAAACATTTGTTTATTTTTCGACACAAGAACAAAATTCATTTTATCGTTTGCCATACAATAAACGAGCTCTCCATTTCCTGGTTGTAGAAAGTGGCGTTCGCCTAGTCCTGCTTTGTTAGTAGTGTATCTCTTTTCGTTGTTGGAAAATTGTCTGCCTCGTGCTTCTTTGTGAAGCAGATGGAAGCCCGAAGGTGCTAAGTCCGGGTTGAATGTAGGATGGGGAACACATGCCCGATGCCAGGAGAATTGTGCGAAGAATTTTTTTAGCGCGAACGATACGGTGAGAACCTCGCATCATTGAAAATTAACTCCAACTCACAATACTCTTCTGTCTGTGAGTCTACATTTAATAATATACTCGCACTTGACTCAATTTCATAACTGTCAAAACATTTCTTTGAGCTTGAACACTACGTCAATCCAACGGTGTGAAGGATACTCCTGGCAAATACTCGTGGATGTCGAGAGCTTCGAAGAAACCCTTTTGTGCAGCCCCGGAATAATCAACGTAGTTATAGAGTGGATAAAGATACTGCCGTTACAAACATTTTTAGAAAAACAATTGAAGAATCCTAAGAGTTTTATTTCTAAGATTCGTTCTTTTCTCCTGGCTCTGTGCGAATAAAGCATTTTATTGAATGTGTTCTTTTTTCATCTCAGCATTCTCGCCCCCCCCTCCTAGCGAGTCAACACTGGAGAACCTTTTCATGTATTATTTGTACCTCAAATGGATTGGACATTGATAAGTGAATTAAAAGTAACAAAGCTAGCAGAAAAATTGTTGAAAGAGAAAGGATTTAATTTTTGTGAAAAGGTGACATTGCAATATTTCCTTGAAACTGTAAAAAGAGGGGCAAGATTTCTATCTTTGGAGGCTCTAAGCATTACCAAATCCCACAAATATTAAAATATTGAAGTTTTGTGACCAAAATAATTATGAAAGTAATATTGGTTCAAATAATTTACAAAATAAATATTGAAATAAAATACAGTATTTATACATTAACATGTATTTAAAAAAGCATTGATGCAGATTTTATGCAGTATTTTTCTTCAAAAATTCATTATCTACTTTTTTTAAACTCTTCTTAAATTAAATACTTTCGTGAATTGTAAGGGTTACGTGCTAAGATACACTTTTGTTTTAAAAAAAAATAGGTGGCGCTAAGTAAGTGCTAAGTCTGCTTACATCCTAATCCACCCCAAACCACAATTCGCCTTCTGGCGTTCGCCTCGCAGGTGGTCGTACGGTTTCCCTTCGGAGCTGTGCCGCGGGGCGGGGCGGGGCGCCCAGAAGGCTGCGGCTCGTAAAGATGTCGGCGCGGATGCTCGGCGCCCGCGGGAAGCAGGGCGCGGAGCCACCGCTGGGAGAGCTCCCCCGCGCTCGCTCCGGCTGCTTCTTCTACACTATGAGGCCCGGTGGATAATGTGGGTATGGTGGGCAGTTATATCCCCCACGAAAAATTCCGAGTGGGCAAAATACCCAATCGGAATTTCGGGTGGAAGAGAGAAATATTCTATAAACATTAAATTCCAGTAATGAACGAAGTTTCTCGATTTTGCGGCGACTTCGAACGTATATGCGATTAACCATGTTGCAAGATCGACTCAACAATGCTGCCATTTTACATGTTTATAGTGACGTGACCGACAAAATGTATTTGCGAAAATTGTTAAATGAGTTTATATAAAAAATGCAAAACGCTGCACTTTTTTGCGTTGCAAAAATGAACTGCTGAAGTTATATAAAATAAATGTGATAATAAATTCATGGCAATTTAATGATGAACATGACGATTGGAAAAATTCTTTTTTGGATTTTTCCCTTCATGTACGTTTTCGGTGGGTGATGAAGGGGGAGTGGGGACTCCCACCCGGGTGATCTACCCACTCGGACTTGACGCCAATCGCCAGCCCTGTTCTGTACTACAGCAAACCCTCGTTAACACCAATCCGAAAGGACCGAAAAATCAAGGGTTCATGTTAAATATTTTGTGCTAACAAGGAAGTCAAATTTTGTTTTTGGAAAACAGTTTTTTCCACACACTTATCATTTACAGTCTATAGGGATATGCGTAAAGTATTGTCGTCTACGACATTTGGCTTCGAGGGCAGTACAGATCTGCCAGTGGAGATAACTATACACCCTCTCGTGTCTTTTCAAGTATTCGGTCTTTGCTAGAATCGGACATGCTGAGACGATGTGATCAATGGTTTCTACGTGTTCCCGGCAAATGCGGCATTTATCATCTTGGGGAATTTTCAGAACTGCTTTGTCATAATGTCGTGTTCTCAAGGCCTGATCTTGAGTAGCTGTTGGAACTGCTTCAGATTCTAGAATCATTCTTCCCCTTTAAACCATAAAAATGATTCATCTTTAGTGATCTGCACCTTGTCCATTCTTTTTAGATATTGTCCATGAAGTGGTTAGTCTCTCCACGATTTCTTTGACATTTTTTGTATCTCACATTTCACGTTTAGTAGCATCAGAAGTTCAGTGTCTGTGTTATTCGGCGTGTCTTGCTTAGTTTTCTTTGTAGTGCTACTTACTACACTACAATGCCTCTGTTTCCCAATTTTCGGTCAGATTTCATGACCTGCCTCATTAGAGGATCTTGATGGCCGACTACATACTTTCCCATTCCAACTATTGCATTGTGCCAGGAGGCTTCAGTTTGCCCGACGCCACTTCCTCCTTCCTTAAGTGACACATAAAGTCTTCTTCTTCTTCTTCTTCTTCTTCTTCTTATTATTATTATTATTATTATTATTATTATTTACAAATTTGTGATCATCACGCCGTGCAACCAGGAAACGATTCCCTCATCAAATGTAGTTTGCCTCACTAATTATTTTCCAATTTTCCCCATCCAAAGAGAAGCTACCGGCTCCCTATCGTCGTTTGCCGCTAGATGCTTCTCCCTCCGTCTGTCTCTAGCTTCCCCGTCCGCAGGCCGTTACCCGCAGCCGACGCGACGGCGGAGCGCGCGATGTAGGCCGCTGCGTGCGCGGGAGCTGGGAACGCGAACGCGTGCGTCCGCGTAGCCCTGGGCACGCCCCCTCCCCGTGCACACGGCCCTGCTTTCTCTCCAGGGAAATTAATAACGTCGCGCGCTGCGACGCGTCACCCCCAGAGAGCGCTCAGGAGCGCCCCGGGGGCGCGTACCCCGCACTCCCTGTCCACCAACGGTCACACCGGCCTCTCCGCACACTCTGCCACCACGCCTTCCCCGCACACACTGCACACCCCGCCGCACATGCCCATACCGCCCTCCCCGAACAACCAGGCAATCCCACATGTCCCATAGACACTGCCCACCCGCCCTCTACTGAGATACCGCCCATCAGACACACCCGGCGCACCCCACATACCCCGCACACCTCTCACGCTCCGCACACACCACACACCGTTTCCTCTGCCGACCCCACCCACCCTGCTCACCACGACCTCCCCGCTCACCCTCCTCACATCACTCTCACCGCACACCGCGTACACAGCGCCCCCGCGGCCACACAGAGCATATTCCGCCCTCCCCACATAACCTGGCAACCCTAACAATCCCAGACACAATGCCCACCCTCCCGCCCACTTCTCACATTCCGCCAATCCTGCGCATCCCGCACACCACGCATACACCGCAAACCCTGCACACGCTGCTCCACCGCCCTCCCCGCCCACCCCATTCCTACACCAAACATCTCACAGCTCCACTGTCCCCGCCCACGCCGCACCCCCCCCACCGACATCCCGCCCGCAATTTCACCACGCTCCTCCCCGCACAGACCACACACTCACACAACACCCACACCTACACCCCGCCCACCTTTGTGCATCACTCGCAACCCCCATATCCTGCCCTCTCTGCTCACACGGCTCTTTCTGCCGACCTTGTCCTCCCCTCCACCGACTCTTCTTAACAAACACCGCCCACCCCATCCACCTCACGCACTCCGCCGTCCCCGCTATCTGCCCTTCCCACCAACCCCAAACACCCAGCCCTACTCTCCACACACACACACCTCATACAATGCCCACAGCGCCTACACCTCCATCCCTGCACAACACGCACATCCAACTCACACCGCAGTCCCCGCTCACAGCGCTCCCCTCATCCACCTCGTCCAGACCCAAATTTTTACCACCGTTCACCCTTTGCAATATGACGACACTTCCGAACCTGATCATGCGTTTGTGCAATGTGTTGTGACTAGATGATAAATTCTTGTTACCATGATACTCTATTTGCCTTCGTCTTTGCGACGAAATTTCTTCTCAACGAAACTTTCAGGTGTCGTTTGCGCTCAATGCCACACACAGCAAAATAATATAAGCCACAATAAAATAAGATCTGCTAAAATCAAACATAAATTAACTTTCTTGTTTACTTGTATATTTTGTGAAGAATATCGGTTTCCATCCGATTGGTATCCCGTGCAAATTGAAACACTTTGGCGCCGTGGCTTAGTTCGTTAAAGCGCCTGTCTAGTAAACAGGAGATCGAGAGTTCGAATCTCTCCGGTGCCTGCATGTACATTTTGTGAAGAATATCGGTTTCCATCCGATTGGTATCCCGTGCCAAGAGGAACATGTCGGCGCCGTGGCTTAGTTGGTTAAAGCGCCTGTCTAGTAAACAGGAGATCGAGAGTTCGAATCTCTCCGGTGCCTGAATATACATTTTGTGAAGAATATCGGTTTCCGTCCGATTGCTATCCCGTTCCAAGAGGAACAAATCGGCGCCGTGGCTTAGTTGGTTAAAGCGCCTGTCTAGTAAACAGGAGATCGAGAGTTCGAATCTCCCCGGTGCCTGTATGTACATTTTGTGAAGAATATCGGTTTCCATCCGATTGGTATCCCGTTCCAAGAGGATCAAATCGGCGCCGTGGCTTAGTTGGTTAAAGCGCCTGTCTAGTAAACAGGAGATCGAGAGTTCGAATCTCTCCGGTGCCTGTATGTACATTTTGTGAAGAATATCGGTTTCCTTCCGACTGCTATCCCGTTCCAAGAAGAACAAGTCGGCGCCGTGGCTTAGTTGGTTAAAGCGCCTGTCTAGTAAACAGGAGATCGAGAGTTCGAATCTCCCCGGTGCCTGTATGTACATTTTGTGAAGAATATCGGTTTCCATCCGATTGGTATCCCGTTCCAAGAGGATCAAATCGGCGCCATGGCTTAGTTGGTTAAAGCGCCTGTCTAGTAAACAGGAGATCGAGAGTTCGAATCTCTCCGGTGCCTGTATATACATTTTGTGAAGAATATCGGTTTCCTTCCGATTGCTATCCCGTTCCAAGAGGAACAAGTCGGCGCCGTGGCTTAGTTGGTTAAAGCGCCTGTCTAGTAAACAGGAGATCGAGAGTTCGAATCTCTCCGGTGCCTGTATGTACATTTTGTGAAGAATATCGGTTTCCATCCGATTGGTATCCCGTGCCAAGAGGAACATGTCGGCGCCGTGGCTTAGTTGGTTAAAGCGCCTGTCTAGTAAACAGGAGATCGAGAGTTCGAATCTCTCCGGTGCCTGTATGTACATTTTGTGAAGAATATCGGTTTCCATCCGATTGGTATCCCGTTCCAAGAGGATCGAATCGGCGCCGTGGCTTAGTTGGTTAAAGCGCCTGTCTAGTAAACAGGAGATCGAGAGTTCGAATCTCCCCGGTGCCTGTATGTACATTTTGTGAAGAATATCGGTTTCCATCCGATTGGTATCCCGTGGCAAGCGAACTACGTCGGCGCCGTGGCTTAGTTGGTTAAAGCGCCTGTCTAGTAAACAGGAGATCGAGAGTTCGAATCTCCCCGGTGCCTGTATTTACATTTTGTGAAGAATATCGGTTTCCATCCGATTGGTATCCCGTGGCCAGCGAACCACGTCGGCGCCCTGGCTTAGTTGTTTAAAGCGCCTGTCTAGTAAACAGGAGATCGAGAGTTCGAATCTCTCCGGTGCCTGTATGTACATTTTGTGAAGAATATCGGTTTCCATCCGATTAGTATCCCGTGCCAAGGGGAACATATCGGCTCCGTGGCTTAGTTGGTTAAAGCGCCTGTCTAGTAAACAGGAGATCAAGAGTTCGAATCTCTCCGGTGCCTGTATGTACATTTTGTGAAGAATATCGGTTTCCATCCGATTGGTATCCCGTTCCAAGAGGAACATGTCGGCGCCGTGGCTTAGTTGGTTAAAGCGCCTGTCTAGTAAACAGGAGATCGAGAGTTCGAATCTCCCCGGTGCCTGTATGTACATTTTGTGAAGAATATCGGTTTCCATCCGATTGGTATCCCGTTCCAAGAGGAACATGTCGGCGCCGTGGCTTAGTTGGTTAAAGCGCCTGTCTAGCAAACAGGAGATCGAAAGTTCGAATCTCCCCGGTGCCTGTATGTACATT
Source organism: Acheta domesticus (assembly GCA_031308135.1). NCBI lineage: Eukaryota > Metazoa > Arthropoda > Insecta > Orthoptera > Gryllidae > Acheta > Acheta domesticus. Next base: position 40,174,454 of record JAHLJT010004567.1, on the reverse strand, counting down.
TTGTGAAGAATATCCGTTTCCATCCGATTGGTATCCCGTGCCAAGATGAACATGTCGGCGCCGTGGCTTAGTTGGTTAAAGCGCCTGTCTAGTAAACAGGAGATCGAGAGTTCGAATCTCCCCGGTGCCTGTATGTACATTTTGTGAAGAATATCGGTTTCCAACTGATTGGTATCCCGTGCCAAGAGGAACATGTCGGCGCCGTGGCTTAGTTGGTGAAAGCGCCTCTCTAGCAAACAGGAGATCGAAAGTTTGAATCTCCCCGGTGCCTGTATGTACATTTTGTGAAGAATATCGGTTTCCATCCGATTGGTATCCCGTGCCAAGATGAACATGTCGGCGCCGTGGCTTAGTTGGTTAAAGCGCCTGTCTAGTAAACAGGAGATTGAGAGTTCGAATCCCTCCGGTGTCTGTATGTACATTTTGGAAGAATATAGGTTTCCATCCGATTGGTATCCCGTGCCAACAGGAACATATCGGCGCCGTGGCTTAGTTGGTTAAAGTGCCTGTCTAGTAAACAGGAGATCGAGAGTTCGAATCTCTCCGGTGCCTGCTTGTACATTTTGTGAAGAATATCGGTTTCCATCCGATTGGTATCTCGTGCCAAGAGGAACGAGTCGACGCCGTGGCTTAGTTGGTTAAAGCGCCTGTCTAGTAAACAGGAGATCGAGAGTTCGAATCTCTCCGGTGCCTGTATGTATAGTTTGTGAAGAATATCGGTTCCATCCGATTGGTATCCGTGCCAAGAGGAACATGTCGGCGCCGTGGCTTAGTTGGTTAAAGCCCTTGTCTAGTAAACATGAGATTGAGAGTTCGATTCCCTCCGGTGCCTGTATGTATATTTTGTGAAGAATATCGGTTTCCATCCGTTTGGTATCCCGTGCCAAGGAGTACATGTCGGCGCCGTGGCTTAGTTGGTTAAAGCGCCTGTCTAGTAAACAGGAGATCGAGAGTTCGAATCTCTCCGGTGCCTGCTTGTACATTTTGTGAAGAATATCGGTTTCCATCCGATTGGTATCTCGTGCCAAGAGGAACGTGTCGGCGCCGTGGCTTAGTTGGTTAAAGCGCCTGTCTAGTAAACAGGAGATCGAGAGTTCGAATCTCCCCGGTGCCTGCATGTACATTTTGTGAAGAATATCGGTTTCCATCCGATTGGTATCCCGTGCCAAGAGCAACATGTCGGCGCCAGTGGCTTAGTTGGTTAAAGCGCCTGTCTAGTAAAAAGGAGATCGAGAGTTCGAATCCCTCCGGTGCCTGTATGTACATTTTGGAAGAATATAGGTTTCCATTCCGATGGTATCCCGTTCCAAGAAGAACAATGTCGGCGCCGTGGCTTAGTTGGTTAAAGCGCTTGTCTAGTAAACATGAGATTGAGAGTTCGATTCCCTCCGGTGCCTGTATGTACATTTTGTGAAGAATATCGGTTTCCATCCGATTGGTATCCCGTGCCAAGAGCAACATGTCGGCGCCGTGGCTTAGTTGGTTAAAGCGCCTGTCTAGTAAAAAGGAGATTGAGAGTTCGAATCCCTCCGGTGCCTGTATGTACATTTTGGAAGAATATAGGTTTCCATCCGATTGGTATCCCGTGCCAACAGGAACAAGTCGGCGCCGTGGCTTAGTTGGTTAAAGCGCTTGTCTAGTAAACATGAGATTGAGAGTTCGATTCCCTCCGGTGCCTGTATGTACATTTTGTGAAGAATATCGGTTTCCATCCGATTGGTATCTCGTGCCAAGAGGAACGAGTCGACGCCGTGGCTTAGTTGGTTAAAGCGCCTGTCTAGTAAACAGGAGATCGAGAGTTCGAATCTCTCCGGTGCCTGTATGTATATTTTGTGAAGAATATCGGTTTCTATCCGATTGGTATCCCGTGCCAAGAGGAACGTGTCGGCGCCGTGGCTTAGTTGGTTAAAGCGCCTGTCTAGTAAACAGGAGATCGAGAGTTCGAATCTCTCCGGTGCCTGTATGTACATTTTGTGAAGAATATCGGTTTCCTTCCGACTGCTATCCCGTTCCAAGAAGAACATGTCGGCGCCGTGGCTTAGTTGGTTAAAGCGCTTGTCTAGTAAACATGAGATTGAGAGTTCGATTCCCTCCGGTGCCTGTATGTACATTTTGTGAAGAATATCGGTTTCCATCCGATTGGTATCCCGTGCCAAGAGGAACATGTCGGCGCCGTGGCTTAGTTGGTTAAAGCGCCTGTCTAGTAAACAGGAGATCGAGAGTTCGAATCTCTCCGGTGCCTGTATGTACATTTTGTGAAGAATATCGGTTTCCATCCGATTGGTATCCCGTGCCAAGAGGAACATGTAGGCGCCGTGGCTTAGTTGGTTAAAGCGCCTGTCTAGTAAACAGGAGATCGAGAGTTCGAATCTCTCCGGTGCCTGCATGTACATTTTGTGAAGAATATCGGTTTCCATCCGATTGGTATCCCGTGCTAAGAGGCACATGTCGGCGCCGTGGCTAAGTTGGTTATAGCGCCTGTCTAGTAAACAGGAGATCGAGAGTTCGAATCTCTCCGGTGCCTGTATGTACATTTTGTGAAAAATATCGGTTTCCAACTGATTGGTATCCCGTGCCAAGAGGAACATGTCGGCGCCGTGGCTTAGTTGGTTAAAGCACCTGTCTAGTAAACAGGAGATCGAGAGTTCGAATCTCTCCGGTGCCTGTATGTACATTTTGTGAAGAATATCGGTTTCCATCCGATTGGTATCCCGTGCCAAGGGGAACATGTCGGCGCCATGGCTTAATTGGTTAAAGCGCCTCTGTAGTAGACAGTTGTTTGGGGGGTTCGAATGTATCGGATGTCGTCTGGTAAAGTGTTTTGAAGAATGTTGTTTTTCGTTACCATGAAATTTTCATCAATGCGCTACCTGGGACTTCGTCTCAAAAAAGGACATCGGGAGTTTTGATGTTTGTGCGGCATTATATATGTATGAACTTGTCCAAACTTCCAATTCGTCCAAAAGAATTAGATTTTGGCATATACTAGGTAATTGGGAACAGTCATGGCTGGCTCTTTACAGATTCGGCTATAATAATCTATATAACTGGCTATATATAAAAGTGATTCCCAATTTTCCGATATATTCATATTGGTCGAGGTTTTATTTTTCTATAATATTCTTGAAGTATTATTTCATGTGTAGTTTCAGGGGAACGGAAGTACGAAAATGAAATGTGTTTTAGGTGCGACTAGATGACAGGTGGAATGAGGGTTGAGCCAAACCCATAATCTAGCCCACATAAATGAGATAAGGGAACTAGTTAGTTCGAAAATGTCTGTGCCATTCTGTAACATCGCAATTTTAATATTTTTTGGATGTCTTTTGTAGTTATGATCTAAAGAGGCGAATACCTCTTGTGTCCCATACGATGTAGGTTAGCCCCTCTTAAACATGTAGTGTGGATTGATTGCTTGGATGTACTAGTATATTGACGGGCAGGACACTACGATTTCTCTTTTTAGAATGATTTGCTTTTTCTTGTCCTAAACAAAATATTCTTATTTTGCTTCAAGTGTCTAGATAATGGCCAAAACTTGGTTTATTTATGATACTATTTTGATAACATTCCGAGAGGTAAGTGGAGACATTATCACAATGAGTCTTTTCAACAGGCGAGCCTTGCTGTAGCGTCATCTTTTAAATGTAACTAAGACTTACACTAAACGTCAAATACCTCTGCTTTAAATAACCCTACACTCTACGTGACTAACTACAGTTTCATTCTTGAAAGTGAGAAATAGTGAGAAATCCATTTCAACTTACAAACAGATGGTTAAGATCTGGATTTGGATCGTTAAGATCTGGACAGATTGTTCTCTCAAATTAATTTATTTCAATTATTAATTTTGATACTAACTGCGAAAATAGAAGGATGAGTTTGTACATGTTTCATAAAATATAATTTAATGCGATTAGGTATTGCTTTGGTTTAATAATTACTTAAGATGTGCGTTGGAAATGTAGATGAACTGATGTCAGAGAAATTTGATTATTTTCATCATTTGATTGTATTGTGATTGCTCGTCATTCTGCCTAGAGCAACTGTAGTATCATCTCAAACCTAATCATTCATTTCTCATTATGAGCACCCCTGCCATCCTGTGGAAGGCAATAATAAATTACCACAAGATCATCTAACCCAGGAAAGGTGTAACTTATCTTTCTGCTGCACCATTGAGGCGAGCTGTTTGGACCTAATTCAACTAAAAAGTTAATTCATACTTTAACCCTAGGATGCATGGGCCTATGAAACTACACGAATGCATATGCAGGGCCTCCGAGGCCCTGCGACATTTTCACTCAAAAAATGCAAATTTTTTTAATATTCGTTTCTTTAGAGCATACATTTAAATAAAATTAAACCCATACCATTCAACAAATGCTTATTTATTGCAATATTTGTTAATATAACACATAATATTACACTTATTCATTGTGAATTTTTGTAGAATATCTTTACAAGCATGAGGAACAAACAATATGGCTATGTTCTTTGCACACAGATCTGTTACATTTTTCACATACCATTGTGCTTTTCCTGTGTCTTTCATATGGGCAGAAAGAACATCTTCTTCTTTGTTGCACACATCTAAATGTTTCTGGGGTGGGTTCTGGACGCACTATACCGCACAATGAAAGAGCATGTTGCAATGATTTGGGTAAATTTGGTTGATTCGCTCTCCTCTCCATGAGGTTTCTAACTAACTCAAACGACAAGTCTTTCAAGAATAATCTACTTGTATCATTTCTTCTTGGATAAAACTCTAAATTTTGAGCTGAAAATATAATTTGACTGTTTAGTGCAGCAACGTCCATAACGTTCATCCACAAGACGAAAGGCCACCGCCGAGTTTGTCTCTTGCACGTGTAATTTTTCACTTTCTGATCCATTTGATCAACACCACCTTTTGTTTCGTTGTAAAAGCATATAATTTCTGGTTTATTTTTCATATTGTTGCTATCAATGGCCTTGTCGTGATGCATTGTGCTTATCAGAATTACCGCTCTTTTCTTTTTAGGCACATAGCTCAACATTGTTACTTTTCCCTTGAATCCAAAAAGGGAAGACTTTATCTCTCTCAGTGCAGATGGCAACATTTCTTTTGGTATGTCAGGCTTGTTATGTCTCAGAGTCCCGACAACTGTGATTCCTTTTTGAAGCATTTCTTCAGCAAGTGGAACACTACAAAAGAAGTTATCAAATGTGATGTTCCGTGATGAACCTTCAACAATCTTTGCCAAATCATTTACAACTCCTCTTGCCAAGTTCTTTTGTACTGGCTCGTTTGGCTTTCTTCCAGTGTAAATGGTTCCGTTTATTGCGTAGGAATTTTTTGAATCACAAAGCCAAAAAATTTTGATGCCATATTTAGCGGGTTTTTTGGGCATGTATTGTACGAAACTGCATCTACCTCGGAATGAGAGCAACTGCTCGTCAATAGTAAGATATGCATTAGGAGTCATAACATTTTGACAGTTCCCAATGAACATTTCCCAAACATATCTAAAGGCAGCAAGTTTATCTGTTTGGGCACGTGACGCTCTGGTGCGCCGATCATCGAATCTAATAACTCTTCTAATATCTTCAAATCTATTTACAGACATAGTAGCTCTGTACAGAGGGTTTTGCTTTTGATCTAAAAACAGTTCCCTAACTGGTACATCCCAGCTTTTCTCCACACCAGCAAGAAGTAATAATCCAAAAAATGCATTGATTTCATCAACGGTAATTTGTCTCCAAGTTTTACCCTTTTCTGTTGCAATTCGCCTTCCCTCTAAATTCGAACATAGCAATATTTCATCAATAATATTTTGAGTAACAAAATAGTCCCATGCCTGTTTAGGTGTTGAAGTAGTTATTCCTCTTTTAGGGCCAGAAGTCCATGTAATAATATTATGTGCAAGTGTACGAGAAGAAACTGGAGAATCATGTTGCCAAACAGTACCATTTCTACTTATAAATGTTCCAGCAGTAGGGGGGCTAGTAACACTCACCGAAATATCAGCGTCGCTTTCTGAACAAGAACTTGTGCTGTGATCATCACTTTCAATATCTGTCACTAAAGGATGATATTCTGGATCTAAATCTGAATCATCACTGTTTACATCATCAAGAACTTCCTCCTCAATCAACCATTCTTCCACCGTAGGTTCAAAATCACCAGCTGAAGCTGAGACGTAACGTCTATCACGTGAAAAAGCCATACTTCAAATTGAAAGCACACGGCGCAATTCCCACTCCTTGCCAAACTGTTTCGCAGCTGAAATCTTACTAACAATACGCAAGATTCTCCAAGATTGCTTGTCAACAATGGAAAAACACGATAACTTTGTTTCTCAGAATGAACCACGCATTGTAGAAGCCTGCTTATCGCCCCACGCTTCGAAATCTGACTTTTTCACGATAGGGCCTCAAAGGCCCTGCATATGCATTGACGTAGTAGAATTGTATTTTAGTAACTATCTATAAAACTTCTAAGAATTCTTCCTTTGCGAGAAGATCAAATGAAAGTAGAATAATCAATTGAAGATTACACATCCGGCCAGTTCTCATATTTCCAGCATTGCAGAGTAACAAGAGAAATAAAAACCGATAGGGCCTCGGAGGCCCTGCATATGCATCCTAGGGTTAATTTGATTCATTTATGTACCTATGATTTATTGATCGTGTGGAAAATATATATCGCATACATTTTGGATAACATTCAGGACATGCCCGGCGGATAATGCAGGTATGGTGGGTAGCTATAGCCACAGGGAAAATTCCGAATGGGCAAAATGCCGACTCAGAATTTGGGGGAGAGAATATTGTATAAACGTCAAATTACAAAAATGAACGAAATTTTTCGGTATTGCGTCAATTCATAACGTATGTGCGATCCACAATGTTGCAAGATCGGCTCAACAGGATTGCGGTTTCACATGTTTATAGTGACATGAACGACATAATCCATTTGCAAAAATTGTAAAATAAGTTTATATCAAAAAATGCAAAGCGCATTTCAAAAATGAACTGCTGAAGTTACATAAAATAAGTGTGATAACAATTTGATGAAAATTTATTGACAAAGAAGACAATTTGAAAAATTCTGTTTTGTATTTTTCCCTTAATATACATTTTCATTGAGAGATAGATGGGGGACCCTCACCCACGTCAACTACCCACTCGGACTTAACACAAATCGTCGCCCCTGATTCAAGGTTAACTAGCACACCATTTCAAAACTGTTGACTGAGGTCTCAACGCATAATTCTCTAAGAATATGTCTCCGATTCATTCTCCGCTTGGTGTTGAATTATTTATAATCTAAGAGAACAAAATCGCCAAGAAGTCAGAGGTTGGTGGACCGGACCCAAACAGAGAAGAGTGAAGTCGAGATAATTTAACAGAACGACTTGTGACCTAATTTACACTTATCCACACCGGCGATTCAAGGATTTACCATAATGCTTGAAAACGCTGCATCTTGCTCCTCATTAGGAAATGCTGCTTTGACCACCACAATGTGAAATTCGTTGCGAGATGTTAACGACAGATATATTCAAATTAAGTTCTGACTCTGAGAAACTATTTGTTTACATCAAGATACGATCTGCTTTACTTGACATTTTAACTGTCTTCTTTCGCGAGGGTTTTAATTCGTCATGATATATGGGAGTCTTCTTCCCCGAGAAAGCGTGCTACATGCCCCCACACGCCTTCTTATCGACGCGAAGAAGTGGGTCTTTTCGCGTCGCTGCGTGCACGAACGTATGGAGAACTTCTTGTTAGAAGTTCGTAATATGTGCACTTTCTTTCCTCAGTAGTGTTATAGCATTTGTTTGCTTTCTGTTGCTTATTAACCAGTCTATAGAGAGCATGTTCACTCAGATCATTTTTCAAATGAATACAGTGTAAACATTATTGCACTATTACCATAATCTAATTATTTAAATGACTTTTATGATTACTTAAATGACTAAATGAAGTATTTTCGAATCTTTCATTCTCTTTGAATTTTAGTTGGGTTGATGTTTGCTAATAACGGCATTAAAAAACTAGCGGTGCTACAGAATGGCACAGACTTTCCCGTATTAGTTTTCTATTTCCTTCGGTCTCGGCTAGCTATTCGGATTTACTATGTACTCTTGCCAGCTGCCATCTATCGCCGCTCAAATTACTTTTTTTAATTTTTAAAAAATTTTTCGGTTTCTCAATAGTACAACGGAAATATTATTTTAAGAACATTAAAGAACTGTAGAACATCGTCCTAAATGGCAATTTGATTTGAAAAATTTGGAGCCGTTTTTAAGAGAATGGCGTTTAAGCGTTACTGGAAATGCGAAATTTGAAGCTCTTTTCCACATAAGCATTGGTGTTTTCGAAAAACTTTATTTAAAGTCATTGAAATCACTTTAACTCACAAATCCAAAATTATTTACAAATTGTGGGAAGCGTGCATATTAACGGTGTGAGAGATCTTTCAAAAACATCACATTTGTGTAATTTTTGAAAAAACAAAAAAAATTCCCCAAAATGAACTTTACGTCATATTGAAGAGTGTAATTAGCACTATCCGTTCGCAAAGTTTGAAGAAAAAATTTGGAGTCATTTTTGAGAAACTGTAGTTTAGATAATTTTTTTAAAAACTCACGTCTTTCATGTAATATTGCGCGAAAACTACTGAAATTTTCAAAAAAATGAATATGACATTAATGAAAGAACTCACTACACAAATTTATTTGAAGAAAAAAGTCTCTTCAATTTTGTAGTTGGAGGAAGATGCCGAAAACAATTCAAACTTTCGCAATTTTGAAAAATTCGGAGTTAACCGTGAGTATCGGACCTACACCACATTTTTAAGTGTATTTCTCTATTCTTACAAGAAATTTAAAGAAAAAAATTGGAGCCGTTTTTGAGAAAATTTTGAAAATATCCGGGGGCTTCATGTAAAAGAAAGTCTTTCAAAATTTCAAAGCTTTGACTAGTGCCAGATAGGCAGGTGTTTCTTAAATTTGGAAAAAATCCTACTAGTGGTTTAGGCGCTAGTGGTGTTCACCGACGGACAGACAGAGGAACGGAAAAGGGTAGGGAAGGAAGTATCGCACACGGTCGTGGCCCATGCTACTCTAGCTTTCACCTGGAAATGGTCAATAAAACTACGGAAGCAACTGATCAGAGGAGTCGACCTGCAAATTCGATTCCGGCATACATCACAAACTCACAGATGCATCACGGAAATGTCCGGCATCTGGCGGGGATCGACTCGTGACCTTGCGATTACCAATTCGCTCGAGCTGTAAAGTTTTGCCAGATCGGTTTCGCTCGCCATTGGTATTGATCTTAATTGAGGTGGTCTGAAATAATTCAATGTCCAACAGAAATTAAGTTCCGGAGAAATTCGGCCGTTGCTAGGAGCGCCGTTTAACATTCGTGCTCGTTCAGAGGACCTCTGCTACTCTTCAACCCGATCCAATTCAGCGCCGACATTTGACGTAAGCACTTGTTTTAAGAGCTCGCACTCAGTGAGCGGTGATGTGACGAAACCGAAATGAAGGCGAACGCGCAATGGCGCAGGATTTGGGCACAGGCGCAGTGTGTTTGGAGTGCGCGGTGCGCAACAGTGCGCCATTTGGGCCTGGGCGCAGACGCTTTGGAGTCGGGTGTGGCGTTGGTCATCGGGAGCTGCCCGCTGCCCGCCCCTCGGGGCACGCCCACGCCGCTGCCCGTCGCCTTTTGGGGCGCCGGCGGAGGCCGCGTCACCGCTTGAAGCTGAGCGTCGCGCCGCACCCCGCCCCGCCCCGCCCCACCCCTTCCCGGGTCACCCCGCTCCGCTCCGCCCCGCCACGTCACTCCCCGCCACAGCACGCCACGTCGTGCCCGGCCACGCCCGCCACGCCACAACACGCTCCACCCGCTCCCCGCGCCCCGCCACGCCCCTCACGCCACGCCGCGCCATACTACGCGTAGCCGCTCCCCGCTTCGCCTCGCACCCCCTCACCATACACCACGCCACGCCACGCTCCCCCGGCTCCATTCTGCTCCCCGCGTTCCGCCACGCCACGTCACACCCCTCCTCGCCCTGCCACGCCACACCACGCCTCGCCGCTCCCCGCTTCGCCCCGTACCCCCTCACCATACAACACCACGCCACGCCATGCTCCCCCGGCTCTATTCTGCTCCCCGCGTTCCGCCACGCCGTCATACCCCTCCTCGCCCTGCCACGCCACACCACGCCTCGCCGCTCCCCGCCTCGCCCCACGCCGCGTCAAACCACGCTCTCCCCCACGCGGCGTCAAACCACGCTAAGCCACGCGCCGCCACGCCACAGTATACCAAGCCACGCCATATCGCGCCACGCCACGCCACGCCTAGCAGCTCACGAAGAACAATGATACTAAATGAGACTCACAAATGGAATAAAATGTACAGTCGGTTAAAATGAAATATAATAAATCAGAATGGCCTGTCTCGGTGACGCGGTGTATTCGAATAAGTCATGGATGAGTGTGGAATGGTACTGTTCTGAAATCACGATGTATTATAGCTACACTATAATTCCATACATAATAATTCCTTCTCGTCATTGACTCCCACCATTACCTATCCAGAGGAAATACAATACTACTGTAAGCATTAACGGAAGAAAAGAGATGGCTTAGGTCTCCTCCCTAAATAATGTTAAAAAATCAGCGAATTTTCCCAAATAACCTGAAACCATAGTACGAATATCACGGTCCTTTAGTCCCAGTCCCAATTGTGGTATCCCGTTTCTTATTATACTAATGGGAGATTATCCAGTTTCTTATACATTAGGAACTAATTGTACCAGGTATAATTCTTTTTCCCTTTTTTTAATTTCTGCAATTACTATACAAGAGCCTATTCCTCGCAAGACTTTGGCTGACAGTAAATTGTTAATATTCAACGAAATATCTGGATAATCTCCCATTGGTATGCCTAATAGTAAGTTCTAAGAAGCCTTCTAGTCTTAGTGGAACAACGTAAAAGAGGAAAATGCGAAACGGGTTCAAATATCTTGTATAACGTCATCTGGTGCATATATAAATGCGAAATATTGTTACGAGTGATGTATAGACATAATATTGCACTAGGAAAATTAATTCATTCGTAGTCAGTTATGAAAACCATGAATAATGTTGGTTCGTATTCAGTAAATGGAAGCAATGAATGAAGGAACTCATTCATGAATTATTTCGTTTTTTTTTTTGTTTATACAGAAAGCGCATTGAATGTCTGCTTCGCTATGAAACGAAATGCGCTGTTGCTAATACTGTTTCGACGCCCGCTGCGCGAGGCTGTGCCTGCGGGCTGCAGGCAGATGGCTCCGTCCTTCTTGCGACCGCGCGTCACCCCCCGCTTCGTCATCGCTCCAGTGCTCTGGCCTTTATCTCTGCCAAATGGATTCAACGCTCGTTCGTAATCCTTGCATAACATTGCCTTGAACATCATAGCACTATTGAAGGAAAGAAGGCTGACACTGAAGTCATAAACCTTGTAAGATATGCGGCTTATCCAATCAGAATACTGAACCTACTTTTTATTTACACAAACATTGAGCCAATCCGTTTTTTCTTCTTTTTTAATAATAACGATTAATTTTAGATTTCGTGTTTTGGATAATCACCTTAGACTTACTAACGTTGGACTTAGTCTAATAATTAACAAGTAGTGTTAAAGAGAAAATACTCACATTACTTCTAAATACTTCGAAATTTCTACTTCGGTTGGCGATAGTTGGCAGCTGGCAAGAGTATGTGGCAATTCCAAATAGCTAGCCCAGACCCAAGGAAATAGAAAACTAATGTGGGAAAGTCTGTGCCATTCTGAAGCATCACTAGTTCCATAATAATTTAGCGAAGCATATTTTGATAGGTAACTGTAGTTAAATAATTTACGTAATAGTTCATAGAATATTGAATTTGATTATAAAGTTAGTTGTACGAGTAATTAAATTAAGAAAACAAAACAGCAATCGATTACGAAAGCGTCGGGAACTTTCATGTGAAGGTAGCTTTAATAAAAGATTTCAAGGATTTACGTTTTCGGAGATGGAATGCAGATGCGATAAAAGGATTTTCTAATGGCGAAAATTATCCTTCTAAGAATACAGAAAAATATCAACCTCTTAAGGAATTTGAAGACTCACTCTTATCACAAACCAGTATATCGCTATGATAAGCTGACATGGTTACCGTATTGAATTTCAGTGCCCTAGATTTTTTGAAAAGTAACAAATGTATTTACGCAAAAATTGTGAAAAAAGTCAATACAGTAAACCCTCATTAACATGAATTTCAAGGGACCGGAATAATCGGAGTTCCTGTTATAAAAATTCGTATTAACCAAGTATATACTAACCGAGTGAAGAAGAAGTTGTCATAGCTCTATAGAATGTTCCCCAGAGTTAGTAACTACATCTCTTTGAACTAATCATTTTTGAAAACTATTCTGACTCATTCAGATTAAAATTTAATCAAGATAACAAAAAATGTATGAAGAGAAAAATGGAACACAAAGATGAACTAGTACTACAGAGGGGAACAGACTTTCTCGTACTCGCTAGTTTTCTAATTTCTTTGGTCTGGGCTAGCTTTTCGGTCTTGCCCCATCATTTTGACACCTACCACCATCGCCGCCAAAGAACTTTTTTTCTTCAAATTTTCTCAATTTTTCGCTGACCTAATGATATAATGACTTAAAGAATGTTTTTCAAAATCGCAGAGCTTTGAGTCGAGCCAGATCGACAGAGAAATATTCATTTTTGAAAAAAAATCTTGCGAATACTATAGGCGTTAGTGTTGTTGACAGGCGGACGGACAGACTGGTGGACGAATGTTTTGCCGTAAACCAATTTTTCGGTACCATGGACCCAAAGCTCGTGGATTCTGACTACACAACCTGTTAGAGCAAATAATTTACTGCATATTTGAAAAATATTTGTTCTCTTTTTCTGTATTATGCCCCATAATTCAAGTTTTTGAGACAAAAAATCGCGTTTTTTTGCCGCAGCATTACATAACTTTCTCTAAACTACATATATTACTCTCGTATACGTATATGTATACTTACGTATACGAGAAAGTAAACAATCCTACACAAAGGCATTCTTATAATAACTATACCCAACTAAATACTATATTTAGTTGCGATTGACAACCCAACTATATTTAGTTAGGTATAATTATTATAACAATTAAAATATAAAAACATAAAATATTATTTTTAATCGGAGTGAATCGTATGTGCTTTACACATAAGGTCGAAGCTATTTACCTGCTAAAAAGAAGTACGTACACCAAGACATTCATACACGAAACATTGTATTGGTGACTGGGGGGACTCTAGTATTCAGTGGCATGACAGCTCGATAATGTGCCACAGAGGGAGAGCGGCGCTGCGGTGCAGTGCTGTATGTTTCATGGGCTGCCATCGGAACGTGTTTGCGTGCTGCCGTCGTCCGTGCGTTCCCCTGGGACTTCTCGGAAAAGGTAACGCTCAGCATTCCAACCCTGCGTGCGACACACTACTGACCTCAGGTCACCAGCCCCACATCGACCCTGCACCACTTGGTCGATGGCTGCAAGCTCAATTACGCGCCCGTCCCCTTGGGACGATTTGACCCAGCCAACACTGAGCAAAGTCATCGACGTTTACACAAAGATTATTTTTCGAAGTCCTTTTCGAGGCATTCTACCGAGGGAAAACTATTGTAAAGTATCTAACATGTTTTCGACAGTTATAATTAGGAATAGAAATTAAGTGTTGACTTTGTTGTGAAGTTGATTTCTTTCATTTACCTCATTATTCTTTCCTCCTGAAACGTTTTTCTTTCTTCTTTTATTGAACGTTCATAATTTTTGTTTGTTCAGTTTCAAAAGAACGTTTGTGTCTCGTTTATCTTTTTGAACTCATTTATAACGACTGCTTTATGACAAGCAATGGCAATGATGGATAACATAAAAGGGCAAATAGATAGTGGAGAGCTGGTTCTCCGATTAAAATTTCTCTACATTTAGCGAGTTAGGTGAGGGTTCTGTGTTCCAGCTTCAGTCGCAAAACTTGAAGCATCCGAGTGTGTAACAGAGTCCCCTCTCCTAACCCACCAAGTGTGGATAAATTTTAATCAGAGAAGAGTGACTGAATTTGTAGGAAGATGTGAGATTTTAGTACACAGGTGGCCTTCGCTTGAGATTATTTTTCTAAATATAATTTTTACAATAATAGCGTCAAAACCTTGTAATTGAATGGAAGTAATCTTTTGCTCGATTTCTTCGTGAATCAATGTTTCAAGGATTCCAGGCATTCCATAAAAATGGAATATACCGACCAATTTGAAAAAACAGTTATATACATCATTATTTTTGCTTTGTATGATGAGATCTGTTGAACTGGCGTTTCAGTTCCCGAGCACAAAACAACCACGCTATAGCCCGATATGCACGGTACAGTTTTCGTGCAGATTCGCATACAGTTTCTGTACAGAAACTTCAAAATCTCAAACTAGAAGTATAAAAGCTCAAAGTCGCGCATACACAGTCTGCACGTTTTCTGCATGAATCGCCACAAGGGGGTCTACCGGGTAACAACTGAATTGCGCGGTCCGAGTACTTTCAGAGGCGGTATTTCTCTGCGTGGATTAGGCTGTGTGATCTTTATTAAGTATTAATTAACCATTTGGAGCATAGAGAAGAAAAATAGGAAGGCATGAATTGGGGGAAAAGGAAGTTTATCACAATATATCACTTCATACAATCTCATCTTGACACTCCTAACCACAAAATCGGCATGGCCGATTACCGTTAGTGAACGATTCTGCCGCGAGAGGCGCTAGAGTCAAACTGTATGCTTTGTACACGAAAAATTATGAGCATGTTCATAATTTTTTCTTGCAGAAAGAGTAAAGTCTGGACCGCATGGAGAATCTGCACGAAATCTGTATCGTGTATATCGGCCTTATAAAATGGTTGGCAGCGCTTTGAAACCTGCCTTACTTGAATCTGCGTAATGAGCAGAAGTTCATTTGAATCATCCCTTTATGTCACTTTCCATATGTTTATAAACTATTAGATTTGTTTTTGTAGGGTTATTTTGAGCATGTGAATCTAGGGATTTAGGTTAGTAGACAGTTTAATGTAGTGCTCGTGAGACTGTTACTCAAAATTGTTATCATTGAAGGATCTAACAAGCGTAATGGCGGTCATTACGATTGACCATGTTATTTTCACAGTAAAGCGAGTAATAAGTACTCCTGAAAGCATGATTAGCCTAACAAGAATATTTCCTGGAGCACCTTAATTGAAACTACCCGTTCACAATCAGAGAAGCATCAACGGTACTGAAGGTTCTTAGAATTGGGATATTACCTTCATACTTTCTTCGTTTTTAAAGGGGCTAACACTTTTTGTATTTTTCAGGGTTGTATTTTACTTTCGTAATATGTGCTGTGTAAAATTAAAATATTTGAATAACTTTTACCGCTTTCTTTCCTCCGTAACTGATAGAAGTCGAAATGAGAGAAATTCCTTTCGAAGCAACCTCAAAATCCATTTATCAAAGTATTATTATTCCACAAATGCAAGAGTAAGCTTATTTAATGGAAATCGTTTGAAAAGAAGTCTCGAAAATTAGCTTAATGTAACAATACTCAGCGGTAAAACGTGAAGAATGGATTCTTGGCACAGAAAGAAAAGAAAGTGTATTCAGTGTAGGATCCGAAATATTTACTTACAGTTACCAGCCTTAGTACTTTAAGGACTCTGCTCACGTAGCAGAAGAAAAATTAACAAGTGACCTCTGACCATCTTAATTGAGGGCCGAACACGCCCAAATGCCTGGTTTAGTGCATACATGGTGCATACATACGAATAGTTAAGAGTGTGGACGTTGGAGAAGATTTAAAACCACTTAAAAGAAACTTCCTACAAACTATATCTCAGTAGATTGAAAAATGATAGACTAACAAACATATCTGTTTCTGCTACGTGTAGAAACTGCGGGAAATTACTGGCCGAAGTATTTAGATCAATATCAATTTTACTCACAGGATAGTTATTCACGTAACAATTGTAACGAGTCTCGCGTTTTAGGGTAGCTATCAGATCATGCTCCGAAATTAATAAAAGTTCGGATTACTCTGCAATGAAGCATCTCCGGACTCACTATGTAATGGATCTTCTCTTTTTTCTCTGTACGAAGAATTTATTCCCGACATTTTGCTGCTGAATTTCGATACTCCTACATCCTTTCTTCCTTCCGGGTAAGCAGGGGCGGATCTGGCCAGCTTCGGCGAAGCATAAAGCAGCTGCGGGGGCGGAAGGCGTGGGCGAAGCCGCGTGCGGCGCCCGTTCCGCGAACCCGTGTCTCCGGAACCTCGCGCGAGAGGGCTCATCTAAATTATTTCATTATTGGAGGAGGCGAACCTCGCGGCGGATTACCCAAACCCCGGCGCCGGCGCTCTCCGCGAAGCCCACGCTCCCATCTTCGGGCACAATGGGGCGGAATGGGATCAGTGTTGTCAGACCTACCAGGATCCTGGTATTTTTACCAGGATTTTAATGAAGATGCCATGTACCAGGATGAAGGCATCCTGATACGTTTAAATACCAGGGGTTTATGTCTGTTGTAACTGATGTACGATTGAAGATTCGTACAATAATTTTTTATTCAATGATTTAAAACAAACTCATATTTTACACGAATACATACGTTACAAATAATTGTGATATTGGTGAAAACACTGGCGAAAAAACATTAAGCATTACATAGGACGGTATTTTTAAGCACATGCCTTTAGGAGAAAAGAGTCTAACGTCTTAGTCTTCCATTTATGGTGGAAAGATTTTTTCTTTCCACCATGCTTCCATTCAGTTTATTGATATAATATAACTCGATATCGAGTTAAAATACGCGTTAAAAACATAATAGGGTTATAATATGAACAATTTTAGAATCAATTGTGATTGATACCAGAAATTTTAGTGGAAGTACCGGGATTGTTGAAGGTTCGTATTGGGATAAACATTTAATCATCTGGCAGCACTGAAAGGAATCTGTCGGCGAAAGCGTATTTTGGCCATGCTGCAACACTGGCAAAATTAGAAACTACTGGTGCTGCAACAGCATGTACTTTCTCGTGATATTAATGAATATGTAATATTATTGTATAATATTGCAATTTCTTACACTGCAACAACTATTTGAAAAGTTCTTAAACAAAAGAAGAGTGAAAAACATATTTTTTTAATTCAAATGTTTAAACGAAAACAGCTTTCTGCAACTGAAATCAATGTATTCTCGTTCTACAAAAATGTACCAACGATGCACGATGCGTATTTTATCCGTAAATAAAATTGATAGGTCATTTTAACGCGAACGAATGGCAGCCGTCATTATCGCCTTCTGTTATCAGTGCGACGTTACAAAAATTTAATTCAATGATGCCTTATTTTACGTGACGAGACTCAGGCCATGAGACCTGCTCTCTCAAAAAGTAATATATTTTGAACATCTGTACTTACGTACGTATATTTTAAGGTCTTAACTTTCAGTTACGGATTTTTTGACAATATTTTTGTTTTCTTTTTCGTCGAGAATACATCGCTCCGTTCAATGCTTCCAAGAAACCCTTAAAGAATTCCATTCAATCCAAAAGATTCCGTATTTCTAGTTGGCCGAGGTTTTATTTTTCTTCTACTTCCATTTCCGTCCAGTGTGTCTGCCGACGTTCATTCCTCCTCTCCCAAACAATAAAAGTTTCCAAGGAAATAATTTATCAGTTTAGTTAATCGATTAGATGCCCGATACGCATAGCACAACCATCATCGATCACGATTACGTGCGTTATCGCATAAGGGAGATACTACAAAGCGATAGTTAGCCCACGTAATACTTCTAGATGAACATTGCTCCGCCCCCACACTTTCGTCCTCATATCTCATCGCCCACTCGTTCCTTTCGGCGAAAGAGAAGTTATGAAGAATGCGCTAAACAGATACCTCTAAAGAATAATTTGCCGAAGTACAAGTATATTTACATTAATAAAAACGATACTAATTTGATTATTCTACTTCGATTTATTTGCAGTGTCCGTTGACAGATCAACAGCTGTTACGGTATCATCCAATCGGGAGCTTGCACGTTACTACAGTGACGTTCGAGCTTCTGATTGGATGTCACAGTAACAGATGATGAACTGCCAAAGGACACTAAATAAATCGAAATGTAGGAGAACGAATGTAAAACAAAGAATCTATAGTACTAGCGGAACCAAGCAGACGTTCTCTCTCCGTTTCTCTCACCGCTTCTCTCTCTCCGTCCCCCTCTCTCCGTCTCTCTCCGTCTCTCCCCGTCTCTCTCTCTCCGACTCTCTCCATCTCTTTCCGTCTCTCTCTCCGTCTCTCTCTCCATCTCTCTCTCCGTCTCCCTCCCTTCATCTCTCACCCTGCCGCTCTCTTCCCGTCTCTTTCTCTCCGTCTGTCTGTGTTCCTGTCTCAATGTCTGCCTCTACCTCTGTGTGTGTCTCTCTCTGTTTCTGCCTCTCTCTGTCCCTCTCATTCACATTTACAGGCAGATTCAGCACGTCTTTGAGCAAGTGGGGTAATACGTATTGAGAAGCGACGGACCAACAGAAACGTAATAGAATGTTCAAGAGTATCTGATCCTGTAGATTGCGGTGTGAGAAACATTTCTTTGAATGGCCTCAAAATTTTAGTTTTGAATGCCCTAGAACGCTTCGTTTAGGAGTTATTTAACGATATAGATTCAAAAATCATACCGAGTGTTACACATTCCATTTGACATAAATATTTAGTTTTTTATCCACCAAATTCATCATTATTATCATATGATATGTAAAGCAAGGTACACTATATGAACTCCTCAATATCCTAAAAAAAAATCAACGTACCCAAAATGGGATTTTTTTGGTTGTGGGGAAAGATGGGGAACATAAATGAACAGGGAAATATTTGGGTATTTTTTCGGGAAATTATTTTGATCCAGAGTCGAGATAGAAATATTATTCTATGAATTTTTATGAATAAAAAAGAAACAATAGACGTTATTCTCTCTCATTTTTGTGTACCAAAAAGATAAAAATAAATGATAGGTATAGAGAAAGAAAAACATGAGAAAAACAAAGTAATAGGTTTCAAGCGGCTCAAAGGATGTTGATTCGTTGTTTTGAATATTTTAAATGTAAAGGGACAGCCAATGGAATCGTCAGGGTCAGCTCCTGTCGTTGGTGCATAATTTGGAGAATATTTTTCGTTTCAAAGTTGAGGGATTTTGCTTCACTGGAGAGGTTATTTGGGGAAATTCTGTAGTAGTGATGGGGAAAGACTCGTAAAACATCTAACAACCTTGGTTCCAGTGATTGGGAGGTCGCGGATTCGATACGCGCGTGGTGTAAGAAATTTCCTTTCTGTGTTTAACGTCGGCGAGTTTGTGGCTACTAGGCGCGATTTCCTGAATCGAATTCGTTGGGTTCAGATGTAATTTCCCTGATCACTTTCAGGGGATTCCCGGGGCTGTACACTAAAAAACGAGCAACGGACCACTCGCTTCCCATTATCTCCTACAATCCGCACTCGGGAGCTCAGGGAAAGTGTGTGCCATCCTGCCCCCTCTCCTCAGCCAACATTCGCTGCGGGGATCCTCGCGGAGCCTACAATCGAGCACGACTAACTCTATGGAAAATATGTGTCTGCTCCTTAATAGCCCAAGAAACGAAGTGACATTCTGCTCTTGGTCGTTAGAACAATCTTTTAACGTAAACATTTATAATATCTCTAATATTCAGACACGCTCAATTAATTTAGTTTGACTGTGACTCAGAGGACTCCCTTACAACTGAATGCGTCTGAAAAATGTTAATGATTATGGTGTAAACACTTTCATAATTCTTTCCCACTGAGATACTAGCTTTTACACATATTTAAGAAACGTTAACTGATTTTTTGTGGCACTTTTCCCAACTTCAGAGGATTTCAATTTCGACTACCCACGCCGGGTACCCACTATGTCCCTCATTCACCTTTAACATTAGACAACTTTCGGGCCCCTCGGTTTGTGGTCAGAAGACTCTCAGGGCCTACTACTTACGCCAACAGGGCCGACGCCAACTTCTGTCGGCTAGCGGAGTTTTTCCCACCCAGGTACCTCCCACCAACGGGCCAGCCGGGAAAAGTTCTAATCTCCCGACCAGTCTTCCGGCATACGTGGTAGTGTAGTCTATGTAAGTATAAGAGTGCGTAATCGAGGTGCGAGGATAGGTCAATCAATGGGATGGAAAAATCGCGCTACGTCCGTGACCCATTTGGTAGGGTTCCGGCATTCGCCTGCTGTTGATCGGAGAAACCTCGCAAAACTACCGCTCAGAGCAGCCGGCCGCTAGAATTCTCCTCCAGACAGCAGCTGAATTCGATCTAGCTATATAGCTAGTGTCTACTTACTTACTTACTAGCCAACGCCCACCCTTGGCAGTTTAGCCATTTAGTGTCGAAAATCCTGCCGCCGCCGGGACTCGAACCCCAGGACCTCCGGTCAAAGGTACTGTAGTGTCAACAGTTGATGCCCCAAGCCACCTCTCCCGGTACTCTCGAATGCCAAGTGCAAAACAGTTTGGAACTACGTGTAGAAGAGAACACGTAGGGGACGTAGAGAACACGTGTAGAAGAGAACACAGAAGGGACAAGAGTGCGCGTGTTTGGTGAATTGAATTAGTGACTCCTCCAGCGCGTGTGACTCGTGCGTGGATAGCCCCATTGTGCCCCGCCTGCAACTGTGAAGACCGGAGCCGCTCAAGAGGAACGAGGAACACAGGAGGAGAGCGCAGTGACAGCTGTAGGTTGTGTTACGTGGGCGCAGATTTCGCCCGCCCTCCGGCGCCGTGCTCCTCGGCTGGGCGCCGCCGCCGCCCCGCTCCGTCCCGCCCCCGCGCCGTGCCGCGCCGCGCCGTTCCGCGCCATCGGCTGCCGCGCCGCGCTGCGCCGGCCCTCGTCGCGCCTGAGCGGCCAGCGCGAAAACAGCGCCGCGGCGCCAAGGCCTCCACGCGCCCAAAGAAACAGACAGATATAATGTTTATTACAGGTCGCATCAACATCTTGGGCCATTAGCGACTTAATTTGATTGATTGATTCGTGATACCGGGCGCGTCAACTGCAGAGGTCATTAGTCCCGTGAGTGTAGTGCGTGTTTTTCATCGGGAGGTGGCGGTGATCTTTTCCCTGCTGGAGGACGAGATCCGCCGCCTACCGTCGACTAGCGGGGTTTTCCCCACAACCAGGTATCTCCCATCAACGGGGAAACACCCCAACCGGGACAAGTTCTAAGCTCCCGACCAGTCTCTCGGCATGTGTCGTAGTGTGATGCATATTAGCGTAAGTGTGTGTGTGTGTGTGTAAGGGATGAGGATATGACAAGGAAGAGGATGGAAAGATCGCGCACGGTCCGTAGCCTGTTTGTTAGGGTACTGCTCCGGCATTCGTCTTGTGTTGATCGGAGAAACC
The DNA here is from genome assembly GCA_031308135.1 of Acheta domesticus. Taxonomy (NCBI): domain Eukaryota; kingdom Metazoa; phylum Arthropoda; class Insecta; order Orthoptera; family Gryllidae; genus Acheta; species Acheta domesticus. The sequence continues at coordinate 40,152,939 of JAHLJT010004567.1, read as the reverse complement.
ACGGAAAACTACCGCTCAGAGCAGCCGGCCGCTACAATTTTCCTCCAGACATCCACTAAATTCGACCGAGCTGACAAGCTAGTGTCGAAAATCCTGCCGCCGTCGGGACTCGAACCTAGGACCTCCCGGTGAGAGGGACTGTAGTGACATCTGTTGATGCGACGTAATTTGTAATTTTAGAACCATATTACAAATTCATTTTAGTTTCTCACTACGGAGTAGAGCGAAAATTTCGCAATGTTGCCCAAAAAGCGGCGAATTTTTGTCAGAAAAACTGTTATTACAGGGTCCTGGTACCGAAAAAGTGGATAAATCCAGTTGCTAAATTTAGAAAAGAAATCCTCTAACACGTGGTGTTACCAGAATCCATGTTTTGTGTGTCCTTGATACCGAAAAAAAATCGAATAACAGCAAAACATCCGTCCGTCTATCTGTGAGCAACGCTAGCCCCTAAACCGTTCAGGCGATTTTCCCAAAAACTGATATTCCGTAATCGATCTGACTGATGTTGCTGCCCCTTGAATTTCAAACCGATATTTTAATTTCGGAGATACTTGACATGAAGCCCCTGGGACATATTCCAAATTTTCAAACAAATGGCTCCATAGATTTTGATTAAATTTTGTTATGGATAGTGTGAAGGAAGTTTAAGAGAACGATGTAGATCTCATTTTCGTTAGAAACTCTGATTTTTCGAAAATTGAAAAAATTCAAAATTTTTTCGACGTCTTTCTACAACTACAGTTATGAAGATAAAGATTTTTTCCATAATGAAATCTGTTCCTTAAATATATGTTTTGAAACAAAATCATTTGCAATTTTTCGAAAATTTGAGTAGTTTTCCCGTAATAGTGCATGAAATTACGAGCGAGAAAGTACGTGCTGTTTTACCACCACTAGTCTCTTTACATTTCATTTCATTTTAGGTATGAAGTTTAGAGGTTGAAGTGTGTCAGTGTTTGCTTACAAATAAAGTAGAATATCTTTTCTAAACAGTAAATCTTTACATTCTGCTGTACGTACGGAACAATTTTTTTTCAAGAACATAATACATTACTATTATTAAAATACTTACATTTTCCCCGTCATTTAGGATTCGAGCATTTTAATATAAAAACAATTTATTGATTTTTTTGGACAAAATTTTGAAAATGTCCGGAAGGCTTAATGTAAAGTACCCTTAAAAATTAATGAATGTTTCTCAAACTCGCAGACCTTCGACTCAGGTCACATAGACAAACGTTGTTTACATACACAGGACTGAGAAACAGACGGGTAGACAGACGGACGTTTTGCCATCATTTTCTTTTTTCGGTATCAAGGACACACAAAACAGGGATTATGGCTACACCAAGTGTGAGAAAACTTTTCCATAATTTGACAACTGGATTTATCCATTTTCTCTTTATCAGGGCTTGGCAATTAATTTTTTCCGCCGTTTTTTCGCCCAGCAATACGTAACTTTCCCTCAGTCTCAGAGACCGCCATTTGTTATTGGGCGTTGGATGGGTGATGTAAAGATAAATTCTAGACCTGTTTCAATCAATTTGTACATTTCTTTAGAGTATTCTAAAATATATATTATATGATTAAACATGAAAATAATTAAAAAATATTGACATTTCTGAAAAACGTTTAAAATGTTGAAAAACATTGATATTGTTGGAAAAATTTAATTGTTGTAAAAATTTAAAATAGCCTCTAAATACGTACAGCGTTGATCCAACTGGTCTTAGTGGGCTAGCAAGGAATTCCTCAGGAATCATTTTTGTCCTTTTTTACTGTCCCATCAAGTTAATTTTCATTTAATTTTTCTTCATCAGTTCAACAATTACTTCTGCAGAGCAAAGGAATAGTCTAAAATGTCTTTCCTATTAGACCCTTCAATACGTTTGCATACACGAAGCGTAGCTTGAGTAGGATGCAAATTTTTTCTCTTGTTGAGCTCGGATCGTCCAAATGAATTGAGCGATTCGTTACAATTGTTTGAAATTAAAAATTCTAAATAAATTTTTGAGAAAGTCGTCCAAGAGCGTTTATGGAAACACCCGTCTCACAGACCACGTACACACTAAGAGAAACAAACGGTCCCACATACCGCTACGAAAAATACGAAAAGAACTGAAACTGCGGGTCTTACATATCGCCATGATATCCAAAAATGCCCCTTTAATGCCGGCCGCTTCAGCAGAATTAAACAAAACTCCGCCGAGTGATAGAAGAGAATCAGGGAGGAAGCTATTATAACCGTCAACGATGTCGTCAACTCGTATCTGCCGCTATTGCATAAACCAGTTTCACTTGGTGCCTGTCAGACCGATGTTTCCATATAAATGTTACTGCACTACACAATCACACATGCCGGGACGCCAGAGTTTGAACCAGCTGGGGCGGTATCCCCTTTCTGAAGATACTTGGATAGGGAAAACGAAAACCCCCAAGTAGGTCGGTGCCGAATCGCACCAACCAGCGGCAGAAAAACACCACCACAACCCATTAAAAATTACACGACACATACGGGACTAATGCCTAAAACAGTTAACAATCCAGAAACACTTAATAGTCAATCAATCAATTATGATCCTGTTTCCGTCAGTGGTAATAGCCATTTTAACGCCCTTTGTATTAAAATTCCAGCATTTACACATTCTCGTTGCCATTACATGTCCACTTTCTTTCATACCGTCCAATCAAAGTTATTTTGAGCTACCTATTCCATGCACCATCCCCGCCGACCGTCAAAGGAATAGAGAAGGAAGCCGATTGTGAATGACGTCACGGCGGTGGGCCGCCCAATAAGTCCTTCAACAGACACGATGAGCCTGCGCACGACTGTGACGATTCGACAAAGCCTGTTTGACATGAGATGATTCGAAAGAGCCTGCTTGAGGGGAGTCTACGAACAAACTCGGCCCCCACCAAAAACGCCAAAAATCTGTATACAAAAAGTATGCCACAAGGATATTCTGGTCTAGGATTGCGTCAAGTTTGTGACTGCCCACTATTCGACAAACATGAAAAGTATTTAAAACAGATAATAAAATTCCTTATATATAGGCACCCAGTTTTCTACACAAACAATGACACTTAACATCACCTGGCAAAAATGGAGAAGAACTGACAGGCCTGTGACATTGCCAAAGCAGCTATGTACTAAATATTAAGTGTTGGTAGGAATACAATCCTTCCGGTAACAATGACGATCTGTTTTGTGACCTATGATAATTTTACTAGGCTTACAAATACATTCTCAACAAATGACGTTGGCGCCGGGGCTTCATTAAAGGGTCTGTCTAGAAAACAGGAGATCGAGGGTTCGAATCCCTCCGGTGCCTTTCGTGTGCTGTTTTGTGAGCAATGTTATTCATATTAGGCTTACGATAACATGTGCAGCCAGAGACACCGGCGCCGTGGCTTAGTTGGTTAAAGCGCCTGTCTAGTAAACAGGAGATCGGGGGTTCGAATCCCTCCGGTGCCTTTCGTGTGCTGTTTTGTGAGCAATGTTATTCATATTAGGCTTACGGTTACATGTGCAGGTAGAGACGCCGGCGCCGTGGCTTAGCTGGTTAAAGCGCCTGTCTAGTAAACAGGAGATCGAGGGTTCGAATCCCTCCGGTGCCTTTCGTGTGCTGTTTTGTGAGCAATGTTATTCATATTAGGCTTACAATTACATGCGCAGGTAGGGACGACGGCGCCGTGGCTTAGCTGGTTAAAGCGCCTGTCTAGTAAACAGGAGATCGAGGGTTCGAATCCCTCCGGTGCCTTTCGTGTGCTGTTTTGTGAACAATGTTATTCATATTAGGCTTACAATTACATGCGCGGGTAGAGACGCCGGCGCCGTGGCTTAGCTGGTTAAAGCGCCTGTCTAGTAAACAGGAGATCGAGGGTTCGAATCCCTCCGGTGCCTTTCGTGTGCTGTTTTGTGAGCAATGTTATTCATATTAGGCTTACAATTACATGCGCAGGTAGGGACGCCGGCGCCGTGGCTTAGCTGGTTAAAACGCCTGTCTAGTAAACAGGAGATCGAGGGTTCGAATCCCTCCGGTGCCTTTCGTGTGCTGTTTTGTGAGCAATGTTATTCATATTAGGCTTACAATTACATGCGCATGTAGGGACGACGGCGCCGTGGCTTAGCTGGTTAAAACGCCTTTCTAGTAAACAGGAGATCGAGGGTTCGAATCCCTCCGGTGCCTTTCGTGTGCTGTTTTGTGAACAATGTTATTCATATTAGGCTTACAATTACATGCGCGGGTAGAGACGCCGGCGCCGTGGCTTAGCTGGTTAAAGCGCCTGTCTAGTAAACAGGAGATCGAGGGTTCGAATCCCTCCGGTGCCTTTCGTGTGCTGTTTTGTGAACAATGTTATTCATATTAGGCTTACAATTACATGCGCGGGTAGAGACGCCGGCGCCGTGGCTTAGCTGGTTAAAGCGCCTGTCTAGTAAACAGGAGATCGAGGGTTCGAATCCCTCCGGTGCCTTTCGTGTGCTGTTTTGTGAGCAATGTTATTCATATTAGGCTTACAATTACATGCGCAGGTAGGGACGCCGGCGCCGTGGCTTAGCTGGTTAAAGCGCCTGTCTAGTAAACAGGAGATCGAGGGTTCGAATCCCTCCGGTGCCTTTCGTGTGCTGTTTTGTGAGCAATGTTATTCATATTAGGCTTACAATTACATGCGCATGTAGGGACGACGGCGCCGTGGCTTAGCTGGTTAAAACGCCTTTCTAGTAAACAGGAGATCGAGGGTTCGAATCCCTCCGGTGCCTTTCGTGTGCTGTTTTGTGAACAATGTTATTCATATTAGGCTTACAATTACATGCGCGGGTAGAGACGCCGGCGCCGTGGCTTAGCTGGTTAAAGCGCCTGTCTAGTAAACAGGAGATCGAGGGTTCGAATCCCTCCGGTGCCTTTCGTGTGCTGTTTTGTGAACAATGTTATTCATATTAGGCTTACAATTACATGCGCGGGTAGAGACGCCGGCGCCGTGGCTTAGCTGGTTAAAGCGCCTGTCTAGTAAACAGGTGATCGAGGGTTCGAATCCCTCCGGTGCCTTTCGTGTGCTGTTTTTGTGAGCAATGTTATTCATATTAGGCTTACGATTACATGTGCAGGTAGCGACGCCGGCGCCGTGGCTTAGCTGGTTAAAGCGCCTGTCTAGTAAACAGGAGATCGAGGGTTCGAATCCCTCCGGTGCCTTTCGTGTGCTGTTTTGTGAGCAATGTTATTCATATTAGGCTTACAATTACATGCGCAGGTAGGGACGACGGCGCCGTGGCTTAGCTGGTTAAAGCGCCTGTCTAGTAAACAGGAGATCGAGGGTTCGAATCCCTCCGGTGCCTTTCGTGTGCTGTTTTGTGAGCAATGTTATTCATATTAGGCTTACGATTACATGTGCAGGTAGAGACGCCGGCGCCGTGGCTTAGCTGGTTAAAGCGCCTGTCTAGTAAACAGAAGATCGAGGGTTCGAATCCCTCCGATGCCTTTCGTGTGCTGTTTTGTGAGCAATGTTATTCATATTAGGCTTACAATTACATGCGCAGGTAGAGACGCCGGCGCCGTGGCTTAGCTGGTTAAAGCGCCTGTCTAGTAAACAGGAGATCGAGGTTTCGAATCCCTCCGGTGCCTTTCGTGTGCTGTTTTGTGAGCAATGTTATTCATATTAGGCTTACAATTACATGCGCAGGTAGAGACGCCGGCGCCGTGGCTTAGCTGGTTAAAGCGCCTGTCTAGTAAACAGGAGATCGAGGTTTCGAATCCCTCCGGTGCCTTTCGTGTGCTGTTTTGTGAGCAATGTTATTCATATTAGGCTTACAATTACATGCGCAGGCAGAGACGCCGGCGCCATGGCTTAGCTGGTTAAAACGCCTTTCTAGTAAACAGGAGATCGAGGGTTCGAATCCCTCCGGTGCCTTTCGTGTGCTGTTTTGTGAGCAATGTTATTCATATTAGGCTTACAATTACATGCGCAGGTGGAGACGCCGGCGCCGTGGCTTAGCTGGTTAAAACGCCTTTCTAGTAAACAGGAGATCGAGGTTTCGAATCCCTCCGGTGCCTTTCGTGTGCTGTTTTGTGAGCAATGTTATTCATATTAGGCTTACAATTACATGCGCAGGTAGAGACGCCGGCGCCGTGGCTTAGCTGGTTAAAACGCCTTTCTAGTAAACAGGAGATCGAGGGTTCGAATCCCTCCGGTGCCTTTCGTGTGCTGTTTTGTGAGCAATGTTATTCATATTAGGCTTACAATTACATGCGCAGGTATAGACGCCGGCGCCGTGGCTTGGCTGGTTAAAACGCCTTTCTAGTAAACAGGAGATCGAGGGTTCGAATCCCTCCGGTGCCTTTCGTGTGCTGTTTTGTGAACAATGTTATTCATATTAGGCTTACGATTACATGTGCGGCTAGAAATGCTGGCGCCGTGGTTTAGTTGGTTAAAGCGCCTGTCTAGTAAACAGGAGATCGAGCGTTCGAATCCTTCTGGTGCCTTTCGTGTGGTGTTTTGTGAGCAATGTTATTCATATTAGGCTTACCATTACATGTGTAGCAAGAGACGCCGGCGCCGTAGCTTAGTTGGATAATGCGCCTGTCTAGTAAGAAGGAGATCGAGGGTTCGAATCCTTCTGGTTCTTGTTCTTGTGCGGTTTTTGAGAGCAATGTTATTTATTATAGGATTACAAATACATTTTCTTTATTTTTTATTTAATAGGTAATTATAACACATTGATACGTAATTTCAATTCTTTTAACTATGTGGCTAGGCTGAAGACCTTTAAGCCATTACAATACCTACATCCTACCGCACTCTAACCTTTCGAATCGTGGCATTGGTCTCTTCATAGCATGAAAGCCGCGGCAAGGAGACCATAAGGTACGGCTGAGGAAAAAAACCCTGAAGGGGGAAAAACCTGCCGTCAGAAGACGAGTACATGCTAAACTACTAGTTTTTTTTCTAAACTATTTATTTCCTAGCGTGGGCATCTTCTCCATCCAGTCTTTGGCCTCCCCAGCCCCTGAAATCAAACACCGCCACAGAATTACAAATACATGTGCAACGAGGGATGCCGGCACCCTAGCTTAGTTTGTTAATGCGCTTTTCTAGTAAAGAAGTGATCGGTGGTTCCATTCTCTCCGGTGCTTTGGTGTGCTGTTTTGTGGGCAAATTTTATCATGAATTGAGACTATAATTGAAAATTGTTGTATTTCATTTTAATGGATCATTTCTTTAATGAGAAAATGTGAATTACTATAGCTAAATTTGACACAATTGCTGTCAAGGAATGTCTCCCAAGGCTCTCATGGGTCAGGGATCCAGTGAGGTACCCCTATTTCTCTGGATGCTTTGCGCGCAAGCTCTAGTAAGCTTGTTGCCTAGCTCGCGACCTTGATACGCCTGATCTAAAGAGAGTGGATATCCTTTGCAGGACGAAACAGTCGTCGAGATTCAGTGGCTTGCGTCTGTTAGGCTTGCAGCAGAAAATCTACAAAATATAGGCAGACGCCTTGACTTTCTGGTGAGTTGGTGAGCGTAAAATCTATTTTTTAAATTTATTTTTTAGAGTTTTCGTCGATTCAGAAAATGGAATTGAAGACAGTTCGATCGTTCGTTTCCTGGAGTTTCGTTCGTTCCCTGGAGGCGGCCTTGCCACATAGCACTGCCACTGATTTGTTCATAGGATGTTAGAGCATATAGTGGTGTACCTAACACACCTCTACAAGGTGTTGGCGATGTAACAGGTCAAACATTGCCTTAATGTCTTTCCGGTCGTTAATTGAATTTTAAAAACTTTACCTTAGAAGAGAGGTATGTGAAGATCGCACCAAAATGCAGCGTGTCTTGGGAGACAAACTCCGAATCCTTTGTTCCGCCGATCTACTGCACCTGAGTAGCGGTGGCGGTCTTCCCTCAGTGAAACATCAGGTACGTGAGCTGGGGCTGGTGACGACATGATTGACTGATTGATTGTTAATAATTTCGGGGACGTCAAAAGCTAAGGTAATTGGTACCATAAGTGTAGTGCATTGTTTTCTCGGGATGAGCATGTTTTTTCTCTTTCCCCGATGGATGGCGAGATCGAAAACTGACGTACCGTCGGCTAGCGGGATCTTTCTCAACCAGATATTTCCCGCCAGTTGAACACCGCCTCAGCCGGGACAAGCTGCAAGTTCCCGACCGGTCTCCCGGGCATGTGTGGTAGTGGAGAGCATGTCAGTGTGAGTGCAAGTAAAGGATGAAGTTAGGATAAGGAAGAGGAAGGACATTTCGCGCGCGATCCGTGACCCGTTTGTTAGGGTACTTCTTCGGCATTCCCCTGTTGTTGATTGGAGGAACCACGGAAAACTATCGATCAGGGCTGGCGGTGGCTAGAATTCTCCAGATAGCGAGTGAATTCGTCCTAGCTGTGGAGTTGTCGTCGAAAATCCTGCTACCGTCGGAACTCGAACTTACATCTCGGTCAGAGGCACTGCGTAACATTGATGCCCTGAGCCACCTCTCGCTGACTCGCGGATTCGATGGTGTTTGCGGATTCGTTGGTATAATGGTCAGCGTATCGGATTGTATGTACCCAAGATTGTGGGTTCAAACGCGATTGAAGCAGTGGATTTTTAAGGGCGAAAAAATCCTTCGTACGCCCGTCGTTCCGAGGGGAAGTAAAGTCGACTGTCCCATGTAGTACATGTACTGAATGTAAAATATCCTCAAGCCTAAAAGAAGCCACTGAGCTAAATTCAAATCGCCTGTTTCGCCACCCGAGATAATACCTTCTTTCTCCGCTAGGTGAAAGGATCGTAGCGAAATTTGCGTGATCAGACGGAAGAGCGGGCCTGATGGCCGGCGTCTCGCCCCGTAAAATAAGTCATTCACATAACTAGTGAATACGGCTAGGATCCGGGGAACACCGCACAGCTGCACTGGCAACGAACGGCAAGGCCAGCAGGGCGGAGGCGTAGTCGGGTCGAGCGATGACAACGGAGGCGGCTGTTTGTATTCGGAGGTGCGCGGGGCCGTCGCGGCGTGGGTGCGGCCTGCGGCGGCGGTGCGGGCGGCAACAGCGGGGGCGGGGAGCCCCGGCGCGTCCCGCCGCGCCGCGCCGCGCAGCGCCGCCGTCGCCCGAGGCGGCGGCCGTTGACGCTCGCTGCAAACGGCCGGAGAGGCCTTGAACCGCGCTGGCTGCGAGAGAAGCGCTGCCGTTCGAATTTTCTAACGCCCTCCGCGCGCGCGCCCGTGAGAATGGCGATGGCCTTGGAGAGAGCGGAATGCTCCACCTGCCGAAGGAAATGGCGGTGTCCATAAAGGAGGTTCCTCACGTTCACGAAGGGAATGTGAACGAATTAAAACGAGTATAAAGGGGTAATGGTTTTATTAATAAGCCATAGATGACTTTTCTAATGAGTTATGTTTAATGTTGCTGTTATGCTGGTGGTGGGCAATTTAAGGTACTAAATTGAAATCGTGTAAATATATTGAAATACTAGTTAGTACTGGCACCATTTATCTTATTGCTTTGAGTTGAAAACTACATTGCAAAACTACATTATTCGTATACTGTATTTCTTTCTCTATTATTGGTTAAAACCTTTTTCTAATTTGCAGAGGTACTATGAGATGACTTATAGACGATATTGTTTTTTTAGTAAAGCCCTGGCACTTCGATATAAAATTGTGGACCCATCTCCGACAGGGGCTTTAATTGCTGGGAAATTTTTAGTAGCACACTATTGGCACCTATCAGATTTTTACTCTCGTAATTGCAGCAAAGGAGCGTCAATAATAAGTATCCAATACTTTAGGCTTTGCCTTGTCGGAGGAATTTCTTTTGTTGGTTAATTTAGCCCTGATTACTTGTCGCAAGTGCGATATCAGCACTGAGGATTTTTCTCCCTTCGCAGAGCACTTCAGCTTGGATCGAACTCTTGCTATACGAGATGAGAAGTTAGAAAGCTAACGTCTCATCTAATGAGGCATTTCATGAACGATATTGTACATAGTACCTATAATTATCTTTTCCTTCTTCTTCGACACTTCATGGGTTAGATTTTTTCGCTTAGAATCTATTCCGGTGTCCACCTCTTCCTTGGCTTTCCTGCACCTCTCCTTCCTCTGCACTTACAGTTCACTGCGAGAGCTGGTAGTCTCTTGTTTGGCATCCTTCCTAGATGTTCACACCATCTCTTCTTATTTCTTTCCATTTTGTCCAGCAATGGTCCGATTTCCAATTCCTTTGTCTCAATATTTTTTGTTTATCGAAAACTTTATTGCCTTGAATACTTCTAATGAATTTCATTTCTGCCGCCTGGATTCTGGATTTATCTCTCTTTGATATTACTTTTACTTCGTCTCCTTGCGTTAAACACTAGTACAGCTACAATAATTTTAAAAAAATTGTATTCTTGTTTCTCTCCTTGTTACTTTATTATTAAATATTTGGTCTAAATATCAAACTCTCAAACGAGATATGCCAACTTAGATCTAATTATCGTAACATCAAATAACAAGTACTCAACAAGATAACATTACGAATGAGTACTAATTTGTTCTGTGAAAATTATATTTAGTACGTGCTTACGCGCTATTTTCTACTAAGCCTTATTTCAACTCCAAGCAAGACTTGTGTATTTTTAATTATGTCTACATAGACCAAGAGAGGTCAACCCTATATCGGACGTTGCTCAACTTTTCTTCATGATTAACCAGTGGGTGTACTATAAGAACGATGGATTGCTTAGAGATAGTATGATTCGGTTTCGCTTCCATCTTCTATGCAATTTACACCCCAAAGCCAATCTTTTCTGCGTTGTTTGGCCATTGTACTATACTGTACAGCCTTCATTTATATCGATGTTGAGATCAACCAACTGAAGTAACAAATTTTGATTTTCTAAATCATTAAAAATTCCATATTCGTTTCTTAAATGGTACTATGCTGTTGCTAACGTCTCTCTTTTCTACCACGTTTAATGCTTATTCTTTTATTATTGAAACAGGTAATTTCATTGAAAGCATAATTGAAATATTAAAAACGAATGATAAACCATATTTTGATATTGAACTCAGACATTATTGTCTACAGTTACCCAATGCTGCGGTGAAGTGAATCATACTTCGCGTGGATTCTGCCTTGCGCAAAAATAGGTAAAATCTTGGGTTAGTGTCATTGTTCTTATAGAACTCTCATACTTCCATTACCGTATAAGTACAACCCTGTTGTTTACAGAGTATCGTCGCGTCCTGACTCACCGCTGATTTGCTCGCTTTCCCCTGATGATTCGTTCAACCGCGTGAGTCAGAGTCCACAACAGCAGCAGCATTCTAGCAGTTGTACGGAAGTAGAATGCAGGCAACGGCCTCTCATTCATTCTGATAACGTATCATTCACGTGAATCTTTCTTTCATGTCGATTCATGCCCTATCCTTTCGGGGCAAGATGTCCTAGTTTTCGTTCTGTCCAAAAAGAAAGTAGGATGATCCAAATAGCCGGAAGAAAAGTTTGGTTGACTTTTCGAGAGCTAACTAGTACAGAAAGTGAGTCTTCGCATAAGAATGAAATGTTGACGGACGAGGCGGCGATAAGAACCACGGTGGGCATTTTGAAATGATTACGCCAAAGACACGTTCATACGCCTACTTTAGTTGCCTACATTAGTTTTTTGTTTGTTTGTTTGTATTTTTGTTGTTTGTTTTTTTACTATGAATTCATGAACATTTACAAATTACTCTTGGGATCATTCACTATTTGCAAGGTGACAAACAAGTTGATTCATATCGCCCCAGTATTTTGTTTTCTTTGCAATACTCAATTGTTTTATATGATCATGACTTCTTCGCGGTACCCGTACGGCAAAGAATCATGTTCCAATCAATGAACAGTGAAAGTAAGTATTAGTTTCTACGCGTGAGCGCTGAAACGGAAATTAGTACGTGACTTCAATTCAAATTATATTATGTAACTCAAGGGAACCAAGTGGCCATATCGTGATGCAACAACTAATATACATTTAAAATGATGTTCCTAAATTTGGACTTTGCTACTATTAATACCTGGATTCACGCCACACCACCTGGACTCTTATTGCAGATTGGCAGTGCTGCTGAGAAATGTGTAATGTTATGCTCTTCTCCTTCCGTCATAACTAATAATACGTAATATGTATTTCCATTTCCCCTCCACAGTACCCCTGAGGAGGCGGAAATTTATTTTACTTAATGGTTACAAAGTGCTGCTGCCTTACGGCTTAAGCAGATCAGAGGGAGGGTTTTTTCTATTAACTAAAACTAACTTAATTTTTGCTTTAATCTAATTTACTAGTTACTAACGTAGCACTTTGGCATACCTAACTTAAACGAACATTTTTATTATTTTATTTTTCTTAACCCTAAGTAAAATTTTGCTTGACTTGGTAAAAAATGTCTTGGTAAAATGATTTTTTAAAATTTATTTCCATTCACACATACGTATAATATGTATTTCCACCCTGCGCGCCGTTATCCCCGTCGAAGGTCGGCACGCCCTTTGTAGTCAATTCAACCCTCTCACCGAGAGTACCTCCTCTTTGTTCACCCCTGGCCGTGCGGCCGCCGCCCCGTCGCGTCGAGTCGCCTTTGTAGCCGCCTTCCCTCCCCCCCCTCCTGCTCGCCCGGCGGCGGCGCGGCGCCGCGAGCTCACGAGAGCGAGGGACGCGGGCAAACATCCGACGACGACGACGGCGGCGGCAGCGGCGGCGGCGCCGGAAACCGCGCTGCGCCGTTTAGACGCCCGCGCGCACCACACGCGTCGCGTATTTACACGTGGCGAGGCTGGGGCACGCTTCCGGTGCGCTGTTTGTTTCGTCTTGCTGATGCAGGACGTCTGGATGTCAGTATCGAGCGCGCAGCGCTAAGAGGCGATCAGAGCAGTTTGGTGATGTCGGAGTGGTAATAAACCACTTAAATGTGAAAAAAGATGTGCTATTGAATATGTATATCATTCATTCATTCAGCTTTCTTTAGATACAGCTGAAACTGATTCACACAAATCATTACGTGACGAAGCTGAGGGACGCTTCCGGTGCGCTGTTTGTTTCGTCTCGCTGATGCTGGAGTGTGGGTTGTCAGTATCGACCGCGCAGCGTTAAGAGGCGATCAGAGCAGTTTGGTGATGTAAGAGTGGTAATGGACAACTTAAATGTGAAAAAAAAATATTATTGTGAACAATTGTCACCTTTCTCGTCACCTTGTTGGGCGCAATTACCGTCGGAGAATGTGTTCCGTAGTCGTAAAGAAATCTAAATTGTGACCATTTTACCCAGTAACATGCTCACACCCAGTTCTTTGAACAAATTTAATTAAAAAAAGATACTGCTATTGAATATGTATATCATTCATTATTCAGCTTTCTTTAGATACAGCTGAAACTGATTCACACACATCATTACAAACATACCCTCTGAAAGCTCCACCCCTCATAATTCATTCCTTTCCCTTGATATCTTAAGCTGTCCTTCCTCGTTCACTCCCAGTTCACATCTCTATTTTATACCTCCCCTCCTCACTTCTCCCTTTGCTTCTATTCCTGTATTAACGTCCTGCTTCCTCTCTCAGTGTCTCTATCCTCATTATTTCTCCTTCTGCATTTCCATCGTCAAATAATATCTACATTTTTCAATACCCTTTTCATTCATTATCCGTTCTCCAACTTCTTATGTGCCTCTCGATCACATTTTCCAATGTCTCCACATGTCCTTCACAAATCCTACTCCTCCTGTCTTCGTCTTTCTCCCAGCAGAACCTACTCTTTACCTCTTCCCTAACCCTAAACTTTGCTATTGTATTTCTACTGTCTTCGTTTCTTACACGTCTTCACTCACTATCTTGGTATACCACAACCTAATATTTCCTTATAGAAATCATTGGACTATTACTGCTACTGTACTGATAATATAAATACATACAGACCACTGACAGTTCAACTTGTTTTCGATAGTACTGCATTAAGTGTTGTCCATGATCTTGCAACATTTGCTAACGTTTGTGAGGCAGTAGAAACAGAACACTGCCATGCGAATTAGGTTAAAGAGTTACTTAAATGTGGTCGTATATGTTTAATGTAGCATTTTTGTCAGCAATCGACGATACAATGATTTACGATATTAAAGTATTACTTAGAAAGGTACATTTGAAATATTACATTTTGACTTTTTATATCACATTATTGACCTTTCAAGTCCTCAGTGATGACCACGTACACATTACTTGATTATTTTTTATACTAATATATCAATTAATACTTGATTATTTTCTTCATTATTTTCGACGCTTGATTTTTTAATAACATTTATTCATCAGATATATATAATAATCATGTGTTTTATTAGCATGTTCAGTGAGTGTGTAACCAGGTTCAACTATCTTTTTTATTTAAAGATATCTAAATACCTAATTCAAAAGTATTTATTCAATTTTTAAGAAAAGTTAATTTCATATCAACGTGTTTCCATTTTCAGTTTAAAATGGAGACATAGGAGTTCTAAAACATTCAATTTCTTTTGACTCCTACTTTTTTTTAGAGACTCTAAAAAGGATTTCATCGAATGGTAATCTTAAAAAAAACAGTGAATACTTTTGAAATCAGCGCCGAGTATTGCGTTTTTGAAAACTCCTGTGCCAGGGTCAAGAAAGTCACGGAAACCACCGTGTCATTGAGAGATACCGAAGCAGATATTACCCAACTGTAAAACCACAACTTGACACAAACGGATTGACAAATAGAAGTTGTCCCTCAGTCTATACTATATAGTTTCAGAATTCCTGTAAATCTCTTTATTCATCGCTCATGTACTGGAATTTCTCTGCTCGAGAAAGGGTGAATGATCGTGCAGGCAGCCGGGAACCAGCTCGCAAAACTCGGAGGGGGAACGCGAACCGGTCGTGTCGCGGACGGGGACTTGAAAGTTCACCTGGAAAGACAAGTGAAGCTATAAAACATTAAAATCGACATCCCGGCAACGTACGACCGTCCTGGAAAGCTGAAATATTTTAATTCAGGGTCCAAATTATGAGACTTGAAACATTGACTTTTGACGAGTCACTTATAAAATTAATTGGTTCATTATGTTTTCAGTACTCCTGCTTGGAAACTAGTACTCACCTTCACAGTTTATTCATTGGGAAGTATTTTGGTAAGCGTACGGCAGTGTAACGATTTTACCGACTCGTACTGCAAAGAAGGCATGGCCACATAAAAAAATTGAGTACGTATTGCAAAGTAAACTAAATACTGGAACTACATGAATCAACGTGCCTGTCTCGCATTTTGAGAATGAGTGATAATTCAAGAGTATTTACATGTAAGTTTCCGTAAATTCGTTACAAAATAATAATAGTAATAATAACAATAATAATAACAATAACAATAATAATAATAACAATAATAATAATAACAATAATAATAATAACAATAATAATAATAACAATAATAATAATAACAATAATAATAACAATAATAATAATAATAATAATAATAATAATAATAATAATAAGAAGAAGAAGAAGAAGAAGAAGAAGAAGAATACGGAATTATAATGTACGCAACTTGTACAATCGTACAATGCACTTTGGAGTACTCGTTTCCAAATACCGGGCCTGGTTCCTATCGTTGCCTCGTCTGTCATCATTTCATTCGTACGCCAGAGAGATAATTTCTATACCAGTTACGTAAATAACTATTTTATTATTACCCTAGATTTAAACATTACGTTTATCAGTTGTAATAAATCAGTTTTAGAATATTCATAATAGGTACTCTTAATGAGCTCAATATACCTTAGAATTCGAATGAACAACTAGTGGTGAAGAAAGTTATTGTTTCCAATTCAGTTGTTGGAATGAAGTAATTGTTTAAAATTTTTCACCTCAATAATTTCACGTTAATTTATTACAACAAAGCTACTTGTATAATGAAAACGAAGTTTATATACCCTATGTAAACAATTGCATTAATGATACTCAGAATTCTGGTTGCCTGAGAAGTAAGTTCATTTCTTTCATTTGATTTTGAAAAGCGGTCACCATTCAAAATTGAATAGGATTCATCTTCATCCAAAGTGACTCATCCTTTACATTAACCCGTGACACGTCACTCAGTGCCAGTCACAAGCTAATTTCAAAGTGCATTGAAAACATGTACGTTTTAGAACTACTCAGGACGTCACTGTTTCGTATTCTCCATGCTGCGCCGGTGACGTCATGTTTCGCTCGTCATGGCTGCAGTTACAGGTAAACTGCGCGCGACAAGAGCGCGCCGCCTTGGATTCCAGGGGTGAGCAAACTCCTCTAAAACTAAGAATCGCGCAGTCTTCACATTGCAACTTGGAATTTAGGTGCCGTTAATCAGAAAAAAAAAACACTGATAAATACGAAATTAACGAAAATGTCAAATGGTTCATATGCTTTTAATGTAATTTGGGATTTGATTTGAATTAACTTCTCAGAATTTTTTATTGTGTATTTTCAATATACATTCATGAATGAGAACAAATAAAGATATAGGTTTTCTATATAGCATGCATTGATTTCAGGCCTTCCATCTGCCAGTTTTCTATTTAACATTATTCTATCCAAACACGGAATAAAAAAACACATTTGGATTTTCAGGGAAACGTCGGTAAAAATATCGATGATGACTTTTCCAACATTAGTTGATCGCCGAAATGTTTACACATTCCAATGCTTTCCATTAACTCCGGGTAAACGAGATTTCCGACGCATGTGTCTTACCGGTTTTCTCATTGTCGTGAAGGGCCGGACTAGGGATTCCACATTTTTAAAACGAAAAACATGGAAACAACACAAAATTATGGTGATGGGGGAGGGGTCTCATATGGAACAAATTACCATTATTCAAAATACTTGATGAACGCAGAAATAATTTGCTTCTTTTGGTGTGTGTTAAAAACAGTGCAATGTAAATAAAATGAAGTGACCACTATGAAACCAAGACTAATTATTGAAAAACTTCTAAAAATGTTTAAAAGTTAAATACTGCATGGCAGATTTATCTTTTAAAAAGTCAAGAGTTCCCTTTATAAAGCATTGGATAAGTCAGCAGTTTCTTTTACAAATGGGAACTGCGCCTTGAAATGCACACTGAAACTACACTTTCTCTCGGGCATTTTGTTGTCTTTTTTATTAAAATAAAATAGTATTAAACTGCCTGCAATTATTTCGAATACGAACAACTTAACACTCACCATTAAAGATGAGAACGAAAACGCAAAAAAACAAATCTTTCTAATTAATCTTTGGTAGGTTGAGCAACAGTTCATCGGGAAATTCAAAGTCAAGGGTTCAAAATCACCGTAATGCTATTAAAAAAATTAGAACTTTTTCATATTTGTAAAAACACAGGTCATTTTCGCGCCCCGAAATGATTTGTCAGGACACAAGGACAAAGATTAAAACTCGGGGTCTCTCCTGGGAAAACCAGGACGTATGGGATCCCTATACTTCAATTTTTCTATAGTGGCCGATGTCATTAGATCTCTGTAACACCTCCTGCCTAATAAAATTAATCATTTTAATTAATTCGTGAATGTCCTCCGCGACGGGGCTCGAGGCCTCAGAAACGTGGTTAGCACTGTTAAAAAGATTCATTTCATAAGGCTGGTGTAAAAATGACCTGATGTCATCGGCCACTTTAGAAAAATCGAAGTATACGCAGGAGGCATGCTGACCTCTGGGGCACGACTCCGAAGAATCAAGCCCGCCCCTGGCTGGGCGGAATAACAGGATCGTTACGTAAGAGGCTGGTCGGCTTCGCGATCGCGTGCCCCGAGGTCCTCCCCCCCCCAGTTAGCCGCACGTCACTGTTATCCGCGAGAAGTGACGCAGAGTGTGGACCACTGCCTTGCGCCCAACATGCGAAAGCGACGGACCGTGACGTCATCGTTGTGTATTCCGCGAACTTGACGTCTGTTTCGTGAAGGAATTAAGAAAGAGGCAGTTGGGAATCCTTTTGCCTGACTGATCTTATGTCCGAGAAAGTGAAGAAATTGTCCTCAGAAATAGTTGACAAATCACTCGGTAAATTGGAAATTTAATTACTTGGAACTACAGGACAAAATTTGGTTTCGATGTTATACTATCTTACAACGCTTAATGCACCTTCCTCGAAATGCAAAATGTCTCAAGTTCTCTTAGGTTTTTTTCACAATAAAATATTGTGTTTGCATAGAACCCTGTAAAAAAATACTCAAATTTCTCTCTATTTCAGGACAAGTAGCAAACAGTCCTGGATGTTGGGGTCACATCACATCGACAAATAACAACCGGGTCTGATATATTCAAGGAAGGTGTTTTTCAGCTGTATGTTCCGCTCTTACCAAAAACAAAGAAAATTCAGCGAACAATTCTAACTGTCCTAAGTCTTCACATATCAATGTGAAAACCACTGTTGCTGATTTTTATCTCTGAGCGTCTTGTCTGAGCGTTAGTCTTTCCTGACATCACAATCAATTCATGAGAAGCATCTTGACACACTAATCCATTTATGAAAAGTGTCATTGTCTTATAAGAAACTAAATTTTACGAATAGATTCATTCTTTTGGACAAGAACAACCGTAATTAAATACATATTTTACATGCATTTTTTTGTAATTTAAAATATTTACTTTTTTCTGGGGTAGACTTAAGTCTTTTTTTCAACGTATGTTCTTTTCGTGGAACTGTGTACGGATTGCCTTTGTAATGGGACAAATCTTTATTCATGAGTCAAAACCTTAGCCTGGAGTCTTGTAATGTGAATCTGAAGAACAGGTCGCTAATCACTTTCCGATGACTGACGTAATCAAATCAGAAGTATTTATTGGGTTCTTTTCCTTGAAAGGAAATTACGCGTTTTCGGATTCTGTATGCGTTCGGTATCATTATCAGACGCAACATATTTGGTAATGCGATGTGCCGTCTTCTGTCAACGTGATGATGTAGCATTCACGAAGATAAAGTCATATTCACGTGTAAGTGAGCTCTTAAACGTTAAGTAGTTTTCCAGATTAGGATATTCTAGTTAGAAAATACGCGGAGTTCGAGATTATCTTTGAATGCCTCCTTCGTATGATGACTGATACCAAATATGGGTTTTCCTCCATATCTCATGCCTGTGACATAAAAAAGGTATTGCAAATAAGAAACATATTAACAATAAAACGGACTTCCTCAACACAGTGAAAAAATGCGTAAGAGTTCGAACTGAATAGAGCTACAGGAAAGTAATATTTTTGGGAACAGAGTGATTTCTTAGCCATTGCATGTACTGAAAGAAAACAGACTCACATCTGATCGTCTTCCACGTTTGTCCGCACTAGATTCCGAGAATGGAACATACTACTTGCGAAGTCTATAACCGCTGCTAAACCAGCGAAAGGAAAAACACAGTTCTTACATTTCATATCTTGCGTTAGTGAGGGTTAGACAAACAATGATTTTGGATAACTGCACTGAATTTGTTAATGTTAGTGTAGAATTTCAGTTTAGCAACGGATAAAGACGTATGAGATGTCGTTAGGCTTTTATGTTTTGCTTGATTGATGTATTTCCATGTTAGGTGACGACCAAGATACACACCCGGTTACTGGAAGGTTGTGTGCGAGATTGTCAAAGAATGTAATGGAGTATTACTTAGATTTATTGTGTTTGACTTCTCAAATTTGCGCTATAATTACGATCAGAGATACGCTGTAGTTGGAATTGGCAGCAGAAACCTTGCGATTTTGAATTAATAGTTTTCTGATGATTTCCATGATTACCTGGCCTGAGTTCCGGACCCGCATTCACTTATACAAAGGCATATTATTGAGGTACATAATGCCAAGAAAATTACTCTCAAGGACCGAAATCTATTTCAACGAAAATTAATTATTATCCGATGCATTTTTGTAAATAAATGTATGTTTTTGTAACAAAGTTATGATTCTTGCAATTTGAAAGTAAGCCAATAATAATTTAATACATAGTAAGAAATAGTGAAATGGGATTAAGTTGTTTTGATGGAATAGCCCGTACATCTCTAACGCACAATAAACCCTCGGCACAGGCTGGGAATTTAGTACTTTCTGTAGAAACGTCTGTGCGAATCTCATCGGACGGGAATGTTTGTGCACACTGTTTTTGTGATTGTGACATGGACGGTAACAACATGCTATCGCGTATTGCAGAACGCCAATTACATAATTGATCTTTTATTAACTGCTGAATAAAATTCAATTCCCATTCTCTGATACTTAATTTCTAGCATCGCAACAGGCATATGGCACCCAGTATAATCTCCTTTTGCACAGTTTTTTTTGTTTCTTTCAATCTCTTTTTGCTTTTTACTTAGTTTATTACATCATGTACATCTTACATCTTTGTATGTGACTGAACTCTCATTCCGATGTTTCATTTCTCCATTTCTCTTTTTTTCCTTATTTCTGGAGACCATCGCAAAGAGTGGAGACTCTCCACTGGAGAGCATTTGGGGACTATAAATTCCACAAAAGAAGGAAGCATAAAGGAATTTATTGTAAGTTCTTCCATTCATATATCGTGAGTTGAATTGAGATTTTAACACCAAAAGTATGATTTTTTTTTATTACAAACTCCCTTTTAATGAAAAAGAAATTAAGTCGCATGAAACATATTAGGATAATGCCCGCTAATCTATGGCATGATCATTTCAACATCACTTCTGCAATTAACCGTTGCAACGCATTGGGCCGAATAACGATCTGTTAGAATATTTGCAAATTATATTTTTCGTGGAATAATGAATTTATGTGGTCTAGAACAGCCAGTGTTTGTATGTACAGTAATCGACAACAAACGAAATATATTCATGTGCAAATTTTAATATTCTAATGCCAATGTTACCTTTTACTAGTAAAATAAGAGGAAGTAACATGTGACGTTTCTGCTTGTCCTGTCGAACTCATAAATCATAACATAGACCCTTATTCTCCTCAACGCTTCAATTGCTCCATCATCACGAGTAACAAATTACAATAGTTACAAATTAAGATATCTCCAGTAAAAATTGCCAATGTATGGTCCTGCATTTAACCCTGGTTGATTGCAAAACCAGGACCAACCGCGCTTCTCGAGCAGATCTGCTCACTCCCAGCAGTTCATTCAAACCCATCTCTACGCAGACGTGGCCGCACCCGCAGGTCAGAGCTGCTGACGTCACTTCACAAACTAAATTTCCGATGGGAGGCACATCTTATCGGAACGAGCGCCCGGCCAGGCAGGCATTCCGAGCGTCCTCCACGGCAACAGCAGCTGTGCGCAGAGGACCTCACACTGAAACTCAGTGGTCACAAAATTATACCTGCAACCACTGAGAAGTGTTGAATGATCACTACCATATCACATTTTCTTCCGTGTCTTAAGGTTTACAATGACCTTCGAAGACGGGAGGTGGGTCGGTAGATTTGTGAGGAAAATAGGACAGAGTTGTTCGCGAAACTGATAGGTAAAGTACGGTAAAGATAATTATCCAATGTTGCAAGAGATTGTTTCTTCTAATACTAGGACAAATCACGTAAGCCGAAAAGTGGGACATATTAGAAGCAGAAGTGTCAATGTCACACTTTGTGCATATTACTCCTGTCATTTCGTGGTCCTTAGATTTGGAGAGAGTACCGAAAGTATCAAACAGAATTCACACAATATTGGATTATTATATTTTGAGAGTAAATAGTAACGAAACAACATTTACATCCAATTTATTTACAAGAATTCTCTCAATTTTCTTTTGTTAAAGTATGTAACAAGTAGAAAGCACTGAGTGTGAGAAATGAGTCGCACTAATTCGAAATTCACGAAAGAAACCTGCGAAAATACATCATATTCAAGATGTGTGCAATGGGGACAAGAAATTCTCACCTGAATTCACCTGATCTTGCTGAAGTCCACGAAGTTTGAAGAGATGGCGAGAGACTTTGTTTGAACACATCTGTTTTATATAATGAGATTCCGCTACATTATACAATACCTCTAGTGAAATGAATGTTCAATTCGTAAACAAAATAGCCGCATCATTGTTGTTTTGATTTCACTCTTACTTCCTCCCTATCTCCGGAGCAAAACGGTAGGGTTAACTGAGACAAATGTAAATTGAGGCAATCATTGTAAAGCTAATTAAAGAACAAAACAATTCTATGAAATTGTTGGAGTTGCACCTATACATCCCGCAGTCTAACGAATGTCACTTTTTATAATTCGAGATAAACGATAGTATAAAACCTCTACGAGGTCCGATAGAATTGATAAAAGCTACGGGCGTCACTGATGGTAGGTGAAGATCCCCCCCTCAATATTTTAAAAACATCCAGTAGTTTTATTTTAATTTAATATTTTGAGTGAATACACTTTAAGTAAAAATTGAAACGATGATATTGATTCATTGCATAACTCTCAGTGACACGATAACTTTGCGTACACGAAAATGTTTGGCTGACCTTCGGTGGCAAAACAGTAAGAAAAATCGTGGGAAAGGAAGATTACGAAGAAGCTCTCGATCTAGAGAAGGTAGGGTTACCCCACCGTGCCAATTTTCTTGTGAAATTATAGACGTATGGGCAAGGTGTGTGTGTGTGCAAGGGGGCCCATGGACTCCCTGAAAATTTTGAAAGGGACCCCGTAGACCATGGTAATAAAACATTTTACGTAGACGTATAAGAAGTAAAACATTTTATTTCCGTAAATGTGATCAATTTATGATTTTACCCTTTTTAGGCTGACAGTTTGGAGAAATGATTCATGACATTTGGAGAAGAGGCCTTCCGAAACATCTGGCATTCTTGAAATGGTTCAACATAAAATCTATAGTATTTATTATTTGTATCAGTAAATTTATAATTGTATTCTCTTTGTATTATGTTATATTGATTTTCCTAGTGGAATACGCTATATTTAAATTAAAACTTTTACCTGACAAGTGTGTTCAGAGGGAATAATGAGATAAAATGCATTTGGCCCGTCCTATCGTTTTAGGCTGTGCACGCCTAAGTATACAACGAAGAGAACAAAATAGCTTATTTCTTGCCACCACTAATTGCTCTAAACACCGCCGCCGCCGCCATCGCTTCTGTGGCTGCTGTTATGTACGAAGTTTATTATCAAAATAAACTAATGAATTATGAACAGCTGCGACATAACTTATCGTTTTAATCCACCGCATCCGCCTTGTTAACGTCAGTTATAAACTTGTGAGACTTACACTAAAATTTGCATAGATACTTGCATTAAAAGCACTACGCTTTCACCGGCGGAGGTAGATCAGGCCATGAACTGTTGTCACTGCAGTGTCTCTGAGCTGGGTTCGAGTCCCAACGGTGGCGAATTTTCAATCCTAGCTACCTAGATAGTAGTTTGAATGCAGCCAGTCTAGAGGAGAATTATGACCGGGTGCTAGGTCTAAGTTATAGTTCCGATCAATACCAAACAAATGCCGGGACCTTATCAAACTGGCTAAGGGCCGCACGTGATCTTTCCTTCCTCATCCTTGACCCCTCTTCTCCTCCTTCATTCGCACGTACCAACCACACGTATCGGGAAAACAGTCGGAGTTGATACAGCTTGTCCCGGCTGGGGTAGTGCCCTGTTGGTGGAGATACCTGGGCGATGGGGATCCCAACAAACTGATGTGTAGGTCGGCGCCGGTCACTACACTTACTGGACTAATGACCAAAGCAATTGATTCGCCCGGAAATACGAATTAATGAACTGATGCCCTCTTCCTAAATTTTACATGCAGAAGACCCCGATGGCAAAATTAAACTTCGATTTTTCTGTAGTGGCCAGTGACATTAGGTCATTGTTACACCTCCTGCCTTATAAAATGTATCTTTTTCACAATGATAAGCACATTTCTGAGGCACTGAGCCCCGTTGAGAAAGACGTTCGCAAATTAATAAAAAGATTCATTTTATGAGGCAGGAGGTGTAACAATGACCTAATATCATCGGCTGCTACTACAGAAAAATCAAAGTATAGTAAGAATACCGTAGTAAGTATAGTAAATTGAAGTAGTGTAAACTATAGAAGCCTCTGAGCTAAATTCGAATTGTCTGGTTCGTCGCCCGAGATAATACTTCCTTTCTCCGCTAGATGGTGAAAGGAGCGCAGCAAAATTTGCGTAGTCAGACGAAAGAGCGGGCCTGATGTCCCGAGTCTCGCCACGTAAAATAAGGCATTAGACTTTCTAATAACTACGGAGTTTGTGCACCATCGAACGTTAAAGCACTTTAGATCTTCTGTGCATACGCAGTTGAAGTTTCGTATCACTTTAGTGCATCTGCGCATGCGCAGGAGATCGATAAAGCTTAACGTTCAAGGTGGCAAAAACTCCCTAATAACTATAGTATGGACCCATTATTGAGTGTTGGTCAGTAAAGACATCAATTCAAACTACCAACGTTTCGGCTTTTACTAAGCCTTCATCTGGGCATTTTTCAAATCTCGCGAAAATCTGGGGAGGATGAGATGCGAAAATCGTGGATAGGTCCGAGATAACTGAAAAAATGCCCTGATGAAGGCTTAATAAAAGCCGAAACGTTGGTAATTTGAATTGGTGTCTTTACTGACCTACACTCAATAATGGGTCCATACTATTGATCAACAGAGGTCAAGAAATCAAGCACGTCTAGTAACTGTAGTTGATTTGTGCCCGTGCGCTGAGCAGGTTGGAACCACCGCGGCGCGGCGCAGCGCGGGGCGGGGCTGGGTGGGGCGGAGCGGGGAGGGGGGGGGCGGGGCGGCAGCAGCGGCGCTGGCAACCGTCGTCGTGGCCACGCATTCCTCCACCGCCGCGGATTCCTCCGCCCCGCGCGGCCTCCGCCTCCCCCGCCCGCGCCCCCGCCCCCACCGCCGCCGCGTGACTCAACTGTTACTCAGCGCGCGTATGTGACGCGCGTAGCCGAGGCCTCTCCTCCGTGGACGAGGTCGCGCGCGGCCACTCTCGGGGCCCCTGGGCGCGAAGGGGGCGGGGAGGAGTCTTCCGACGGGGGCAGCGGGCGGGCGGGCAGGCGCGCTTCGGGGGTGACTAATCTTCCGGACTGGGGGCGTGAAACCGGCCGCCCGCTCACTCGCTCCCATTCAGTGGATGCGCGGATGTATTTACCAGAAACATTATCGGGCTGCAGCGCCTTCGCGTAGCACCTGCACGAGTCTTCGTTGCTTTCTGTAGTTTCTATAGAAGTCAACTAAAGCGATTATTTGCTTCGTAGGTGTACTTGACTTTTTATTTCTATCAAAGGTCTCAGCCATTCTTAAACATATAAGTCAGTGAACATATATTCTTCGCAAATCTAACAAATCTTCCATTTATTACAATATCAAAGAACGCAGTTATTTCTATTTTTAGATTATACTGTTATATTTGAGGGTTCCTTTTCGATAACTTTTATCTGAAATTAAATTCCTCTTTGTTTTTCAGCTAGAATCAATCAATAACATTATTTTATTCAGTACATTTCAGCACCTAGCATTCAGTACGTTTTGAACAAATGAAATAATGTTTATAATATAATTTAAGAGGAACGTAGTAATCAAATTGAGTTGATTAGCCTCTGATGCATTTCTTCGTGGAATTAACGTTTTTGTTAAGTGCAGTCGTAGGCTTCCGAGCCCAGTCATGCAAATGAGCTGAGCTGTCCGGGTGACGCCGCGTCGAAGACTGATCATCGGTCGAGATTGTCGAAGGCTGTGGCATCACAGCTTTCGACACTGCGTCACACGGACAGCCATGCTCATTTACAATATTTTTGTTATGGAATTTATTCTCGAATTCACCGCAGACATTTTAGAAAGAAGAAAATAAACACAGAAGAAAGATAAGATAATATCTGTTACAAAATGTTGACAGAAAATGACGATATTACTAAATGCAAGGCATACAGTACAATTAATTGTACACTGAGGAAAGAAGACCTTTGGAATTGACCGCGACACAGCTGGAGAAATCAACGTCAGAAGCGACGTACATGTACATATTTCTTCGTTGAGGTCATTCATATCTCCGATCTGATTTCAAGCGTAATGCCTTCGAATGGAGTACAGGAAAGGACGGAGAGAAAGGAAAGCTCACTTCGAAGGTTGGCTTTTGCCCCCGTTACAGAACTGTACATCAGCGAGGTGAAAACAGATATTAGAATCAACTGAAATTAAACGGTTTTGGATGGATTGATAAAATTGTAATAATAATAATAATAATAATAATAATAATAATAATAATACACTCCCAGGCCTCCTCTTATTCCTGAACACCATTCGAATAACTATTAAAAAAATTGTGCGCGATTTATCGATATTTACACTTAAACAGTATTCAGAGAATGTATGAAAAATAAATAAATTTGAATATATGAATACCTTGAAATAATTGTCAATATGCAGAAATATGTTATTAAGGACCCGGAAAAGATGCTCATCTTTTCACCAATCTGTTAAATTTTGAATGCTGCATAGTCAAAATTGAATCTGTCCTAAAACGCCTTCAATATGCCGAAACCCGACTATTAATAAATCGAAGTTGACAAAGATAACTTGTATTGTTTCAACCTTTCATCCTCCAATACTAAAGGCAGTTTTTTCTAAATATAATTTATTTCTAAATTTTAGATTTTTAAATGTCATTAAACGTTAATGTCACTGAAAACGTTTAACAAAATATCACTAGTTTAGTAATACGAGTAGTAACAACTTGTTGTTTCTAACAAGTGACACTAAAACGTGTAAGAAGAGGCAACGTTGCGGTATGACGTGCATCTTTTTTTATTGTAAATCTCGGTCTCGGAGACGTGGTCAGCGCATCAACACATCAACTCCTGTCACTGCAGTGTCTCTGACCCGGAGATCCTAGGCGTCCAGTCCCGATGGTGGCAGGATTTTCGACACTAGCTATAGTATAGCTAAGTCAAGTTCAGTCGCTGTCTGTAGGAGAATTCTAGCGGCCAGCGGTTCCGATTGGTAGATTTCCCTGGTTTCTCCGATCAACACCAGGCGAATGCCAAACAAAGTAACACCAAAAATAGTAACAGTTGTTTCATCACAAAGGTGTTGGAACGATATACCAAAATTAATTTTAATTTCCATAAATTAGTTATGTACTTCTAAACAAATTATTATTTTGACCTAAAAATTAATATTTTGTAGGTCTTCCCTTTCTTTGAATCACTTCACTTAATCTTTTGGGTACACTTTACACAATTCAGTTGAACATTATTTTCAAATTTGTTGTCTTCATATGTAGAATTTATTGGGTGGGAAAGCTTCAATTTAATTATAGACAACACACATATAACAGTCTAATATTATACATACAACTTTATTCATCTCATTGTTGCAATGAACTGTACACGAAATGAACTTTTCACAATTTTATATAAATGTGTAATAATTACTTATTAACTAAATTGAATAACCAAACTGAATAAAAGATAATAAGATAAGATTAATTTGAATGTGAATAAGGTGAACATCTGAGCATTTAAAATATTTATCAAAGAAAATAATAAATTAATATTTACCTTTTTTAACTAGGTTTATTGTAATTAATGTTTTTTTTGTGTTTTTATAATTTTTCTATTTTTGAGTAACTGTATTGATTTGACCATTTCATTGATTAATGGTTTCCACAACTGTATACTGGCGTATAATTAAGTTTCCATAATAGAATGCTATTAAAAGTCATGGTTTTTGAAAACTCATTGTAACACATGACCTGTGAACGTGTAATGTAAATATACTAAAAGTTTTGTTAGTTTTATGTTTTTTGTTTGTTGTTTTGTAATTAATGTGTTTTTGTAATTTCCGTTTTTGTAATTTTTTATGTTTTTGAATAACTGTATTGATCTGACTGTTTCATTGATAATGATGTACATAATTGTATAACGGCGTATAATTAAGGTTAAAGCCAATAAAAATAAATATTCATAAAAAATATTCATTCATAATTACTTATAAAATAAAATCTAAAACGACGGTTTTTGAGGCGTGTCTCCTTCCTTGCGCAGCGGGCGCGCCCTTGCGGCGCGGGCGAAGGTCAGGGCTGTCGCCGCCGCATCGGCCATCGCGCCGCGCCGCCCGGGGGCCCCGTGATTACTGGCGACGATAAAGTTTACGGGGCCTCCGGCGCTCCATAAAGCCACGGCGTGCGCCGCCCCGGGCCGCAGGCGCAGCGGGCCGCGCGCGCCTTTAAGAATTCAATGGCGGTGCGAACGAATCAGTGCGGCCCTCCCGGCGCGCCGCGCCTCTTCCGACCTTCGCCAGGCTCTTTGGACGCGAGCCCGGGCAATGGAGGGTCGCTGAGGGTAGACCGGGGAAACTCATGGCTTGGTTTGATTGATTGATGAATAGTGATTCCGGGCGCATCAACTGCTAAGGTCATTACCCCCGTGAGTGTACTGTATGTGTTTTCCTCGGGCGGTGGCGGTGATCTTGCTCCGCTCAATGGCGAGATCCAGCGCCGACTTATCGGCGGCTAGCGGGTTTTTCCCAACCCGGTATCTCCCACCAGCGGGGCACCGCCCCAGCCGGAAAAAAAAATTCTAACCTCGCGACCAGTCTCCCGGCATGTGTGGTAGTGTAGTGCATGTAAGTGAAGGGGTGGTCGCTTGAACTTTTCAGTCCAACCATACGCGATCTAATTAGATCTTTTGGGGAAAGGTATTCTAAAGAATTAATACTCACAAAATACGAACTAAAGTAAGTTATTTATTCATGAAGAATTCTACCTAAATATCGATTTAGTGTGCAATATCATTTTGGTTTGTATTTTACCTATTTTATCCCTCACCATTGAAGTCTCTGAAAAACTTGTTGGGATGAATGAATGAATAGGATAGATTAATGAGAAAATGAAGTTAGTCTTGGTAGTGCTACGGTGAAATGAAGACTGTGTAACTGCAGAATACTGCCACTTCCGAAGGACCTTTAGCTAAATGTTTTGCATCAATTAATTGGGATTCGAACCAGTACCTCACGAATCGAAGCCAGCAATCTAATCAATCTCCTACGGTCCCCACCTTATTGCATTAACGGCCGGACGACTTGCACAAAAGCGTAGGGACGTATGCAGAGGATACTTTACCGAGAAGGGAAGGAGCATTTTCGGAAGTTATATTGAATGGACTAACTATAAACTCAACTTCTTTTGCATCTACTATATTTATTTAATTTCATTAAGACCCTAATTTTATTAAAATATGTAGTGATCAACATTCGATGAAAAACAATACTTCAAAATGCAGTATTTAATCATTAGATGGATGATCATTCCTGGAAAATATAGACCAGTGTTGTCAAGGTCGATGCACGGGCGGGAGTCCGTGGCTCGACTGCCACGACGAAATCGCCCCTTCACGCAGTTCAATACCCCGCCACCAGAGACAACGCCATTCCTATTGCAAAACGGCGAGGTTACTACTAATAGTTTGCTTTCCCGACGCTAGTTGCGCAGAGAAGCTCGTGACATTCTACGATGCCACGACGCGTGCCACTGTCACCAGTAGAAAACCTAGACACCACTGGTATAGACACATCTTTAGGGCGTTTCCTTCATCCCCTCTCGAGGAAACAACCTCCCAGCAATGAAAGCAAAAGTTCCGAGCGTGTCCGCCTTCTACTTGACGCGTCGCGCCCCTTGGGGAGCCACAGCCGCTGAGTGCGGTGTCGTAAGGCTGCCCCGGCGCCGAACGCAATTGCTTTACGGCGGAGGCGCCGCCGAGAGGCGTGTCCGGGGGAGGCGGCGTCGAGAGCCCTCTCCGAAGCGGAAGTGGCCCTCGCGACGGGCTGGGCCCGCCCGCGGGAACACTTGCTGTTGGTTTTGTCGTCGGGGCTTTGGAGAGGGCGCGGAAAAAATGTTGGGATCCCAGCTTGCCTGAGCCCTTGGCCGGATACATGAATATATTTACCTACTTTGGGTAACTAAAGTCAAACTTGCACTTCTCCTCAAAAGTAAATCAAACAGGTTTTAACTGTGCTTTGATGTTAAATATGTTTTAAAAAAATAATAGCTTTACTAATATAATTTTCGTAAGAAGTGTTATTAGATCAAAAGTCTTCTCGTAATACTAATTGCCAACTATTAACAACTAGAATCAGATTCTTAGTAAGCATTATTATAGGACAAGTACTCTAATAATCCTTGGCATCTTATTAACTACTATTGTCAACATTAGTCTGTCACCTTTTCCTCGATGAGTAGGCAAATTTAACGAAACTTACGGCTCATAGATGCTCTCGAAACTTGAATTATAATTAGGTATACCTAACGAACATCTTAAAGGGATATCTCAAGCGAAAACCTAACACTTTTTAACAGAACCTATCTTTGGGTTATTTTCAGTTTTCTAATGAGATTTTCAAAGTATTTCCAAGTGATAATCCAATACCAACGAGTAAGCACAAGTTTATTGCATTATTTAGATACGACTCGGATGATAATTTGATTCTCAATTGGAGGCTACCGGAGCATGCAGTGGACTCCTAATGAATTCATACGTGGTTTGTGATAATTGTAGTGAATGTCATTATGATGTAGTGAATTTTATAGTTTAGTGAAGGTATCTTGCCAAATTCAAAAATAACTACGGATATTTCGATGTTGATTATTATTTCAATGTGTGAATTCTACATTATACACTTCCGGGTTACTTTTATCCATTTAATTGCTATTAAGCAATTTAATGTAGCACGTTTATCTTGCATATTGTACGTTTATATAATACGAAGATACAAATTTTTGCTATATTAGTATTTTGTAAGACTCGATCATGCGATTACGAAAAACCGTGACATAACATAAATTTTACTCTGGTCCACGTTATCTAACATTTTCTATTAAGAAAATCAAAAACCCCATGGCATGTAGACGATTAGCTGGGTTCTATGTACGAACGAATTATTTAAAAAATGGTGCCGATACGTCAGCAGAAACAAAACTATTATAATAAGTCGCATGATGTCAAAACGTCAATATTACCATACACTTCCCCATTCGGCTTCAGGCTCACTTCCCCATTAAGGAAATGGGAAAGGGGATTTTTAAAGTGGGTGGAGCGACAACAAAGTATTCATTTTTTTAATTCTTTTAATTTAAGGTCGCATCAATTACTAGGTCATTAGCGACCACTATTGGATTTAACATTATGGTATGAGAATGAAACGATATGGTGATGACAGGGGGTAAAATAAAGACGAACACATACAACCATGCCCGGCGGGACTCGAACCCGCGACATCTCGGTCTGAGATCACTAAGGCACTAGTACTTTAGCGATCTCGGCCACGGGACAGACAATGAAATATTCGCAGGTGCGCCGTGCATGGCAGCTGCATTGCTCCCCGATGTGGAGCGGCTATTCTGGGGGCGGCGTCGGCGGCGTCGCGCTGCTGAGCGGCGCCTCGCGTGCCGCGCTCGCCGCCGCCGCCGCCGTCGGCGCCTCTCGGTCGTGACCTTCCGCGCAACGTGGTCAAGGGCGCCCAGGAAAAGCCTCGGCGTCCGCCCTCGCCCTCGCCCTCGCCCTCGCCCTCGCCCTGGCCCTGGCCCTCGCCCGCCCTCGTCCGCCCTCGTCCGCTCCGAGATTCGAATCTCGGACCGCTCGCTCGGTGCCGCGCACCTGGCTCGGAGACGCTCGCCTCCCCGCCTTCGAGTGCTCGTGAGAGTGCGGAAAGGCAGCTGAATTGTGTGGAAATTGGGGACAGTCCTTTTTAATTTTTTGTTGTTATTTTAGGTCGCATTAACATCGAGGTCATTAGCGACCACTATAGGGTTAGTTAAAGTGACGTAATGTTGTGGTGATGACATGATATGGTGATGACAGGGGGTGAAAGGACGAACATAAGTACAATCATGCCAGAAGCGGGACTCGAACCCGCGATCTTTGGGTACGAGATCGCTATGACACTACCTTAACGATCTCGGCCACCGCAGATCGGCCTTATTAATTTTGCATTGTTAAACCAGATCTGTTAATCGTTAAGAAAATGCACAAAAATGTTTTTGCGTAACTAAGTTTCCATTTCAAAACAAAATTTCACAATGGATAATATCGTGGTGTTTTTTCGGAGAATTTATGACTTAAATTATCGTTGATGATTTAATTACAATACTCGAATCTGTCCGCCTGTTGCCTAAGCGAAGGTAACGGCGGTGGTTACAAGTAAGAAAACTCAAGGGCAAGGTTCTCTCATTTCTTTCGGGCAAATCCGACGATATTTTTCAATTATTAGGATGTCAAAGAAGGGAGTTTGAAGAAAGAAAGGAGATAGAAAGTATATAATAAAAGGACTTGGTAATTGATGATAATTATAATCCACTGGTAGGTGAAAAAAACGATGAAGAAAACTTGGTACGGGTGGTAAATGAAGGGGAAAGAAAAAACAGTTCTAATCATCGGTGAAGGAAGGTAATGTTCACTTGGAAGATTCGACACAGAATAAGGATGTTGGTCATTACATTAATAGCAGATGGAAGATCTCAGTTTATGGCAATCAGATGAAACGTTAATATACCTTGAATATGAGTTCTGTTCTATGAGTCCACACAAAAACCGGTGCTTCCTTTCATCAGTTTCGAATTCTAGGTTTATTGGTCTTTAACTACAGAAGAGCTACTTACTTAAGAGCTAACTACTTAAGAGCGGAATCACACATTAATTCCGAACTAACATTTAACTGTTATGACGTGTCTTTTACATGGCACCTCAGGATTTGTTTCTTTCCTCCCACGGATTAAATAAGTTGTTTAGATCTCTAATTTCCTCATGAAACCTAATTATCATTAGACTTCAGTCTTTCAGAAAAGTATAAAATTTTAAATGTCTTTTTTAATAATAATAATAATAATAATAATAATAATAATAATAATAATAATAATAATAATTTATAAACACTCGATTCATATCGGTAACATTCAAGAAAGTGGCAGATAAAATTTAATGCGACATTTATTTATTGAATTTCCATAATTGAATTAATACATTATGAACGCCTGCTGGACACATTTTTTCATTTATGAATATTTATATAATTAAAAATGTTTATGGTCACGAATTAAAATAAAATATGAGTATGGATAAATTCGGATAATTATTTTAGAGTCCTCGTTCCGAACAGAGACTTGTTTACGGAATGAGAACTCGTTATCAAAGGACACTGAGGTGATACAATGTATAATTATGTCAGGATAGATCATCGACCGTTTCAGCAACAATGATCTAACAAAATGGTAATATTTGTGACGTCATAAGAAGGATCTATTCAACATGTCGCCAGCAGAGGCTTCGAAACGAATACTTGCTCACCTCGACCTTGATGAAGTACATGGCTGGTTCGTTAACTTATCGATCATCGTACACTTTTAATTCCAATCATTTGCATTTTGACACATATGATGCACGAAATATTGTTTTTCTTTCAACATTTTTGGCAGGTTATTTGAAAGTCAATATTATAGAAACAAGGCTAGACACAAGGTGAATATGACTCAAAAACCTCTCCCACAAATGAATAAATTATCGTATTAGTATTAAGGCAGGGTCTGTCCAGCCGAGAAGTGTTTGAATCATGATAAATCGAGCAATTTTCATTTACCATTAGAGTATTTGTGAGTTGAAACATTTCACTTAATTCTCCATTACTTCTGGCAAGGACTACAGTATTCATTGCATTTGACAAGGATTACTGACACTAACTAAAACGAAACCCCAGACCAGAAAGGAACATGACGAAATGAAAATATTCGTAGTATTATCAAAATATATATGAAATAAATCTCGGAAGCAACTCCATCCCTATCTTCTCCCAAATACAGGGGTTTGTTTCCAGAAACACTTCGACCAGAAAAATATTATTCCAAATATCAATCGAAGTTCTAGGAAACGACAGCGAAAGTTCTTCCTTCACTTTCAGTATGTTTTTCACCTGCTTGTCAGAACAACACCCTGACCTCCACCTCTGAGATCCCTTGCGGACGTCAGAAGCACACCAACCGCCACGGCGCACCGGCGCGAAGCGTCCTTCCGCCCCGTCCCGCTCCCCCCGTCCCGCCCCCCGTCCCGCCCCCCGTCCCGCCCCGCTCCGCTCCGCCCCGCCCCGCCCCGCCACCCCGCCCCGCTCCGCTCCACCCGCACAGCCGCAACGTCCATCGTTAAGATAGCGCGTGATGCGATGCGCGGCGAATTTCAAATCGCGCCCAACCGCCTTCGCCGCTCCGCGCGCGGGCGCTGAAGTAAGGAACAGAAAATACCAATTACGTCAGGAAACGAGTCCCGCGCGCGGGTTCGCGCTGGGGCGGGCGGGCAGCCTGGGCGGTGACGTCATCAACCCGTTTCTCAGGGGCGAGAGGGGGGCGCCCGGCCGGGCACTCGCACCTTGGGCAGGAGGACGCCCCTGCCCGGTGACGACGGTAGGTCGGCCGGCCGCCTGTGGACGAGGACACGGTAGGCCGGGATGGGGCGCGGTGTGCCGGAGCGGGAGAGACGGGACGGGATGAGACGGAATGGGACGGGCCGGTAAGGCGCAGGGCGGGACGGAAGTTGGGCGTGGTGAGGGGGCGGGGCGGGGCGGGGCGGGGCGGGGCGGGGCGGGATGGGGCGGGATGGGGCGGTGCGGGGCGAGATGGGGCGGAGCGGGGCGGGTTAGGTCGGAGCGTGGCGGGGCGGAGTAGGTCGGAGCGGAGCGGGGCGGAGTGGAGCGGGATGGGGTGGAGTGGAGCGGGGTGGGGTGGGGTGGAGAGGAGCGGGGTGGGGTGGGGTGGAGCAGAGCGGGGCGGGTGGAGCGGAACGGGGCGGGGCGGAGCGGGTGGGGTAGGGCGGAGCGGGGCGGAGCGGGTGGGGTAGGGCGGAGCGGGGCGGAGCGGGCGGGATGGGGCGGAGCGGGCGGGGTGGGGCGGAGCGGGCGGGATGGGGTGGAGCGCGGCGGGGCGGGGGGATCGGAGTGCGGCGGGGCGGGGGGCGGAGCGCGGCGGGGCGGGGGGCGGGGCGGGACGGGATGAGACGAAGCGCGACGGGGCAGCGCGGGCGGGGCGGAATTGCGGCGGGGTGGGGCTGATAAAGGGTTGAGGCGGCGCGGGCAAGAGAGCGGCGGTGCGGGACGGCGGAGTTCGGGCAGCGCGGGCGGGACAGATTTGCGGCGGGGGGCGGGGCAGGAGAGCGGTGGTGTGGAGCTCCGGCACGCAGCGGGGCGAGGACAGGGACTTGGCGGGCGTCCCGGCGCGCGCCCCGCGGTGCGACGTCCGGTTCGCCGCTGACGTCACCCGGGCGATTGGGCTCGCGCCGCGTCGCCATCGGAAACGGTTCGGCGGAGGGGATTCAGACCCCGGCTGAACAAGTGCTGCACCAGCCGACGTAAATGCAGTAGGAATTTACTGCAAAAGAAAATGCAGTCGTTCAAAAATGAGTTCCTTGGATTAACCACAATCGCCCCCTAGTGTAAGTACATAGAGATCTAAAAATGTCCCATCACGTAACAGCATATGTCTCCTATAATTTCAAAACAAAAATAAACACAATAGATCAGTTAAAACAACACGACATTGCCTCAACAAGTTACTCACCAACCAGAATAAATAATATTAATCACAATACATAACACGTTTCGGCTGACTTCGAAAACATACCAAATAACTGTAAATAGTACGAACTTACAAGAGATTAATAAATCGATGATGGTCTAGTAACTGGATTAAGTCTAGACTACGTTAAATATAAGCGCACAAAAGACATGACAGAGTGTAAAAACTGAACTACGTAAAATTCAAATGAGCATCAAAAAAGATGTTTGGGCTTCAGATCCCGCACCGGATTCGATGTTTTCAATTAGAGTTAATTTACTATCAAGGTTTCTTGAGGGTCTTTTAAAAAGTTTACGACTTCCCTACAATGACTTGCCTTGGCCGTAATTCTATCCTTATTTCTTTACTTCATCACTGTGTTTCCTCAATATGTGGCCTGCGGGACAATCTCACTCATGATTTTTAACGATAACTTTCCTCAGAACACGTACTCTTGCTTTTATGCTGTTTTGATGTTCGTCAAATTCAGTGTTTAGTTTTATAAGATTCCACGACACATCACATTAATTGCAACATAAAACATTGAAGACAAGAGTAATTAAATCAACGATTTATTTCTGTAATTTCTGGTAGTTCAGTCCTGAACTTGTGACGGCTTCATGTGCATTTTATGAGAGAGAAAACACATTAACAACATCAACAACAATATTAAATAACCAACTTAATTTTATATATTTCGACAAATTTCCTTGTTCTACTTCCTTTGCTTGGACACACACTAGAAAATATTTCGGGCACAAAGTTTGTTCGCCCAAGGCAGAGCTAGTGCAGACAAGCCGTGGGCAAGTAACCAAGAATAGTTCATAAGGATGGTGACGTTGGTAGGCAGCAAGTTGGAGTAAATTGGGACTTCCTACAATGACAAACGATCGCTCATAATGAGGTGTCAGAGCTGCCTTGAGAAAGTACCTCGCCGTGCCCAGGCCCAAGCGCTAGCTCCGTGCGAGAGGTCGATCCCCTGCATCCTTCCGCCCCCCCCCCCCCATTGGTTGATTTACTACTCGCGTCCGCTAATTCGGCCTCGAAATTGCTTCTATTCTCATTCCATGGCTACATTCATTCTTCTTGAAGTGTCAATATCCTTAAAAAGGGAAACGCCCATTTCCTCTCAGTGATACTCCAATGCTTTTTTATTAATCCGTACTTCTGTTACGGCTAATTCCGAATCTCGCAAATTTGCGAATTAGTACGTAATATTTACGTTAATTGGACGTATATGGGGACAAAATGTGTACCGTGTAACGAATGCTTGGCCATACTTCCTTGCGCGATTTGCATTGCATTTACGAATTTCCCTTTTTTAATGGAATTATCCAAATTAAGTAACACAGTTTGAAGTAGAAAAAGCATCAAAACATGCTTCAGACATAAGCCTGATGAAATTGACATTGAGGTGGTTCGGGTACGTTAATGCAACGAGGAGTAGCTGATATGTCGTTTTTTTTATTTATTTTTTATTTATTTTCTTCTCGTTCTCGTTTCTGTCTCTCGAGGGGTTTGAAAACAATACATTGATTTGTACTGTTTTGATATGTCGATAAAACAGGTATCAGACTGTTGGTTGGACGTTTCTAAGGCTAGAGAGAGACATGTGTAAATTTTCGAGTTCTTGAATATCAATCGTATACCTTAGTTGACAATTCGTTACGTATTTTGGAGGTGGTGACGAGGCCCCGGCCTTCAGCCTGC
Organism: Acheta domesticus; assembly: GCA_031308135.1. Lineage (NCBI taxonomy): Eukaryota > Metazoa > Arthropoda > Insecta > Orthoptera > Gryllidae > Acheta > Acheta domesticus. Next base: position 40,115,668 of record JAHLJT010004567.1, on the reverse strand, counting down.
GCGATTTACAAAAAACAACTTTGAAATTGTGCAACGCAGTTTTCTGACGCAGTTTTATGCCAAAACACTTCACGCAAACACATAAGACGCCTCATTGTTCATTCGCTTTTATCCATAACATGTAACAAATGTACAAAGTAACAAGCTACACCTAACATTAGCCATACTTCGGATTTTAGTCATAACATACGTTTAGAGGAAACACGATACCATCAGCCTTCATAAGCATTTTTGTAAACTTAACAATTTCATTAAAATAATTAAAATAGATAATAAATAGAAATGCAACGATCTGCATCAGAATAATGGAATCGTTTTATAAGCACACTGATAATGTGCTTCGCCAATCATTTTACTCAGAAACCACCATCACCCTACGTAAGGGACACACCTCGTCATGTCACCACTTCCTCCTGATCACCTCTTGCCCAAATCCTCCCTGACCTCCCTCCTCATTCCCTCCTTAATCCATCTCCTGCTCCCTTAATACCCTGTCTCGCCTGACGCAGCCGAGTCACCGGCAGCTGCGGCAGCTTCATTTCGCGTCGCGGCCTCCCCTCGCCCCGACGGCGGCCGGCGCCTGGCGCCACGACGCCGCGTCACCTCGCCCGCTGCGTCCTCCCACGCCCCTCCCCTCCCGCTCCGCGCCCCGCGCCCCCGCTGCGCTCTCACCCTCGCCACCGGCCATTAATTTCCTCCGAGGGATCCGGAAGTGGAGCCTTTACGTATTCCTTGCCGGGCGTACACCAAGCAAAGTGCGTTATAAGATCTGTCGTCGCTCTCTTAGGATCTCCATAAAACTCCGCAGTGTAACAAGAATGCTAAAACCCAGAGGAATCGGGAGTTCCTGGAGAAGGGATTAAGAACTTTTCTTGCCGTCCAAGGGGACAAATAAGTTAGAAACTAAAATTACAAGTAATTGTTTTGCAGCACACATTTATTGACTCTTCTATATGAAAAGACTGAATATAAATGTAGTCTCCAAAAAGATTATCTTTTTCATTGAGGGGAGTACGTGACGTAAAAAATAAGTTAAATAAGTGAATCAGCGTAAGAAATAGTGTTTTATTTATTCACAATCCGTGTTCTTTTGCATTCAGGAGAAATACAAGAGTCTTGCCGCAATAATGTCTACTGCAAATTTTTAAATGTATACATTTTACAATTCAGCTCTTGACCTAAGAAGTTTCTCTTAACTTGACTACCTAAACGATCAAACAATAAGATTTAAATACATCATGAAATCAAATAAACGAATTTCGTTAATCAATTAACGAATTAATTTTGCAATTTTGAGCATGAGGGTTAAGAACGTAGGCAGTGTAATGGAGAAGCAGCCTGTTCCTGGGTCCTAGGCCGTGTAATAAATGCCAGTTGAGGGAGAATAGAGTTCTTTAAGATCTGTTGACTCCTCGGAATTTTTGTTCATAATCGCCAACGTCATCTCGATGGTATGGCTCTGGAAACAGCACTCCAGCAGAAAGCAGAAGGCGTAGCATTACGCTGCCTCTCCGAACCTTGATCCTGCCTCCGCTGAAATCCCAGCCGTTGCTTCCTGGGAGGCATCAGAGACCGGACCCCAATGCAGGCGCCTCAACGCTCATCCCCTCATCGCTTTGCCGCTTTTTTAACCTACTTTCATTTTTTTCTGTTTTCATAGAACGCCACTTTATTATATTTTCCTCTTAAGAAAGAAAGTAAAGAAAATTTAACATAAATATTAAGAGTAGCCTACACAAATATATTTTAGGTTCAATGACAAGGGAAAATCCGTTTTCTATATGTTCCATAATTGAAGGATTCGGTTGTAAAACATGCTAACCCACGTGAAAACGTTTGCGAGATATAAGCAAGAGAAAATTTTTGCAGTAAGGGGTTTAAACGAGGTACATAAAGGTGGTAAGAGCCGGTTGACGACTATGCGCCATAATTTGGACTACTTGCGAATCACAGCTCATGGACAGCAGATGGAAGCGTACGAAAATGTTAATACCACAGAAACTGTTACTTTGAGGGTTACTATCCCTTCACACTCTCGAGCCCTTCAATTGAGAAGTTTAGAATCAGACAATAAGCAAAATTGAGATATTTGCCCTTTTACTGTCTCACATACTACTTACATAGAACGGAGAAAGTATTGTAATTCTGCGGCAAAAGAGACGATTTTTTGATGCAAAAACTCGTGTTATGAGCCTTGATATCGAAAAAGTGCATAAATCTTGTTCCTGTGTGTAATAAATGACATCCTCTAACACGTTATGTGATGAGAATAATTGTTTTGTGGATCCTTGATACCGACAAATTGTGGCAAAAGTTTCTCTCTCTCTCTGTTTGTCCATCTGTCCGTCTGACCGCAATGCTAGACCCTAAACCGTTCAGATAATTTCCTTCAAAACTCATATTGCCCCGTCGATTTTTCCGAACTCGAGGTACTTTTCCTACGAGTACTATTTTGATTTTTGGGGGGGGGGGTACTTTACATGAAGACTCGTCAACATTTTCAAAATTTTCTCAAAAATTTATATTTTTTACAAATTAAATGGCCCAAAAATTGTATCGCGGACAGAAAATTACGCTTTAGAAAACAATGGAGATCACATTTTCGTTGAACTCTCTGAATTTTCGAAAATTTTTTTTGGCATCTTCCGACACCTACAATACAAGGTCAGAGTATTTCTTTAATGAAGTAGGTTTTTTTAAAGATGGCTTTTTATATAAATTTATGATCAATTTTTCGAAAATACGATTTATTTTCGCGTAAAGTTTGCGTTCCACATAGGTAATTAATTTTTTTTCCACAAACGGCTTCACATGTTTTTCTTAATTTTTTCTCGGATAAAACGAAGTACGATTATAGAAATTGCGCAGGTCTCATTTTCAGTAAACTCTGAATTTTTAAAAATTGCAAAAAGTTAACATGGCAAAACTACAATATTGATGAGAGAAAAAAAATTAACTTAATGAAATTTATTCTTCAAAATTAGATCTTTAAGATCATGTAAATATGAGTTGTTTTGCAAAGTCGAATTTCCCGCGCTTCTGTTGTTAGTCTTTCACGAGTAATCTCGAGTTATTCGACAATGGCACCGCCACGGCAATTCGGAACTCAGGGGATTCTCATCAACTTCTCATGGTTGGGCCATGCTGTTCCTTGCTGATGTGTTAATACAGACAGAAATTGCAGTATTATAATACTACGTAACCGTTACTAATGCGAGAAACGCGTGCTCTTGTAGCTCCTACATTGCGCTGTTGTAGCACTCAGTTCCTTTCTGCTAGGCAAACCTCTGGCTAAGTAGTGCAAAACAATATAAAAGTAATGTTTACAATGTCTTTGCTTTTTGAACTTGCAATTCCCTGGAAATGTAACAAAGGGAGGCCTACCATTTTCTAATACCAAGCGCCTCAATTAATTTTTATAACTCTGAAATTTCCTTCCTTTTTACATACTCGCTATTGCATATAACGCCTATTCGATTTAATAATGATAGGCATCTTATTTGTACATCGCCATCCTTTCTCGTTTCCCCAACATTCAGAAACAATTTCTTGTCGCAATGACGAATGTGTTCATAAAAGTGTCACTTGCTTTTTAGAAATTTAATTTGATCCTCAAGGAAAAATTATTCATTAGTCATCAGGAATGTTAGGCAAGCTGACGAATAATGAATTGAAGTGGAAAAATGAGAAATGCTATAACTTCCTGATGAAAGTGCGTCACGCGAGCAACACAATACGCAGCACTCATCTTTCAAGGCATTGGAATGCAGTGGCAGATCGAGTTACGCGTTCTGACATTTTTTTCCTTGTGGACAATTTTCACTCTCGTAAAAAAGAAGGGAATCTATGAATATTCAGGAGAACAAAATCACCTACAAAACTACTATATCTGCTGTATTTCATGACCATTTTCTGTAGACAAATCCATTGCGGGTTCACGGTTTTTGGTCCAAAAATAATAACATATTCTAGTTTGCCGACATTTCGGAGTTTATTATTGCTCCATCTTCAGGGTTTACTATGCATGGGAAGTTAAGTAGAAATTGTGAAGGTTCACATCATGAGAACCAGCCAAACAAGATAGCATGACAATTCATCCTGACTACATGTTCCTGAATGACTACTATATTCTTTCTTGGACCAATTTAAACGTGATTGTAAAAATCAATAATGCCTTGTATTTTCTTGTACAATGGGCCTAGACCAGTATCGTGCTATTTAAATTTTACTATTAGCTACAACAGACCTTAAAACACCTATATTTTTATCTAAAGGGAAATTTGTACAGTTGCCACCTACGATCTTTGAACGGGTTTGCAAACAACTTCATTGTGTGATGGCATTTTGCTGTCCTTAAAACATATGCACAGCCTTTAAAAAATCCAATATTTTACGATATTCTCAGCTGAGGTAAATGGAGCAATGAAAGAAAGCTAGTGTCCACACCAAGGGAGTAACGTGTCTTTTTTTTATTTTTTATTTTTTATTTTAATGAAGTAGTGATCACATCTGAATTAAATCCACCTGGTTCATCAGTCACAACTCTCTCCTTGAAAAGAAAATAAAAATTCACAAATAATACACATGAATGTAAAGCAAATTTACGTATACATCTTTTATTTTAATTCAAAGAGTAAACAGGAACAATACGCGATATAATTGATCCTGCAAATTATTGTCGATTTCTGGATGGGTACTAACGCAAAACTTGCTTAAATTGCTGTACGCTTAATTATGTGCCGTTCTAAACAGCGACGTCTAGGCCGCTTTTCAGTGGACCAAACTGAAAGAAACTGTTTAGAAAGCTAGCAAGAAATGTTTACATGCCATTCCGTTGCTTTTGCGGTTGAGTAAGTTCGTTTATTGCCCCATCACTGGCGTTGTTTTCTTAACGGGCGGCGGGCGGCCTGTAACTCGAAGGGGACGCGTTCTGCAAGTGTAACAATGCTGCGTTGCGAGATCGCGCGGCGGCGCGGGTTATGACGGCGGCGATGCAAAGCCCCTGCGCGCCCTCGCATTCAGCTTTTCCGTCTTTGCGCGCCTCTGAGAAAACTGTTCTCAATCAAGTGGCCGCCACACGAAAAAATATTTGCGCGACGCTGTTGCCAGTACCACGCGAGGCGATCTACAAGTCCGTCATTCTTCGTAGAATTAATAATAAATGTAATTGTTAATAGTAATAAACAAGAGAAATCATGCACCTACCCTCATCTTTCAAATGGTACAATCATTCGTACAAGTGGTACTTCATTCGTGTCTTCAACATTAGTACACACTTGCTACACTAAATCTTTTTTTAGTCCAATTGATTAAAACTACAGCATGGGCTTCTCAAGTTTTATATGCGTTGAACGTTGCTTTAGAAATGTTAACAGGACGATGCTTTATTAATGTTAATGTAGAAATACTGGTCTTGAATACTTTTTGGGGGATCAGCTTTTAAAAATATTATATCCTAGCAAAGGAATGCACTTACGTTAGTGCACCTGTTGTCTCCTAATCCAAAAAACTGCATTAGTATAATAATGTCGTTTAAATGCAAAAGAGTCCGGAATTCAGCAAACATTCAATACGTCAATTAACAAAAAATTAATAATTCTTTTAGTCCACGCTATATGGGAAATTAGACTTCATTAGAGATTTATGTTCTTCATTGATCCTGAAAGTGTGGCATATGTGAGAAAGGTTATTTTAAATAGTTTTGACAATTCTCTTTTATTTTGAAAAATTGGAACTTAATTTAGTTATAGAATTTAAAAGACCAAAAGGAGAAACTTTTAAGAGATTATTCGTGAAACTTCACATTGTCATATTATATATTTTCTTACGTTGCAGAATGAATTCCTCACCGCATCAACGTCAGGAATCGGGATTGCTTTATTTTATTATTGTTCCTGCTCTTACTACCCGATTACTGCTAGCATTACGAGAGCATTGAAATTCTTGATCAGAATCCTGATTTCATTCAACCGGGAATAGAAAGAACTATTTTTCATTGCCCGTTTTGAAATCGTAAATATACGATTACAAAACCTGATTTTCAATTCACGTTGCAGAAGACCTGTGCCTAAAACTACTTGCAGTAAATGCTTTTTGATTTGGGGCGCGTCGACTACTTAGGTCATTCGAGCAGTAAGTGTAGTGTTTGTTTATCCTGGGAGATGGTGTTTCTTCCTCGCTGGAACGAGCATCCAGCGCCGACCTACACGTGACCTTCAGGGTATCTCCCTCAGAGGGGCACCGCTCTATCCGCGACAAGTCCTATGCTGCCAACAGGTCTCCCTCCAAGTGGTAGTGCAGCACTAAGTGTGTGTGTGCGTGTGTGTGTGTATGTATAAGAGGAGCAGAGGGAACATGGAAGGAATCACTGCGCGCGATCCGTTGTCCATGTGATAGGGTCATTCTCCGTCATTCAACTAGTATTAATTGGAGAAAGGGGCCATCCATAAATTACCTAACGCTAAAGGGGGAGGGAAGGGGTCTGAGGTAGCGTTACGCTGCGTTACATAGAGATTGGGAGGTGCGTTACAAGAGGGTGGGGGGGAATTGAAAATACTCGAAATTTGCGTTACGTAATTTATAAACGGCCCCAAACCTAAAAAAAAAAAAAAATTACAGATCAGAGCACCCGATAGTTAAAATTTTCCTGCAGTCAGTTGAATTCAACCCAACTACGAACCAAGTGTCCAAAATCGGTCTCCGTCGGGACTCGGCCCATAGGATCTCCCGGCCAACGATGCTGCAGAGCCGCAAGCGTTACCGTAGAACTTTCACAGCCAGTAACTACTTCGACCGCGAGAGAACCCCGGACTCCGAGATCTCTGCACGGTCGGGCGCCGCGCGCCGCCTCGCCTCGCAGAACCGGTAAACAACCCCCCAGCCCGGCAACGCGCGCAAATTAGACGGGTTAATTAAAACCACTCGTGGGAGCCGCATTCAGGAGAGCGCGCGCAATCGAGTTATCGAAGAGGAAGAGAGATTATCTCGTAACCGGCGACCTTCCTTCCTCCCCGGGAAAGGAAGAGGGAAAAGAACGCGTTGCGGGGTCGTTCCTATTATAGAGATCTGCGAGCGGCGCCGAGTCAAGGTGCTCGCGCATGCCGCATTTCTGCCGCTTTTGGAGCCGCCGCGCGTTCTCGCAGCGAGCGGTGGGCCTTCGGAGGTACATTTTGGGCGCGGGGCGGAGGGCGGCCTCGTCTCCGGGGAAGGGCGACGCGTCTCGGCCGCTCGTGGGAATGTAAAAGGGAATTCGGTGTGTGAAGAAACGGGGGCACGCTCTGCGAAGACGGGCAGTTTTTTGACGGGGCATGGAATTTCATAATACTGAATGTTGACTGGAGTGCGTACGAAGATAATCAGGCATGATATTTTTTCTAACGGGCTTTTCGCAGTTTTTGGACATTTGGCCTTGGACTCATCTCGTGTCTCTGTCCCTGAAACACATTACACACCAATGTCAGTTAACGGTTGAATCATCTCTACAGATGCGTTCAAATTATTAAACAAAAGCGTGTATTTTTATTGTTCCTAAGTTCCTTGATAGAAAAATCGGAGAGAAACGCTTAATACCTTATTGTTACGCACACTAAGTATTAAATGAATGTAACAAGTGCACGGATGTAGACCTGTGATAAATGGAAGTATTTTACAAAAAAGGCTTTAGTCTAATAATTTGAACATTTCTGTATACAGTGCGCCATATGCACTGTTGAATCAGCTTTGATCGTTTTGCGTACGTTTTCGACGAAATTGAAGCTAAAATATCTCAATGAAAAGATGATTCCAATTAATACTCTTTTCTAATTCCGTTACCTTCTTAATGCATAATTTCCAAGACTGCAAGGATAGGGAGATAACTACAGTCTTGTAATGGCATTTCATTCGGGGTAAGATGACTGCGCAAGAAATGATGAATTTGGCGGTTAGAGTCAACTACTGATACTCTTGAGACCCAGAGAAAATTCAGTTATAGAAGGAAGATGTACTACCATTTTCAAATTAGTGTCTTGTTTGTGAATCTTTTCCTTCGTTTCCGCTGCCCCTTCCATCTCTCCTAATGTAATTAATAAATAAAAACAAAGTCAAATGTAGAACCCATATATTGCCAAGCATATTCCTGTGGCAAAAATCAATTTATGGTTCTAGTCGCTGAAAAATGTAGTTCCCATTCACTTGACTGGTTGTTGCAATTAAGAAAGAATATTTTCACGGAATTCTCTGCTCAAAATTCAGTAAACATTAATTCGTACGAAGTCGAGTGCTGACATAGTGTTGTTGACTCTTGGATACTGAATACCTGTAGCATGGAAATAGTTGAAATGAAATATGGAAAGTACAATTTTTAAAGACTGGGATTGATTAAAATTTTTAACGTCGTGGGAAAGGACAGAGATAATCTACTGGGACGCGGTTATAATTTCAAAAATGGTCGCTTCCAATTGGATGACCACTGTCTCAGCTGACGACCTTTCAAGTCGAGTTATTTGTGTTTAACGGAGAACAGCAGAAGTGAATTCAGTTTCTTCTTGGCGTCCGGAGCCGTCTGGTCGTTCGTGGAACGGGTCGGGACGGGAGCCCGCGCGCCGGGGGATGGCGGCGCGGCGCGGCGCGGCGCGACGCGGGGCGGCGCCCACATGATTTATAGATCGGCGGCTGCAGCGTCGCGAACGCGAAGGACGTCGATGTTCGCGTCCGCCGCCGCCGCCGCCATCCCCGCTGCCCGAGGGCGCCGCGGCGCCTGCAGCCAGGGCCCCTGCGAGGGCTCGCCCCCGCCCCCGCGCCCGCTGCCGCCTCAGAGGTAGTCCCTCCGCGTCAGCGCCGCCCTACCCTGCCTTCTCTCCCTCGCCTCTTCCTTTCCCCGGACTAGAACGCTTCCCTGGACGATTTGGGCGATTCACTTCATTTAGGAGGATTTTGTGTGTTTTTATTTTATTTATTTTAAATAGGATTATTATACAAAGTTCAGTTTTTACAACTCTCCATTTGCTTTGTTGACTTACATCTAATATAAACTAAATCTATTGAACACTACAATTGACGAGGAGACTCACCGAGCACCTCTAAGAAGCATTAATATTTGCAAAAATGTTTAAGAATGAGTGGATAGGATTTCTATTTTTTATTCTTGTTGGGGTTTCATTAAATTTACCTATGCTGATGTGTCTATCTTGGTTGATGAGGGTTAGGTTGGAATAGAAGTTATTGGCCAGGAATGCTATGTGGTGTGCGATGGGATTAAGGTTAAATTCGTGGTGTAACTGCTTATTGGAAATAAACCAAGGGGCTTGAGTGATGGTTCTTAGAAATTTATTTTGAATTATCTGTATTTTGTTGATGTTATATTTAGCTGCATTTGTCCAAATTGGACAAGCGTACAGAAGAAGAGGTCTTATGATGGCGGAGGATTTTGTGTGTGTGTGTTATTTAACCTTCCAGCGGGCGCGGTGTCGTAAATTTTACGACAATAGCAGATTTTTTTGTTTTGCTGTCAACTCATTGTTGTCAAAGACTTCTGCGTTCTTGGTATTCCTTGCAGGTATCTTTAGTGATGCATTCCTGCAGTCACTGTTTAGTTTGCTCGCTATATTCAGTTTTTGTAACGCTCTATTCGGGATAAGTGCATAGTGACGTAAACTTTACGCTGCGCGCCGGCTGTTGTTCTAAAATATTGTATAACAATTTGGCCTAATCGAAATTTTCTGTAAAATGTCCAGATAAAGAATTCATGTGAACGAAAATCAGAATATTCTTCAAGAGCTGTCTGATCGGAGGAAGATCATGAATTGGATAATGACAGTGACAGTAAACGAATGTTGAAAATGATACTCGATCGGAACAAGATTTTTTTGATATTAAATACGAACGTTTATCAACGGATATGTTTTTTGGTAGTAAATATCATTTTTAGATATTATAATGTGACATAAAATTCCATTGTTCTACAATTTCTGTGATTTTTTCACGAGTCATTGAATGTACAATTTACGACACGCGCCTGCTGGTGTGAACATTTTACGCGCGCCCGCTAGAAGGTTAAGGTCGCATCAACTACTAGGTGATTAGCGACTACTATTGGATGTAACGTTTTGGTATGAGGGTGAAACGATATGGTGATGATAGCGGGGTGAAAGGACGAACACAGACAACTATGCCTGAGATTCGAACCCGCGACCCCACGGTCCAAGATCACTACGACACTACTGCCTTAGCGAGAGCGGCCACGGGGCCGACGTATGTTGTATTTTTGTTTTTAGGTATTAAATCGTAAACGCATCTCAATCCCATGCATCACTTGTACTAGGCTGTTATGGTTCATGGCTTTTTCGCCGTAGTATACGTAAAAGTATTCACAAGAATGATTCTTGATTTGATTCTTTGTTCCCTATTGTTCTGAAACAATACAAGATACCCCTAATTAACAATAACTCATCAATGATTTTATTTTTCGTCTCATTCAATTACACGAGATCAGTTATTAACGTGTACTAAGTAAAATAAAATATAGAAGATTTATGAGAAACACATGGATAACTTAAGTAACATTTTCTCTGTCCTCATTAGGCAGTTGTCTCGTGTTTAAATTTTACACTTCTGGGAATTGATGTGTGCTAGGAACTTGCGAAATATTTAAAGATTTATTTTATCTCATCTTTAACAAATCACTTAAAGTAGTACAATCACCTATTTTTTCCTGAGAGCTAATCTTGTCAAATCCTTGGTCACGTAGCATAAGATAAAAGTGAAAAATTTCACGATTGAAAGTATGACCTTCAGAGTACTGTTTCTGACTTTAAACCGGAAACGATCTTTCATACATAATGAAATGTAGTTTTGTCAATAATACTTCTCTTTCGTCTGTCGTTCTTTTCAGAAGGAAGTCATCAAACTACATAAACTTTGGAGCTTCATTTCAGAAGTTACGTTTTTGAGGGTTTACGTACTATTTACGTAGTATTTCTTAGCGCATTGAACTGTCACGACTTTCACTGAAATTCTTATCTTCGAATTCGATAACGATTATCTCTTTTCCACATTACCTGGAACTTGGAAATCAGCTGTCCTCATCTCATGCGTTTACGACGTTTAACTACACATTTAATCGCATTATTATCGGATAAAACTTAAATTCAAGGAAGGCTGGTTTGTTGGCATTTCTCGATGATCGTGATATAAATTTCATCGTAAAATCCAACCTTGTAGTGATAAGAAACCATTGTTTCAAGCAATCGCTTGACGTAAGTAGCTTAAGGAAATGAAACGTTCATTACCTTAAATGGGCACGTTTTCTATCTGCATGAAGTTCAGGTATGCAAGGGGAAGGTCACTTGTGGAAAGTTCGACGATTATCACCATGAACATGAAACACATTTCTGCAAATATTTGTTATGTGTTTGTAGGTCTCTCAAATAAATGTTAGCAAATTTCGAAAGGATAGAAATGTAATGAATTAGGCTTTCTTACCTTTTCATCCGTTCGTAGTATCCTAAAATAATCCCCATCAATGTTTATTTAAAACATTCGCTTTCCTTTTTGTGGACACGAACTCTTCTCGTGTGAACTAACGGCGTTACGAAATGCGCATACCTCAACCAGCCTCTGACAAATGCACAATTTTAATTTTCAATATACATAGTATGTTAATATATTGCATTTTAAAAGCAAGTATCATTAATGTTTGGATTTCGCCTCTACATCTGTGGACAAAGAATGGTTAATTTTAATAATTCGCTTGAAATGTTAACCATTATCTTTCTATTTTCGCATAGTAAATACATTGCCCTCGATGCTAACATCTGGTCCGATCTCAAACTGCAGCTCGTCTTGGTAAACAGTTATTGTTGCACATTTACATAATGAATAAATAAAGGAGGATCCCAGGAAGCTCTCTAACATCTGCCCTTTCGCATAGTACGCTTCTTCCCGTAAGTACCCGGAAACTACCACATGCCGCAGAGCCCTGGGCCTGCCGCCGCGGTTCAAAGGGCACGCGCGTATCGCGTTGGCCCAAGGGCGGCGGGGCCCAGCAGCTGCCGCGGGGCGCTCGGGGCGGGGGCGGGGGCGGGGCGGCCGTGCTACGGACGCGCTGACTCAGCGCCCGCCCGCCCGCCGTTCCCTCCTGCCCCGCCCCCAAGCGGGTCAAGAGCGGCGAGGCGGCTGCGGCGACGCGCCGTGGGGTAGGGAAGGCCGGGGCGAGGCTCCCGCCTCACGGCCGGGCTGCTGCTGGAGCAGGACTTGGAGGATCTCAATTGGTCCAGCACAGGGGCGGGTACAGCTGATCATTTTGGAGGGGGTTTTCGTAGAATTATGTTAAATAATAAACATATGTGTATGTGTATATGTGTATGTATGTACGTGTAAGCATGAATGTGTAGATTTTTAAAAGTATTAATAATGTTAACGGTTGGTTTTGAGGGTCTCTAGAGAAATCTATTGTATTGTTCCATTCTTTGACGTAGTAGTAGTTGTAATTTATTTCATTGTGTTATATTGTAAATGGTTTTTGTTAATTGCAAATGTAGATGTATTGTAAAGCTACAGACGTATGGTTACCACCTGGCAATCAGCCAATTGTAGCCTAATAAACATATTATTATTATTATTATTATTATTATTATTATTATTTGTTATTAGGGGTCATCCATAAATTACGTAAAGAGGGAAGAAGAAGTCTGAGCAGCGTTACGCTGCGTTACATACTATACAATATTATTTCTTAATAATTACATAATTGTAACGTAAATAAATATTTAAATCAATTTTGTCAAATAAAAGAAGGTAACAAACGGAAACTCTAGGCCTTGTGGGGAAGGGCCCTCATGACACCCCCCCCCCCTGGATCCGCCACTGGACTAGCAAGGAGTATCATATTGTGCTTTCCTTCAGATATTATTGAAGTGAGAGTTTAATTATTCATTCATTTATAATTTTATCATTCTATTCTAGCAGCAAAATGAAGCTAAAAGTACCTACTAAGGAAGTGTTTAAGTATTAATGCTTTGAAGATATATTCATGTTTTTACTTTTTTCGCCTTACGACTACTTCGTAAGAAGAGAAAGTTGTGTTATCGTGCGCCGGAAAACCGCGCGCCGAAAAGTTCAAGAAAATAAAATTAATTGCTTTCATTATTGATTACCTTTAATTATCCCAAAATAATTTGCATTCTTTGGTTTCCCTAAGTCCGAAGTGCCCAGACCATGACCAAGCGTTATTTGTTACTTGTCGAACAAATTAAAAATATCAGCTTGTAAAAGCAGAGAACAGAGTTTCAGACTTTTATAATATGAAAAGATGATAGTTCAATTTAGGTAATGCAGAATGTGAAGATTAAGAACATAAGAATTTTAAAAATTCACATTTTTCAAACATTTTATTGATTGTTTTGCACTTTTCAAGAATTTTTATTGATCTGCACAATTATAAACGATTCTGCCCACTTTCAAATATACCTTTACAAATTATTCAAGCGTAGCTTATCTCGTTACCGCGCCACGTCCACATCATTGCCTCCTCCTAAGGAGTGTGTGCAATACCACTTCGACGGGATGTGATTTAGGATTTAGGTGGCATTGAGCTTTCGGAGCTGCACTGTCCCCGTCGCAGACGGTTGTGTGCGCAGAGGGCGTGGCGGGGGGGGGGGCGACCGGAGGAGCGATACGCCGGGCGATAGGCACTGCCGCCCCCGCATTCCCGGACAGAGCCACTCGTCTTCTCCGCCGCCTGCTTAGTAGGAAAGCGACATCGTCAAGAAAACATCGATGTTTCTAAACAAACTCTGTGGTGGCAGCTGAGATTTTGTGGTATTCCATGATGAATTTCAAGGATAAGGAGGTATCAACCACAATAAAGGATGAATTTTTTTATATTTAGAAAATTTCGTCAAACATGTTTCGGGAGTGTTTTCCCATCATCAGTGACTACAATAGAAAATTCAGTAAAAAGTAAGCAAATGAAAATTACCAATGTACATAAACTAATTAACTTGAAAACTAATTAATTAAGGTACTTACCCAAGTTTAATCTGTTTAATCTAAGTTACTTGGGTAAGTACCTTGATTAAATGATGGGAAAACTCTCCCGAAACATGTTTGACGAAATTTTCTAAATATAAAAAATTCCATCCTTTATTGTGGTTGATACCTCCTTATCCTTGAAATTCATGATGTTTCTAAACATCTATGATGAAAATAAAACCATCGATATTAATGAAACATCTATCCAAAACTATCGATGTTATTAAAACAGAATTAGTAACCGTTGAACTCCTCGTGGGTGGGGGGATTTAATATGAAAGTGTTATTGTCTATTCATTTTTATTGAGATTTAACCGACAAAACAAAGTCAAAAAGTCACTACGAAAATTAACAAAACGTGGATTATTTGATTCGATGATTCAAAAATTATAGAGGCTTCTTTATTGACGAAAACTTGATTTTAATTATTTATCACCCTTACTAACTTTGGTCTGAAGTATCTTCAAATAATGTATATCTAAAAATTATTATAGATGTTAAGTACATTGACGATTTAAAAAAAATCATGGCTACTACGTGATCATGGCTTCCGTTCATATTGACGGCACACCAAAACGTGACACATTCAGATATCATCCCCAAATTCGTGAGATTTTTGAGTGAGGAAATGTATCTATTTAGAAAATATCCTACTTTAACAAGTAAGAATTTAACAAAATGTTCACAAGATAGCCGAAATAGAGAGCTTTGGATTGTGATGTAAATTGCTTCATTCGTATTAAAACCCTTCTTCTGCAAAATTCAATTTTTTTAGATGTGTTTTTCTAGTGCAACAGACGATATGTAGATAATTTTGACAATATATTTTCAACCATTGAAAGCGAAAACGTGACGCTATGCAAAACTTTGTAAGGTTTTCAAAAACCCCAGAACGACGCGCAAAAAAAAAAAAAAAAAAAACTTTTCCGAGCTTTTATCGAAGGTGAATTGTCCACAGTACTGCGGTCCATATGCTACAATGCTTTTGTTGCTTTAACAATCGGAAATAGTGTGTGCTAAAACTGCTATGCCACTTTGTTTGCGTTTCTAAATATATGTTAATATTCATAAAATGAGTCGTCGTTCATTCTTGTTCAGAATTTCGGAAGGCATGTCTTAATTCATGGCCAAGCCTATCATGCTGTGCATAATTCCAAGGGGGCATTTCGGTTAATTGTGCAACATTATTTTAAACGAAACCGATGAGGTAAAACGATTTGTCAGAATGGATATTCTGTAACTACCAGACATTTTAATTATTTCAGCCTTGTATTTAGGCTTGACATCGTTGTTGCCTTCTGTCGATCAACTCATTTATGAGTGCTTCATCATCCGTGCTTGTGATCATGTATCACATCCTTGTTAGCTTGTTTGAGCGGCCATTAGCTGCCGGATGGAGCGTTGCGACACACTTGCACCTGCTGTAGGCCATGCAACCTCTTTTCGAATGTTCGTATTGACAGCTGATCAAACGGTTTCGGTTTTGTTTGCTTGAAACAATCTCAAGGGGACGTGGTGTTTATAAATAGTCTATTCCGCAGCGGTTTGTTTGTTGTGGTTCGTTCCTTTCGCGAAGTACGCGCTTGAGTTTCAAGGGATGGGAACACGTCATTTGTGTTTTGTTTATTTCCTTACTTTTCATGCCACAGAATGAATGATTCACTATAGTTATGTGTTAATTGAAAATGACACTGACGTGAGTTCCTCATTTAATGGGTTAAACTATTATAAAACTTCCTGTACACAATTTATTCTATTGACCTGACTCTGAAAAAGAATACCAAGGCCACGGTTTTATAAGATGCAACATCAATATAAATGTTTAAAGATTATTTTGGCCCCGTAAAAAAACTCTATCACAGTCTTGGGCTCATAGTTACTTTTCCTTGAGAGGTCTAAAATTGGCGTCGCCTTAATCCCGGAAATCCTTGAGGAATTTCTTGCTGATGATAACAAATATTTGAAAATGTGTTTTCTTCGTAAATAGGAAGGATAAAATACGGCGGTACGAAGTAATGTTGCAGCAATCATTTGGACATTTCGGTAAAAGAAACTCGGATATTGAATTTTTCGTCATACCATACCGTGAATCAGTTCTTAAAGCTTCTTCGTTGTTTTGATATTATTTTTTGTAATATTTACGAGTAACAATGCCCTCTGGTTTGCAGAAAGAAATATATGTACTGCCTTTTCCACCTCTAACTTTACATCTGTTAATTAACAGTGCAAACAGTAATCAACAGATGCGACAATACTCAATTAATACCTTTGGCTGTGTTTTTATTTCGACTTAAAATATGATTCCTATTACATGCAACGCGAATGGGCTTTTGTGTGGCGCGGCCGCGCCGGAGGGTGCCCCACGCAGCATGCGAGGCCCGGGCCGGCCGGCCGGCGGGGCGGCAGGTGGGCGCGTGGTTAATGGGCTAGGACCGGCTCGCAGCGGGCAGCAGCCAGCGTTGTGAATTGCTGTGTTCAGCCGGACCTGCGCGGACAGTGCAGTGTGATGCAGGGCGGGGCGAGGCGCGGTGAGGCGAGCAGGGCGGGGAGGGCCGGGGCGGGGCGGGGAGGGCCGGGGCGGGGCGTGGTCGGGGCAGGGCGGGACGGAGCGGGGCGGAGCGGGCGGGGCAAGGCGCGGAGGGCGGGGCGGGGCAGGGCGGGGGCGGGGCAAGCGGGGCGGGGATGGGCGGGGCGAGCGGAGCGAGGCGGGACGGGACGAACGGGACGGGGCGAGCGGGGCGGGGCGGAGTGGGGCGTGGCCCGGCGGGGAGGGGCGGGGAGGTTCTATAATGGGGCAGTGCAGACCAGGCCAGGGCTGGGTGGAGCATAGCAGGGTGGTGCGATACAATGTGGGGCGGGGCGGCGCGGAGCGTAGCAGAGTGTGGGGCAGGGAGTGTGTGGGCCAGGAAGGATCGGAGCGGAGCGGGACGCGGGGGTGGGAAGCGGGTCATACGAAAGCCACTGCGACAACCACCCACACCTGCTCTTTCCCTCTTCGTCTCACTTTCTCCCCTTTCGTCACTGCATCCCTCTGCCTTCTTTCCTTCCTCTGATTCGCACCTCTCGCCTCAACGTACAGAATACAGTCGCACAACTAGAAAGATCAAATATTGAAAGAAATGTGTTTGAAGTTTTCACCTAGTGTCGAAATTCATTATTCTTGCGTTCACACTTCCGCTATTTGTTAGTGGAATACTGTACTACAAGATATGCTGCTGGAAGGTGGACCAATTTGCAATTCTGGAGAGTGCATAAACTCAAAATTGGTATTTTTTGAGTTGTGCCACTATTGCAGCCCACGAGTCGTATTTCCTATGTCGACCTTTACATTGCTACTACATTTTCATTTATTGAAAACGAGGTCACTTAAGACAGGGCACGCTGTTTACAACGTTTTACAATAATCTTAAATTTTACTCATATATGATTTTTGCTATTTCGAGAATCCTTTCGTAGGTTTTGAAATAGACATCAGAAGAAGAAGAAAAAAGTAAGAACTTGAAGTAACCAAGAAATAAAAATACACTCCGATACTGCTTCTATTCGTCTATGTGAAATAGAGATTTGACATGTTTTGAAGAACACTTGTTTTATGTTTACATGACATTATTGTAATAATTTAGCATTCTGTTTCAAGTTGTGAGTAATTTTTAAGAATATTCCGCCTTTTAACGGGAATAAAATATTTAAACCAAGCATTGTCAAACAAGATACTATTGGGTGATTTTCGTTTTGTGACATTGTCCAAATCTGACTGGAGTCCAAATGAAATTACTCGCGTAAAAGTTCTTAAAAATAATACTCGAAAAGATGCGCAGCGTGCCATGTAATTGCAACCAATGGCCCAGCGCCTAGGCCATTTGGCGGCTTCGGTGGTGTAACGATTAGAATATCGGACTGTTATACCCAAGTTCGCCGATTCAGAACCATCGAAACCGTGGATTTTGAAGGGTGAAAAAGTCCTTCGTGCGCCTATCTTCGGATGTGAAGTAAAGGTATCTGTCCCATGTTCAAGATCCTCAAGCTTAAAAGACGCCCCTGAGCTAAATTCTCGTCCTTTTCGTAACCTTTAGTGATACTTTTTTTTCGCTAGATGGCGAAAGGATCGTAACGAAATTTACATGGTAAGGCCGAAGAGCAGGTCTCGTGGCCTGAGGCTCGTCACGTAAAATAAACCATTTTTGAATTGAATTGAATTAGAAGCGAGGTCCCTGCGCGATTGATTGGTGATTTGAGTGGTCAGTAGACTGCTAAGGCCATTAGTCTCGTTAGTGTAGTGCACTTCTTTTATCGCGGGAGGTGGTGGTGATTTTCTCCCGCTGGATAGCGAGCTCCAGAGCCGACCTAAATGAGCTTGAGAGGATTTTCCCCAACCATATATCTCCCACCATATTGGAACCACCCCAGCCGGGATAAGCTCTATGCTCCCGTCTGGTCTCCCGACAAGTCAGAATATGGTAGTGATGTGCATGAGAGTGTACATGTGTAAGTAAGGGGAGAGTGTAGGACAAGGAAGAGGAAGGAAAGATCACCGGTTCATAATCCGTTTGTTCAAAGATTATCGGTTCATGATCCGTTTGTTAGGGCACTGCTCCAGCATTCGCCTGCTGTTGATCGGAGAAACCACAGAAAACCCCCCGATCAGAGCAGCCGGCCGCTAGAATTCTTCCCCAGCCATCCTCGCGCGAGCCGAGGTGCCAGTTGCACTGCGAATCCAGGGCGTGTGAGCTACCGCCTACCTGGTCGCACGAAGTGTGAACGTTCGCGTCGCGGTCGCCTGCGCGGTGAAAACAGGCCCACATTCCTCGAGTCACTTTTCACGGCGTCCGCGCCGCCCATCCAGGCGCCCGGCGCGGATCGAGGTTACGCGCCCGCCGCGCCGCCCCGCCCCGCGCTGCGTCGTGCTTTCCGTCTTTCGGTTGTTTGTTCGGCGCGGGCGACGGAGATCATCGGAATGGCTCCCGACACGAAGAGATGCTCACGGGAGCGCTTAACTGGGCGATGCTATCCGACGCGATGGTTTCAATGAGAGCCCGACGTTCCCGCTCGAAAACTTGATGTTAATCGCTTGGTTATCGTCTATCTATGATGGTCGATGTAAGAAATGGTTCTTGATGGAAAAGAAAGAAAGAAAAAAGGGGGGGAAATTACGCGTATAGTTTTCTGATGGAAAGCAACAAGGTTTTTTATACCTAAACAACACACATTACTTACAATTCGATGACATCTCTTTGACTGTTTCCTGTCTTCCACAAAACGAAAGTCTTTACTATTCAATTCCTTTCATCCCTTAGAAGTAAAATAAGCAATGACTTCAAGATAATGGAGCGATTAAAAATACTTTTTTTTCCTCTTTGAAATGTATGTTTATTGATTTCAAAACTAGGAGCAGATAGCGTTAAGAGTATTAAAATATAAACCGATTTATGAATGAAAAATGTGTGAGAATACTTTTAATCCGGCTAATAATATTTAATGCGTAAGTATCAGGAAATTGAATATTTCTCTTTTCACGGCTGTCATTTCAAAATGATTTCACGATAACCAAAAGAATTCCATACACAAACTTTTACTACTCGTAAAATAATAAATGAAAATTTACTTTTTTCTGAAGAACATAAGATAAAAATGAACTCGAAAAAATATGGAAATAATTGTGTATTATCATTCTTGAATAATTACTTCATTAAGGTCTTGTCTTTTAAATCGTTACACCTTTCTTGCTCTTATATATTTAGTAATTATCACGTTACTGATCGCAGATGAAAACCGACGAAGTGAACTCTTTAATGTTACTAATTAGTATCACATGCCTGAGAAAGATAGCCAGCAATTAGGGCAGCATGAGAGTGTCAAATTATTTTCATCGAGCTGCCAACTGAACGTAGTATTCTCTATTTTCTACCAAAAATTTAAATTGGGAAGTAAAGATTGAAGATAATTCAAATGGAGGAGAAAAGCTCAAAATGCCTTGGCATATACACAGTTCGAAGAAATTCAATTAATGAACGAATCAAAGACAATTTAGATTTTCAGAGAAGTAGGTCAATAACTTTCTGGTCAGAATTCCGAAACACCTCGAACTGACTTTAAATTCTGATTATTGTGTCAATAGGATGTCGGGCATGTATCGCGCTCGCAGCGTTGTGGCTGGAGAAGTGTGATGGTGGTTCGAAGCTAAAAAACAGAAGTAATGGCATCTCCCACAGCGATCGACGTTTCGTTTTGTCCTCCTGAACGGCCCCGCCGCCTCCGCCGCAATCCGATCGCGCAAAAAACGCAAATGGGGCCCATCTGCGGCGCCGCAACGTCCCGCCGCCGTCGCCCCGCCGCCACCGCCCCACCGCCGCCGCCACGCCGTTGCCACCCCTCACCGTCGCTGCCACCCCGCTACCGCCGCCACCCCACCGCCGCTGCCACCCCGCCGACGTCGCTGCCCCGCCGCCGCCGCCGCCCCGGCCGCCACCCCGCCGCTACCGCCATCCCGCCGCCACCGCCACCCCGCCGCCGCCGCCGCCGCCCCGCCGCTACCGCAACCCTGCCGCCACCGCCACCCCGCCACCCCCACCCCGCCACCGCCACCCCACCACCGCCACCTCACCGCCGCCGCCGCTCCGCTGCCACCGTCACCCCGCCACCGCCACCCCGCCGCCGTCGCCACCCCGCCGCCGTCGCCGCCGCCAGCCCGCCGCCAGCGCCCCGCCGCCGCCGCTGCCCCGCCGCCTTCGTCGTGGTCGTCGTTCGCGCTGCGGCGCAGGCGTAATCAGATACGGCGAGGTTCGAATTAATATCTTAAGAGACCTCAAGCATGTCCAAACTGGGGCCTCTAATAATACTGAAATGTTGAACACACATATTCAGAATGACTACTAAAATAAATTCTAACATAAATAATTTATATTTTAAATATTTATGAACCAATAAAAGTATTTGTTCAACAAGTTATTGGGGCCTTATTAAGCGGCGGCCCTAAGAAGGAATTTGTCTGCTTATGTATTAAAGGCACACCTGGATACGAACTCCCGTGAAGGTACATTTTTACAGACGTGAAAAAGTCAATTTGAACTTATTACAGTGTACGAGGCAGAATAGGGGACTGCCACGGAAACAAATTGTAAATGACAAAGAAAAATAGGGAAAAAAATGAAGTTATGAAAATGGATTTCTTTGAGAAGAGCTTCCAAGGTATCCAGACATGAAGATACCACCAATGAAGAGAAAGAACTGCAAAACAAACACCGTTCTCCATCATTTTGAAAGCAGATAGTTAACGTGGTGTGGTCGTATCAGTAGAACGGGAGAGCAAAGGATGCCGAACTTTTTTTCTTCCTTGCCGGCCAGTTAGACGGAGAAAGAGGGGGAAGACCGCGGGCAACTTGGATTCAGGGAATAGAAAGAGCACTGACTGAGGGGAACCGGAATCGGGAAGATGGCCAGATTAGGACGCTGTGGAGGCTGAAAAGAGGGAGACGACCGAAACCGCAGAACCCGCGCTTGATAATGATAATGATCATAATGATGAAAAAAGACAGCTTTAACTCGGCATTGGCTTAGTCGTTAGTCAGTCGAGTAACGTGCAAGCTTTGCTTCTTAACACACCAGAATTTAAAAGACGTTTTCCCAAAAGCTTTGTCCAGGGGTGGTTTAATTCATAAGCAGTCTAGCATGTTCGTAGCGACACTATTGGATAGAGACGCCCATTTACGTTTTAAACAAAATGTTGCACCTGTAACATGTACTCGTACAAATGTTTTAATATTAAATTATTAGTGTAAAAATGTTAGTTTAATTTCCTATTAATTTTTATTGCATACGCTCTACAATGGGGAGCTCATTGTCTGCTCTTGGTTAGAACTCCCTGTACTGAGGTATTATTAATATATGCTCCCATCCCTGCCCTTGTCATTTATCCCACTAGTGTTCCGTCGTCATTCATCTCACCACCATTATTATCATCTGTTCACCAATGAATTGACTCAAGCGTTTTTCTTCTTTAATTAAAGGACAGCTACCCAGATCCAATATTAGTCATAGAGGATGCCCGAAACTATAACTACAGCACTACGGTCGTCCGTGGGCAGGACACCGCCGCTGCCGCGCCATCCAGACTGGCGCGGGCGTAATCAGAAGCGGACTCCCGTGGGCCGCTGGTAATAGCGTTTAGCAGTGTACATATCGTCCGCCCCTCCCCTCGCCGTGCCGGCGTCCCACAGGCCCAGCCAGGTGACGAGCGTGAGCGTCACTGCTTCGAGTTAGCTGCGGAAGGACCGTTGGCGTTTCATGTAAAATTTTGTACAATCAAATTCATTTTGAAAACTGCAATTTTTAGGTAATGAAAAAAGCGTGCGTTTGTTCGCTTCAGTGAACAATTATAGTTTTCAAGGAATCGAAATAAACTTTCCAAATATTCTTGCAACTTCTAATTAAACATAAAAATCATCTTTGGATATTGGAGTCAGGTTAACGGGGCTTGGTCAGTAGGAGCAAAATTAATGTAAATCGTGGTTGTTCAATTTCTATGAATTGGATATTGATTTTAGCAGTGTGGTAGAAATCTTAACGGTGTTCACTTTGAAACGGAAAAAGTTAAAACTTAACTAATAATTTGAAATTATTTATGTATGTCTTGTAACTGAAAATATAAATTGTAATAATTGCAACTGATTCTACTTATTATTTACCCATTTCTAAAAGATAAAAAAAACAACTAAATCTACCATTACACGGAAGAGTACTTAACACGGAAGCGTTTCGACCTCTTCAAAAGGTGATGTCATCAGATCAGTGTTGTATTTATGTATTATTCAGCCCGACAGATAGAATCCACTTCCCATAATTAGCTTGTGGCTTTCTATTCTATTTTAAAATATTGAAGAGAGTGACGAGGAAAGTAATCTGACCCTTCCAAGGAAATAAGAATCACCAACACTGTAAGTCAGACGTCAACACTGTAGACGTTTGTAATTTCCTCTTATCTCTGGAGTAATAATTTTAAACATCCTGGATTGCTGAGTAACACAGCACAAATTCGGTGGCAAGAGAAAGTCAGCAATCCCTTCCAAATATGAGTCACTTTCAGTTATCTACTCTGACTTATACATAACTGTAGTGGATTACGTTCATTTCAAATTTCGGGTGACAAAAAACTACCGTTTTATTCACGGGCGAATATCTTAACATTGCTTCACAACTCGGCTTAAATATTTGACTTCCTCACCCTACTTTTAGTCCTCAATGTTAGAATAAATAAAAAAATTCACACAATATTTTAACGTTCTAACTACAAAGACGTTCAACTATCATCCAAATCAGGGATTCCCAAGAGGTTGGTGTCGTTCCCCTGGACTGATTGATTGATTGTTAGTGATTCCGGGCGCGTTAACTGCAAAGGTCATTAGTCCCGTAAGTGTCGTGCATTTTTTCCTCGGTAGGTGCTGGCGGTCTTCCCCTGTTCGATGACGAGACGCGGCATAGTGAGGATAGATCAAGGAAGAGGAAGAAAAGATCGCGTGCGGTTCGTGGCCCATTTGTTAGGGTACTGCTCCGGCCTTTGCCTGGTGGAGAAACCGCGGAAAACTACCGATCAGAGCGGCCGGCCGCCAGAATTCTCCTCCAGACAGCGAGTGTACTCGACCAAGCTGACAAGCTAGTGTCGAAAATCCTGCCACCGACGGGACTCGAATCTAGGACCTCCCAGTCAGAGACAGTTCAGTAACACCAGTCGATGCCCTGAGAACCTCCCCCGGTCGTCCCCCTGGAGGTCAATGAAATGTTAAAGTGTCACAATGGTGAAGGGGCTGATAACCGAATTTTGCACCGGTGGCTGATCGGTGTAACCTGCAAGTAGTCGCCTGACCTCACGTTTCAGTAGGGGAGGAACACCGTCACTTCCCGGGTGTAACACACACTACACTTATGGAACTAATGACTAAACTAGTTGACGCACCTGTAATCAATAAAACGCCTATTCTTTGAAATTTTGTTGGTCTCAGCCAATTCGACTGTTTCAATCACCCCGCCTAAAAGTCAGCCTATAGTCATGAGAAATAACCCGTGCATTTTCCAAACATACACATTTTTCCTTATTCTCGATCTTTCTTCAGTTGTCTCTTTTCTTTTTGTTTCGAAGCCGTTGTGTGCCGTGTCCCCTATCTCCTTCTGCGCCCAGTACTTTCGCTCGCATTCACTTTCGCCTGCGAGAAATATATGCTACCCTCGTCCATAGTAGGGGCCGTTATGGATCGGCGCGCCGCTCGTACACCACCGCCCACGGCCTCACGCCCCCCGCCCCCGCCCCCCGCTGAGTTATGTCACGAGTGCTACGCGACGCGTCGTGACGTCGGCTGCGGGATGGCTTCGAGCGACCCATTGTGCGCCGTTCGGTCCTCTCTCTCTCTGCATTTCGTCCATCTGCTCGTCCGTCCAGCCGCCCGTCTGCCTTTCGCCCTTCCATTCGTCCTTTCGTTCACCAGTTCCCCCGTTCCTGCACAGCTCTATCCTCCCTCCTTTCGTCTGTCCGCTCATCTGTCGCTTCCTCTTCACCCCCCACTCGCACCTCTTACCTTCATTCCCGTCACTCTTTCATCCTTACATTTGTCGCTGTTCTGTGTCTTCTGTCCCCTCGTCCCTCTCTCCATGCGTTCGCGCTCCTCCCCTGCGCCTGCCGCCCCTCCCGCCCGCCGCCCCGGCCTGGGTTCGATCGCGGCCGGCGAAATTTCGGGTCGGCGCGAGCAACTGCCCCCTTCCCGCGCCCGTGGCCGCGGTCGCTCCCCGCGCCGGGGCCGGCAGGCACCAGGTGCAGGCGACCTTCGGTTAGCTCGCACAGCCCTTCTCATTCATTGCGCTATTTATATGGCTGCATTCACGTACCTTTGAATTCATTTTCGTCTTTTTATTTCAAACATAGATTCCTGATGAAGGCTTCAATGTTTACGTCAAAACATCCACTAACAACTATCGATGAGCTACAACCAACCACTTTGATGTTAGTTTGTAAATATGTAAATATTTTTAATATTCTGTTGTTCCCATGTAAGTCTGCTTGATTTAAGAATTGTTAATCCAGATTATAATTAAACTAGGTTACACTGCGGTTTCGATGGTGAAACAGCAAATCGGGCTCTTGAACCCAAGTTTGCGTGTTCAAACCCGATCGAAGCTGTGAATAAGCGGAAGGGCGAAACAATCCTTCGTACGCCTTCTTTCGGAGGGGGAGTAAAGCCGGCTGTCCCATATTTGAGTACTTTGCAGCCTTTTCTATTCGCTAGATCACGAGTACTTTATTGGGTTCAGTAGGTTGTGTACAACATTAATGACCAAGAAAGATATGTGGTACATGTCTCGTGGCGTATTGTTATACACAGTTTGAACCATTCACAAGATCATTCATGTTAAATTGTCTCTCGCGAGTTAAGTAATTCCAGAATATTTCTAGGAAACAATTAACACAATTTGAATTCAGAGTATTGCAGTATTCTCTTAATAATTCATATTCAATATCTATCAAGTTACAAGCAATTAAATTGCGTTCCCCACAACTTAACAGAAATTAAAATTCTACGGAGAATGCGGTAATTTTTTGGAAATTAATGGAGTGTTTGGCTTTTTGTATTTTCAAAATGCGCGTTTTTATTTTATGCCATGTAAGAGAATGCATTAGTCTATTCACGTGATTATAATTAACGGAACAAATGATTTTCACAGAGTTTTCTGGTTGTAACTATTCGGAAAATGTTATCAAATATCCTCCCCTTTTATCTTAATTGTTTCATGCCTTTATTCCACTGGAATACTTAGAGAAAGGAGGCGGATTTTAATGTCTTAAAACATCGCCAAAAATGATCATAAAACGCTCTTAAAATGTTTTTAAAATACCATAAAAGCAAATAAAAATTACGTAAAAAATTTGATCAAAATCAGTTCAGATGAACAACTCTACTGTTGGATTATATTGCAGATATAATCAAGTTTTTTCAATCTTTCGAGTGAACGAAGCTTCCAGACTTTTGATTTGGACTGCTCTTTATCAGGAAATTTTTGTCTTCAGGTATCCCGAAATTGTCCGAACCGGCAACGGCGCTTATAGCTGACAAGAACCTTAAATTACAAACAACGCCTGACATTACAAGTTCTGAGCGAAGAAATCGAATAGACTACTCAGGAATCCTGTGTAACTCGTAAATATTATTTAAAGCAAGTACCATTAAAATGATAGTAAAATCGAAGAAATCAGCAAAAAATGCTTTAAAAATGTCGGGAAAACTAATAAATTTTTTTTAAAAATCGAAATCGTCGAAAAAAAAATTATACAAAAATGGCTCATACCCTTTTGTTAAATCGTAAAATTAATGTCTGTACTAAATATCATTGTTCTAAAGTGAAAAGAATAAAAGGGACATTTCAATAAAAATCCGCCCCCTACTTATAGAACTATCGCTCTCTTTTCCTCCCCTCTCCCCCGCCAGGTGCCTTCACGGACACCTTGCGCAGGAATGCTAGGGCAGGCGATGTGTCGCGACTCGCGACGCCCAAATGTTTGAAAACTTCGCCGCCGTCGGAATGCTGCCCGCCCTCGCCGCCAGGCGCGCGCCCGTCCGCGAGGGCGTGGCAGCCGCCGGCACGTGCTCACGTGGCAGCGCCCGGCCACTTGCAGCTACACTGCCAGAAATGTCTGCATTACTTTCATGTGAATTACATTAAAGTAATGGAAATGGAAACACATTACATTTCATGTACACATGCACATTAGGATGCGAGAGTTAAAGCTTTATGGTCGTAGCTGGAATGAACGAATGAATGAATGATATTAATGGGCTGATGATTACGAATAAACAATATGAATGATGAGAGGCAGGGGAAACAGGAGAAACTCTACATTAAATCTACCCTAATTTTAGCTTATATATTAAATTTAATGTACAAATATATTAAGCTCTTTGTAATGTACGTAGTTACATTACGTTATAGCTTGTATTATCCCTAGGGGCCAGCCTCCGTGGCGGTGCAACTGGGTGCCGTGACCGCAGAAAAGGTACTATTTCGTGCCAGTCTAATGTCTATTCTGTGCCATGACTGTCTCTGACATTAATCTCGGCTCTACCCGTGACTCAGTCAAGCCCTGATGCACCTAGAAATGCAGCGTTATTATTCTTCCCAGGAAATTCCCATAGTGAAGTTGGATAAATGAAATAATCCAACCACAAATAAGTTTGTAATATTTTATTGAACCATTAAACCTCCAAACATGTTTCGGAAATAATTTTTCCCATTATCAGGGGAACTTTTACAGTCCAAGTGGCATTGATTAAGTACGACTTCCTGTAGTTGGAGTCCATGTTTCAATGATTCATATTCATTAATGTTTTAATATCCAGAGGTGAGAATGGGTGCAAGTTATAGTGTCCAACCCGCTTGATGTTTTCTTACAAAAAAATTATTTTGTGCAGAATATAAAATGTATTTTTATTTGTTGTCTTACAACTAACATTTATGACGTAAACAATGATGTATTGAATGACTTTCATTAGTATAGAAAATGTGTAAAAGTTATATTTTTTAAATGTATCATTGTCATGGGTGGGGGATCTGAAGCCTCAAGAGGCCCTTTGTAATTTCTAGACTAATGGTGAATTTTCAAAAAAGTACGAAACGTGTAAACATTTGTAAATAATTAATTCGCTATGATACAAAACATGTAAAAATAAGGAATGAAAAATCTAAACACAGGAACTAAAAATGATCTATTTCCTTTTAAGGAAACCGATCATTTTTAGGGTTTTTAAAACAATAAGAAGCAATTTCTCTCGTTTGTCGTGAATTTAACTCATACATTGTTCACCAATGCATTTACCACGGAACTTCATGAATGTCGTAAAACTATAAGGCCTAAATATAATTATTTAGATAAGAGATGATTTATCAAGGACAAACGACCGCATTAACTGCCGTACTCTGTGAGTGAAGCATCTGTTCTAACAAAAAATGATAATACTTGAAGAATGCTTTCAGTATAATTTTAGGTTACTAAAATCATTTAGTAATCAGTGGAATACCATAAATATAAAATTGAAATTATTTAAAGTAACTTAATTTTCATTGAATTTTCAGTTCTACAAGTTCCTACAAAATGTAATTCTTCGTTATCGATGTCAAATTCAATATCAAATCATTTGCTAATCCGCTTACTTTTACAATTATTTTCCTCATGCTACGTTGACTTTACGGAGTTCGAAGGTTGCTCACTTAGTCATTTAACCTTTGCAATGAATGGTGTTGCGAACACCTGTAGTCCAAAACTAAAAATGCTTATCAGCGACTTACAGATAAGCTTTCAAATTACCAAGAAATAATCGCAATCGAATTATATTCAAACATCAACTCCAGTTAAATTGGAAATAATAAAGCATAGTTAATGCATAAGTTGCTTAATACTTTGTAATAAATCATTGTTAACAATGACTTCATTCATGAAAATGAACTTCCTTCCTCAAGAAGAGTTCAGTTGATCATCAATGTGCCAAAAATGTGTTAAAAACAAAAGCAACAGAACAATCGTTTCGTCTGTCACATCGTCCGCCACATCGTTCGCCGCCTAACCATCTCCTCGGCCACCGCTTGCTCTTCGTTTTATTTCCTAGTAGCCAAAGCATCCTGCCAACCGATCAACTCGGCATTCAAATGGTTACCCCTTGCCTCCGCCACCACCACTTACACATTCTTTCAGAGACGTCTAGAGCGTCCTGTGCGGCGACGTAAGCTCCCATTCCGCAGCCTCCCTCAGGTGCAGGGCGCCGCGGCCGGCAGCCCCGGGCGGGCCCTGCGCAGCCACCTGCGCGCGAGGGCAGGGCACGGACGCGGCGCGGGGGGCGACGCGGGGGCCTTGAATGTCAACGATCCCCGCCGCCCCTCCCCCGTCGGCGCTCGCGTTAGAGGCCTGTTAATTCCTTTACCATTTTGAGCGCGAGTGGGTCAAGGCGACAGGAGCCCGATGCGATTCACCGCGAAGGCCGCGCCCATACGTATTCCGCCCCCTCCCCGCCTTCCGTCCCCGCGCACGCAGCGCCGGCCGGCCGGTCGCCGTGATGCCGTGACACGTTGCGCCGGCGGGTCGGCCGGCCGGTCCGGAGGTGGACGCACGCGTCGCGCAGCCCTTCGTGGGCGGCGCAGGGCACCGGCCGGCACGAACGGGCGGCGCAGCGGGTTCGGAATCTTTAGAAACAATCCTTTGGAGGGTATGGAGGGAGGATGGGGCCTGAAATAATAGAAAGACATTTTTGTTTTGGCCCTATATATTCTTATTTAGTATACAAGTAGCTTAGGTTGCTTTTACAGAGGCGAAGATTGTTTCATTCAAAGTATGAAAGAAAAGAACATTACTACACGCTGGGCTTTTTATGTTCGAATATTTCTGTTACAAATTTATGTCTGTTTTAGTTACGGAAAAGCCGCATGTATTTGTAAATGATTAGGCTCGAAAATTCGGATACTAAAAATAATTACGCGAAATATTCTGATGTCCTTCATAACTTGGAAATCTCAATAAAAGCGATAGAAAATAATTGCCTACGAAATACATTAACTCATCATTTTATACATTAACTTGTAACTAATCTTTTTAAAACGACCATCTGCTCAATTAAAACCCTTTTGTAAACGGTGGTCAAATAAGAAATGTTAGCCGAAAATAGGATCTTTTGGCCACGTTGTTTTATTAAGAAAGTTTCGTTATTCGTATACAATTCTTTAAAGGAATATTTAATGTAATCTTCTGTAAAATAGTTACAAGTAATACGTACCCATCCATGAAATATAGACAATCATTTTGAATAATTTACTTATAACAATTACATTAATAAACCATCTCGTTAACAGTGAATTGGCCCGTTAACATGCTCAGAATTCGTGGTCACATTCTGAAGGTCGTGGAATGCAGATTGTTGCGGTCTTGGCCGTTAAGTTTCTCCCACTAGCGGACAGCGTTTCCCGATGAGCTATTGAAAACACGCATCAACCGGTGACGGCATGCGTATTCCTAATCAAGTTTACGCACGTTTACTTATAGAACTCAGATGATATTTGGTGGGATATGGTAGCCAGCAATGTCAGTGAACTGTGTATTGATTGCGGAGGCCATGCCCTCAGACACGCCCTCTGGACGTGAGCAGAACGCACCCAACTAGATTGTACCACGTGTCATTCCCTTAAAACATTGAGAGGCTTTCCTTTATCAATACAAATTAACGTTTTCGGGACTTTTCCATTTTCAGTCTTTCCATCAACGAGCCCTGCTATTGGTTTGCCGCATCTTCATGCCTAGTGGAAATTTGAATTTTGAGGTTATGCGTAGACGAACATTGTTTGACAACTCGACAAGAATACGTATTTTAGTACTTTATCCAAGTATTCAGTGAGTTGAACATAATAATTGCACTAATTAGCGAGTTGTCAAACAACTGAGTAAATAGGCCCTCGGTTCAATACAAAAAATTACACCGCTATTTCCGGAATTAATAGAAAACAATTTATTTCAAGAATAATTTCAATACTTTAACAGTTCACATACACAATAAAATAGTATTAAACGGTCATAAGCTTTGAACTTCTTCTACCCGATGCATTTCTCTGTGGAGAATCAAACCAGACTCTGTAGAGGGTCTTCAACCAATCAGAAATCTCCATTCGTTTTATGCCCATATATGGCACGTACAAACCTGCTCGGATGGAGGGGGAAGTAGTGGACGAGTCCAAGTCGGCCAAAGCCACGGGGGAGGCCACGGGATTTCTGGAGTACTACCATAGTATTTCATATACTTATATATTAATTTACGCTCTGCTTTCAATTGAAACTATAATTTAAAAATAAAGCAATGAAAAACATAAATTATAGTTACCTTCTTTTCCTTTTTCCATGCTTAATTTTTGATTAAAATGTATTGGGCGAGTCCATTACCTGAATAGACTTTCCCTGAACTGTTAGCTCGCTCACTTGCGCCAAATTTGTTGTTGTGTGAGGACGTGCGTTGAAGGTAAGGAATCAAAGCTCAGCCAAGCGACATTATATTCTTTGTTTTGTCTTTTCTATGCTATTATAACTTAGGTTAAATGATTCTGTTCAGATATTTGACGCGGCAAACTATGTATTATCAGCTGTTTAATGACATGCGGCAACCGGCAACTTTTCTGTCCTCATGGCAACCATGTTGAAATAGCGTGTCTTGATATTCATATATTATTTTGTTATTTTTGTTTAAACTGGCGAATGTAGCAATTGAAAGTGCGAGAGTTCGAGGATCCAGAAATATTAACAGGTTGTTGTGCGGTAGCAGGTGGTTCCCTGATCTATATATAGCATCTGTGCGAGGTTTTCGGCTTCGAGCTTGTGCGCGCATTGAAACTTTTTGACAGTTCCTCAGGATATTCAAAATTGTATTCGTTTTTGTTACGTCTACATTTCTTGATATTGTTGTTAAAACGCTTTATTTTGTAACAAATTAAAATGCATAGCTATTTGTTTTTAATAAGAGACTTTTCGAAGCTTGTGTTTTCATATCTCGTTGTAAAGTAAATTCATTTATAAGTTCTCATTGACTTTTAACCGTTTTTAGCCGGCATGTTCCGGTAGGGAGCGTTGGTTCCACGCTGCTGGCTCGATACCATATATGGTAAAGAAAGCTGCCATTGGATGAGAAGCATGCCCTTATTAGTTGGTGGTGGGGGTAGGGTAGGCATGGGAGGGGCAGGGCCTCCGTAGTATATTACTCATAGGCCGGCTCCCGGCTTGAATCAGTCTGGTGCTAGTTCTCGTACAGTGAGGATAGCAGTGTAGTGCTGCTGCGTTTTTGTACATATTACATTGTAAGTTTCTAGTGCTTCTCGAAGAGACTTTGTGAATTTCTGTGTTTCGAGCGTTTGTGCCTTGTGGGATATCAGCAGAATTTTCGTGTGGATTTTCGCGGTTGTGCTTGTGAGCAGTTAGGGCGGGGCAACCGGCTTCGTCCACACTCCCAAGGATTTCGCCTTATTTGGCGGGTGTTTGCTTAGGATCTAGCCACTGAATATGGGCGGTGCCTGTGTAGTGGTGACCGCTGTGGGGCTTAGTCTTGTCAATGGGCGGGAAACCGGTGTGGGGAAACTAGTGGCATATTGAATGTTCAACTAGTTAACTCGTACTACGGTGATTTTTATAATTTTTTTTTCTTACAGTACCCGTAAACTCAACTACTAACCATGTGCGACGAAGAAGTTGCTGCGCTCGTCGTTGACAATGGATCCGGAATGTGCAAGGCTGGGTTTGCAGGCGATGATGCACCCAGGGCCGTTTTCCCCTCCATTGTTGGCCGACCCAGGCATCAGGTACTGGGAACTTTAATATTTTCTATCCTGCTCAATGCTTGTGACATGGAGACTGACCATTTGTTTCCTCCTTTAGGGTGTGATGGTCGGTATGGGCCAGAAGGACAGCTATGTTGGTGATGAAGCTCAGTCAAAGAGAGGTATTCTCACCCTGAAGTATCCCATTGAGCACGGTATTGTCACCAACTGGGATGATATGGAAAAGATTTGGCACCACACCTTTTACAATGAACTTCGAGTTGCCCCAGAGGAGCACCCTGTTCTCCTGACTGAAGCCCCTCTGAATCCTAAAGCCAACAGGGAAAAGATGACCCAGGTAATTAGTGGCAACTTTAAAGTCTGAAATATTAGCAATAGTTGGAAAATGTGTTAAATTTTAATTCTTTTGCAGATCATGTTTGAAACTTTCAACACTCCCGCCATGTATGTAGCTATTCAGGCTGTCCTGTCACTGTATGCTTCTGGTAGGACAACTGGTATTGTGCTGGATTCTGGAGATGGTGTCTCTCACACTGTACCTATTTATGAAGGTTTGTAGAAGCATTTTAAAAGTATTCTTGTAAAAGGACTTATAATTATCTTGACATTTCTAACATGAAATTCCTGTTTCAGGTTATGCTCTGCCTCATGCCATCCTCCGATTGGATCTGGCGGGCCGTGACTTGACCGATTACCTCATGAAGATCCTTACCGAGCGTGGCTACAGCTTCACCACCACTGCTGAACGAGAAATTGTTCGTGACATCAAGGAAAAGCTTTGCTATGTGGCTCTGGATTTCGAGCAGGAAATGGCCACTGCTGCTTCTTCCAGTTCTCTGGAGAAGTCTTATGAGCTGCCTGACGGTCAGGTTATTACTATTGGTAACGAGAGATTCCGTTGCCCTGAGGCTCTGTTCCAGCCTTCTTTCCTGGGAATGGAAGCCTGTGGTATCCATGAGACCACCTACAACTCCATCATGAAGTGTGATGTTGACATCCGTAAGGATCTGTATGCCAACACTGTTCTGTCTGGTGGTACCACTATGTACCCTGGCATTGCTGACAGGATGCAGAAGGAAATCACTGCCCTTGCTCCTTCCACCATGAAGATCAAGATCATTGCTCCTCCTGAGAGGAAGTACTCTGTATGGATCGGTGGATCTATCCTTGCTTCTCTGTCTACCTTCCAGCAAATGTGGATCTCCAAGCAGGAGTATGATGAATCTGGACCATCCATTGTCCACAGGAAATGCTTTTAAACATTGCCCTTGTATCTTCAAATCACTTTTTTCTATTGCTAGAAGTTTGCTACTTCTATTTAAAGCTCCGCATGCCAGCTGGAGTCGGAAGAGACTTTTTGTCTTTTGTTCTGTGTAATTGATGAACAATTCTTAAGTCACCTGGTTGTATTATAAAAAAAATTTAGATTTGTGTTGAGTTAGACTGGGTTTCTCCAAGTATTCAAAGGGTCTCTTTGATGAAAGGCCTCTTGATTATGTAAGGCATGCCATTTGAACAGTTGTAAGATATTTGGTAAACTTTTGTATCTGGAAAGTGTGTAATTTTTTGTAATACATTTTTCAGACTTTTTCCAATGTAAAAGTTGACAGTTTCCTTTCATATTGGTTCTATTTTCAAGAACCTACCAAAGTGATCACACATGCACTAGGCCAAAGTATTAATTTAATCCCATGTGCAAGACTTATCATTTAAAGATTAAATAAAGACATAAAATTGTAAATACTATGTTGTATACTTGTATGCTTAATTCAACCCTTTACCTTTCCTGGTCCTCCTGGTTAAATTAGTAAATCAGAATAGGACATCAGGCCTAGAGATTAGAATTGGCCTAGGCAACGTTTTTTTTTTTTTTTTTTTTTTTGCTTTTCCAGTTTGTGTGAACAATTTGGAAAATAAGAGGTGAGATGAGTAGAATTAACTTCAATTTGCAAGGGGGCAAATACATTGGTGTGAATAGGAAGAAAAAATCCGGAGGCAATGTGGAATTTTGGGAGGCCGGTCACTTGTTTCCTGCAAATTATCTTAATGCATTTGGGGGTGTTGTTTTGATCGCATTAGGTATTTGTAATTTTTCTAATTTTGTTCGTGTTCGAAGAATGACTTTTATCTAAGCTGCCGAAGCAATTTCCACGTATCATTACGTGGGCTGATGACCTGGCTAATTGTCCGTCCAGTGCTGGTTCGACTGAGGCAACCGAAACGGCGGGTGAGTGCATATGATAAAATTAGTGAAAGTACTTTTTAAAGATTTAGCCAGTTTGTCGCAACACGGCATTTATGCCATCGGAATTAATTGTGAAATCAGATTATTGGCCATAAACTCCACTCGGGTTTTGTGCTGCGTTACAAACGCTGTCATTACAAATATTAATTACAATGTGACACAGTTCAGAAGGAATTCTAATTGGCATTCAAGATTGAAATTGTTTTTATTGCCATTCAAGCAGTGTTAAACTTTTCCCGAAGCACTTTCTTTCAAAACCGTCAAATCTATTATTCGGGACAATGTACCGTGAATTTGCCGTAAGTGCGGTCGGAAACTAGGGTGCCTCTTTAGAAAATACCTACTAGTATATTGTTGGCCCGCCAGTGGAAGTTTCCTGACAATTCTAGAAGTAAATATTCTTGTTACTAATATATTGATTTCGTTTTCAGGTATTTGTGGATTAAATGTGGCACCATAGATGAGGATCAAGGATTCGTTACATCTCTCATTTGGTATGAAATTTAAACTATTATAATGTGTTATTACTAGGGATATAATGAACCTTATTGTGCCATTATGTTCTAAAATTTCTATAAGTTACTTCCTAATTGCATGCGTAAAATCATAATCTCTGGATGATTGAACTGGTCCAACAGCACATCAGTTTCTCTCTAGCAAGCTTTTTAAGTTAGTGATATGACATGACATTCTTTCTATATCAAAGCTTTAAATGTGAAGAAATTCAATTTTCTGAATGGACAAATTTAAGTTTTTGTTTCTCTTCCAAATAACAGTATGCAATAAAAAAAGTGTGAATGTTTACTTAGGAATTGGGAATCTGTCATTGAATTTATAGTCCCATTAAGAAAATAATTACTAGGGATAATATATCTAGGAGAGGCACTAGGAAATAATTTATAAATAGATAACCTGAAAAACATTTATTGAAGTGTGTTGTTAACAATGTTCAATTAGAACATGTTATTAGAACACAAAGGCTGTGCTTGTTTTTCTTCATTAAGAACTTGTATTGCATTCATATTTTTCCTGCTCTGTGAGACTTGATAAAGGGTTTGGGGCTTGGATGTAAGTCACAAAAGTTTTTGAACATCACATGATACAAATACTTTTATGGGTAGCAACTGCGTGTAAGGTGGGCCTGTGAGAAGCAAAATTTCTGTGCCCTTCTGAATGCTGAAGGGTCCTCAGTCTCTTGCAACTTGGTTCTCTCACACAGAAACACTATATGTTTGTGCGCTACTGTGTACATCAATTTCTTTGGCTTTTATAATCCAAGCTTGTTGCCACTTTTAGTTATAGATTCAATAAATTTTCTTACTGCTGTGCGCAACCACGCCACTGCCTACCACAGCTTCATTCAAACGCAAAACACCTGGGGTGAATTAATGCATCAGCAGACTAAACACATGCTGTACAGGGGCGTTGCAATAATTGCTTTTTCAAAGTTTTATATTGTTTCTTCATGAATACATATAGATTTTCACGTATTCAATATATGATTTTCACATAAGTGATTTTCACATATTCTCATATTCAATATATGTTTTGATTATATGTTTAGTGTTCAATACCTTCAGTGCCCTCTATTTAATGGTTAGGGCCCCTAATACTTATCTGTCTTCAGAGGAGCCACAAGAACAAAAAGAACTTCAGGTGTTTCAATTATTTGTGTATTCCTGCAGCTCCAAAACTCTTTTTCTATCAGAAAGAAAAATGGAGTTGGCCTTTTTGTATTAGGTGCTTCAATTGTAGAATTGGTATTTTGACATGAAATGTTGCCATGACTAAATGATTGTCATAGTAAATGGATAATTCTACAAATCTTTGTATCTATTCATAGAATTTCTAGAATGTTTTGAATGCAGGTGCATCTACAATGCATGTTTAAATGCATTTATATTAAGTAGTCATAATCCTTGTATGATAGTTGTATTCATACGTAGAAAAATTATAAGAATGCAAGAAAGATTGTAGAAAAGTTCAGTTATGAAAGAAATTATAAAAAAAATAATATTTTTTCAAAATATTAATGTCAAAAACTTGAGTTACAGGATAAGATAAATATAGATTGTTGAATTTTCAGCTTTTTTAATAAGATAATGCTAAATTGGGTTTGTACTTCTAGTTTCTGCAAAGATATTGGATTACAGGTTTTCTTTGAAATTTTATAAATTCATGACTGGTTCGGTTTTTGCTGGGGCCTGAAGTCGTTTTGTTCCGAGTGCTCTGACATACAAAAATTGAATTGTAATGTTTCATTTGTTCTTGTGTAAATAATGGTATCTGACGTTTCGTATTTTGTGAGAAAATACTATGTGAAATCATTGTTTACATGCAACAAATTTCACATGCCATAAGGCACAGGAGAATTATAATTACCAAGTTATCTGTCCTTTAAAGTACATGGAATATAGGGAGAGCTACACCTGTGAAAGCTAATATTGTGAATTTTGGTCAGAATGTTATACAACATTATTTACACTCAAATGCATTTAGGGGTGAGAAAACATGATCCTTAAATCAGACTTTATAGTTTTTATTTCTTTGTAGCTCTTATTTTCTACAGAAAGTTTTTAAATTTATTTCTAAAGTTTTATGGACCTAACTAATAAGTGTTTACTAGAAACAAGTTGCAGCACACAGGAGAATTACCATCTCCATCTGTTGTGTGTCCTTTAAAGTACTTGGAATATAGAAAGAGCTTTTGATTTTGGCCAAAAGTATCACACACCATTATTTACACTTAAATGCATTTAGAGATGAGGAAACATGGTTCTTAAATCAGACTTCACAATTTTTATTTCTGTTTAGTTATCTTTTGCTACAGAAACAGTTTCTTCCCCTTGTCTCACAAGTTTTATTGATCCAACTAAAAACTGAAAAGTTCATATTTGGGACATTTTAGTCATTCAGATTCAAACTGAGGAAAATTTAGTACAGATTTCAAATTGTTGCATGTTTTACAGCGTGTAACAAAATTGGTCTCTGCTTAACATCCTTATTGTTACCAACTGATTTCTAGCACAAATTATGAAAGTCAATAACTTCCGATATCTTCTTCTTCACTTTAATATTATTTTTGAAGTGCTTATAACACTAAAGGTAGGGGGAGAAGTTGATGTTTTATATGATTTTTCTTCAAAAGGTCAAATTTTTATAATAAGAAAAATTCTTGTCTGTGAAAGCAAACTTTTTGTACCATTTCTGACTTTAAAGTTCAACATTTTTTTGATCCACTCTTACAACTGTAAAATTGAAGAGAGGCCTTTTTTTTTTTTTTAATGAAATTGTGTTCGAATTTAGATCTTAAAATGATTTATACAGTTCTCCCCCAGAATCAAGCAATTGAGTGAAATCTTGCCAATTTTTAAAAAAAATTATTTGTATAAGTTTTTTATGCAGATAGAGCTAGATGGATTGATTCACATGACTTAAGCATTGTTTTGATTAAGACTTCTGGGTTTTCAAAATTTACTCATGTAATTTTTTTTAAAACATCTTGCCTTATGGTAATAGTTACATTACGGAATTGTATGTATTTGTAGATAAAATTCTTTGATCTCTTGAGAGGTTTCAAAATTGGCAATGTAACTTAAAGAAGGTGTTTTTAGGAGTTGTGCTATATTGCATTATAATTAAAACATTTTTCCAGTGTGTTTGTTACTTTGTCATGCATTATCTAAAAATAAATATATTTTTGGTTTCTTTGATTTAAAATTACTAATAATATTGATTAATTTTACTGTTTTTGGTACCTGTATATTGATGCAAGGAAATTTGAAATTGTGTCAGTTTTTTAAAATTTATGATTAAACAAGTTATATCACGTATACTTACAATTTTATATAATAGTATTTTAGTATATAATAGTATTTTGTTAATTGCATTGCTGAGGTTAGTTGCCGGTGCACAAAACCTATGTATCTCACTATTTTCAAAATATCCCGAATTTGCCAATATCATTTTCACAAAAACAACAGAAATTTTGTATAAAGGGCACATTATAGTTTAAATAGCATTCTCTCAAACCAAGGTTTACAATTTTTCTTAATTGAGCCAATGGAGAAGAATGTATGTTGAACCACTTTTCCTAGGATGTTACAATGTCTGAATGAAATTTACTGTTTGGTGAAAATGCTAAGGATTTACTTCATTAATAATAATAATAATAATATTTTATTGTCGTTAGGCTGTACAGCAATTGACAAAGTCAGGCATGGATACAAAAGTGCAAAAAACAAATTACAGACTATAGAGAATGAACCGTGTGTTATGAACACTTAAAGGTACTACGATGGATACAGTAGTGCTTAGAGTAAATTACAAACTAAGAAAACGAATAACACAAGACAGTGCAAAACACACACTCCATGTGAATCAACTACACAATGAGCAAGGACAAGATGCCAGACAATCAAAATGCAGTGCCCATCAAATGTCAGTGCAATGCTTCACATTCTAGATATTCGTGTATGGAGTAAAAAGGAGTATTAACTAATATATTGTACAACTTACTTTTAAATAAATTTAAAGGTAGATCTATTATTTCATGTGGAAGTTTATTAAACAATTTCAAGTCAATAACCTCATAGCTGTTTAGTGTCTTTGAAAGTCTTTGGAAAGGTATATCCATACGCTTACTGTTCCTTGTATTATGGCAGTGAATTTCTTCTCTAAGTAGTTGATCTGACAAATTACTCTTCACATACAGCAAAACATGATAAATGTAGAGATTAATAACGGTCAAACATTGAACCCTAATAAAAAGTGGTCTACAGTGATCTAACTTATGGGCGTCAGAAATAATTCTTATAACTTTTTTTTGTAGCATCAGAATTTTATTAATGTTACTACTATTTCCCCAGAGCAAAATTCCATAAGAAATTATACTTTGAAAAAAAGCAAAGTAAGCAGATCTTAAATAATTCAAAGGTATATGCCTTTTCAGACTTCTTATTGACTTTTATTCCATCACAATCTGACAACAGATATATTGAACCAATATTCTGAGGACTGAAAAATCTAAAAACAAAATTTTGCTCTTGTTTGAAAATGCTAAAGACTACCACCACTGGACTTGGGTGTGTTGGATAAATAATTTTGGATGAAATTTTTATTGGATTGAAAACTTTGGATGAACATTCCAGAAACTAAGAAAGCTATCCAGAAATCCTGCTAGAATTTTCTCCTTATTGGAATAAAGCATTATTTTCAACAATAAAGTGACAATTGTTTTACAATTACAAAATATTAGTTACTGAGAGTGCTTCTTCAAGATGTACTGTGGCAATTATGACCCTAAAATCAATTTCAAAGTTAAGATCTTGTTGAACTGAAGGACAAAACGGACAGGTGGACTTGTGTGTATGCTTAGAAAGAGTATCAATAGTTAGCTTATTTTGTAATACTTTTCATCTTGTATCTAAGTTTTGGGTTTATGAGTCAAGTGTATTCCTTCCCAAAAATTTAAAGATGTAAATATTCAGGTAAAGAAGAAATCAAACTTAGACAAACTAAAAACAAATGAATCATAGTCAAATCAAATGTTTTATGTTCAGTCAAGAGTTTTAAAAAAGGAGTTAGAAGATGTTACAATATTTTAATACAAAGAAATTGAAATATAACTAAAGTACTTCTTTGGTCTTGCATTTAGTGATGGTTTTATGTATTAAGGCCTATGAAATGTTTATTGTTATAAATATTGACTAGAATATCAATGAAAGGAATTGAAATTATTATGTTCTTATAATTACTCCCCCAAATAATGTATTTTAGAAAACATATTTGAAAAGTGAATTTATTTTTCTACCAGCAGACAAAAATTAATTTATTTAAAAAATTGATACTCCTTTGTCAGCTATAACATCTGAAACAATTTTAAATCTCGAGTGAGTGGAAGGTAAAGTAATTCAATGATTTCAGTTCAGATAAAACAAAAAAAATGAGTGAAGTGAAATAGCCTCTGATAATTGTCAATGATGTCAATTTGTTGAGTATTGGTTTTTGTTTGCAAGACAGTTTCCAAACCAGTGGAATCTGCATTACTAATTTTCATTACATGAAGAAATTCAAAGAAAACCATGCAGCTTCTAGCCATATGGGAGGTGTCTGTGATTAGATTTGCAGAAACTTTGGTATGGAACACAATTTCAATTTTGACTGAAAAATGCCTATTCTAATACTGTGCGTTCAGACTGAATTCACTTACTCAATGCATCACCATTTTCGACAGTGGACATCATGTGACATGAAGGCTCTGCTTGTTATTAAATATTTGCTATTCACTTACTGCATTATGGAACAGCAGGGTTTTTGATGTTCTTGGTATATAAAGAACTATTGTACTGTATTATTGCACTTTGTGAACATTTTTTAAAAACATTTAATTATTGCTGTTTTCTGAGAGATATTTTTTTTGTGTTTTTTAAGCAATGTTAGCCTCTAGTTTTTAACTATTTCAAAATTTGAAACATCTTCAATTTAGATCAGTGGATTTAAACTATTATCTGAAAAATCATTATTTTTTATTCTGTTGCTTTAATTTTTGGTTTTGATTTGTATTGTGCAGGTAACCAGCATTCATCAGTTCAGCTTTCCAAAATGCTATTGAGAAGCAGATTAAACAAGAATTCAACGTCTGCTTTCGGAGTAAAACAAGAAAGACGGAAACAGCAACAATTGTTAAGTTGTTTAGGTTAGTAATATTTGGTATAAAGTAAGTGTGTTCTGGGTAAACAAAATAGCTGAATTCTGTCTCAAAATTTTATTTATAAAAATATATATTAGCTTATTTAGAATTGCATTCTGTCATTTAAAAAAAGAATTGCAGGATGTTAGAGCTGAACTATGTTCTTTTATAGAGAAAGGATGACGTTGCTGTTTAGAACAAGCCTTTCTCTATGGTTCCTGATTTTGCGGTAAGCCTGAAGATATCTTCTGGCTCACGGTGGGTGATCTTTCAGTTTCTTTGGTGTTCCAATTCCCTTGGGGTCTTTTTATGTTCCTTTATCTTAAATGTTTGTATTTTTAGAGAAGCTTTTGGTATTCCTCCCTCCTCTTTTCTGTTGATTTATTCTAGCCAGTTATTTTTTTACCTTTACTTTGTTATTTTTTTGTATCTTGTCTTGCTACCAAGGAGATGTCTTCATGTCTCAGAAACCTTACATGTACTGAACTGGCTATCTCTGTTTCAAGATCATGTTTCTGATCCATTTAGTAACATTGGCTTGGCTGTCATGTATTTAATTTCTTTTTTTTTTTAGTATCGTATGTAATGTCTCTTCAATAATGCCTCTTAATTAATTCATTTATTCTTTCGGATTTCAATAATTATTGTTCCAAAAATGGAACAACACGTCCTATATCTAATAATCTGAAATATTTTTAAGATGAAGAGTAATGAAATTAAATTAAGAGAATTTAATAATCTTAAATAATGGAATACTGATACTGTTCTCTTTATTTCCCCTTCACAGCCAATCTTTTGTAGTCTTTGTTCTGATTCTTGGAAGACTCAGTGCAGGTTTTCTCTGAGATTTTTAGGTCCTCCTTCATTTTTAGGTCCTCTCTCAATCATTGTGTTTATTTTCTAAGCTGTGTTAACAAATTTTCGTACAGAATATGTAGTTAGATACCTTCATTTAACATTAACATCAGCCAAAGGTTTTCATTAAATATCATAATCACTATTGAATGCAATTATTGTTAAATTTCAGTAACAAATTAATATAATTTAATTTCATTGCACTTTTGGAAGAGCTCACCTTCATGGTAAACCGCTTGGAACATCTTAGTGGGAAGACTTTTCAGGCTTCGTACATTGAATGGTGTGTAAAAATTATTGGAATTCTATTAAAAAGCAGGTACTTGGATGTTAAAATATTTGTGTCTGTGCTTTTGGGTTACTAAACCATGTAAAATGGTCTTCCTTCTAGATCTCCTACAAAGATGTTACAGGGGTTTATAAGATGGATAGGGAAACTATTTTAGGATTCTTGTACTAATTTATCTCAGTTTGTTTATTGCATTGCAATTTGGTTGTTGGTCAAGTTTTATTAAAAAGAATAAAAATTGATGAATAATTGTTAGTTTGTGTTATTTAAGCATTTTGTAGAAGCTATTTAGTGTGAGACGTTGTGTCAAAGCTACAAAAACTATATGTTGAGATTTTGATGGTAATACACGTTTTGGGGGACCCTGATTCTGAAGAAGAGTTTGAAAAAGTTTTATATTTTCATATCTATGTGTAAATATCTTTAGCACCTAAACCATACACAGTATTTTCATCAATAGGGATATTCCCCTATTAATCTCACTGACATTGGCAATTGATCTTAGATTGGGGTAATTTACATAAAGCCTCTTCAACATTTTCAAAATTTTCTCAAAAACAGCTCAAAACTCACATACAGCAAAGTTGGCTCATAAAAATGGTTCAGATATGATTTCCATTGAAACTTCAAACTAAACTAAAATTATGAACAAATGACAGCAAATGAGCATTTATTCTATTAATTTTAATCTATTATGAAAATGTATTACTTCAATAAGAGTAAGCAGTATAGAATATTAGTTCTCATCATAGCTACCCTATCTCAATGAAAATACCTCAAAACTTTCTCTGAAATATATCATTAATGGCTTATCCATTCTTTTTACTTTCCCGTATACGTACATATATACAAAGTTATATAATGAAAGTTATGTAATGCTGCTGAAAATTGATTTCGGAATTTCAATGGCAGTACATATTTTGGGGTCCCCCGATACCAAAAAATTGTTTTTTTTAAATCGTTTGTCTGTCGTCTGTGAACATAACTAACACCTAAACTACATTTAGAATTTTTCCAAATTGAATCTTTGATCTGCCCTCTTTCAAAGCTCTGTGGTTTTGAAAAACTATCATTAATTTTTGGGGACACTTTACTTGAAGCTCTGGGACATTATCAAAATTTTCTCGAAAATGGCTTCAAATTTTTTCTTTAAATTTCTTGTAAGAATAGAGTGAAATACATTTATAAAGGTGGCATAGGTCCGATTTTCACTGTTAACTCTGAATTTTCAAAAGTTGCAAAAGATTGACATTTTTTCGGTGTCTTCCTACAACTGCAAAATTGAAGGTAGAAATTTTTCTTTCAAATGAAATTTGTTCTCTAGAATTAGTTATTTTATTTAGGTCATGTATTATCTTGAAAAGTTATTAGTTTTTGCAAAATATTGTGTGAAATATGTGCAGTATTAAAAAATATCAAAAACAAGAATTTCTTAAAAATGGCTTCACATTTTTCTTTAAACATTTGGAATAATTTACTGCATACAGTGATATAAATCATATAAATACAGTGAAACCTCTATATAACGATTTTTAAGGGACCATGAATTCTGAACACTTTATAGAGGAAAGCACTATAAAGAGGAAGACTGTGAATACAGGCTTTTGGACGGGACCGGTAAAAATTGACATAACACAGAGGAAAACATTATGTAGAGGAACATTATATAGAAGTTTCACTGTAAATATATGATCATTTTGCTCTATTATTTTCTTTTTTCAGAATTAAAAAAACAATTTTTTTTACATTGTCTCACATTATTGTTATCCACATTAGCTGAGATTTGTTCTAATTTTTGCATTTATCAGTACATGGGTCTTAAATAATGTCACATAAAGTTCCTCGAAAACTCAAAAGTTTTCAGTGAAAATGAGCTCAAATTTCTGCATTTTCTGAAATGCACAAATATCATTTTACCAAAAACTGCTCCAAATTTTTTCTTCTTTAGTAGAGGTAGTGCTATATGTGCTGTTTAAGATGACATAAAAGCCACGTTGCTGTATTCTGGATTTTCAAAAATTATGGAAATTTAATTTTTTGAAACGTCTCTCTCCCTTTTATTATTCACATATCCAGTGATTTGTGTACATTATTGCATTTGTGAGTGGAAGTGGTTTCTAAATGTCTTCCAATGAAGTTTCTTGAAAGCTCAAAAGTTTTCTGTGAAAAAGAGCCAATTTCGCATTTATAGTAATGCTTAAACACCATTTTCTTAAAAACCGCTCCAATTTGTGCCACAAAAATGTTCATATAGAAAGGGGTTTTACTCTTCTTTAATAGTCCTAAAGTAATATTGATTTTAGTATTATGAAAATAAATGAATACATAATAAAAAAATCTACTTTGGATGGTGACAGAAGCTGGCAAGGTACGTGGCAAAACCAACTAGTGGTGCTACCGAATGGCACAGACTTT
This sequence comes from Acheta domesticus, assembly GCA_031308135.1. Classification (NCBI taxonomy): domain Eukaryota; kingdom Metazoa; phylum Arthropoda; class Insecta; order Orthoptera; family Gryllidae; genus Acheta; species Acheta domesticus. The sequence continues at coordinate 40,070,833 of JAHLJT010004567.1, read as the reverse complement.
CCCATATTAGTTTTCTATTTCCATTGGTTTCGGCTAGCTATTCGGACTTGCCACATCCTCTTGCCAGCAGCCACCTATCGCCACCCAAAGAATGTTTTTTTGACATTTTCTTAATTTTTGGTTTCCAAATAGTAGAATGGAAATATTATTTTAAGAATATTAAAGAACACTAAAAGCTCATCCAAAATAGCAATTTTCTTTGAAAAATTTGGAGTCTTTTTAAGAAAATTGCATTTAAGTGCTACTCTAAATTCGAAATTTGAAGCTCTTTTTCTCAAAAAAATTTTGAGTTTTTGAAAAACTTAATGTGAAGTCATTTGAAGCACTATAGTGCTTCAAATATAATAGGGTTTACTAATTGCTGGAAATGTGCATATTAACAATTCCAGAGATCTTTCAAAAAAATTACATTTTTGTAATTATTGAAACAACTACAACCCAAAATTAACTTTACACCATATTAAAGAGTGCAATTAGCACTATCCATTGGAAAAGTTTGAAGAAAAAATATGGAGACATTTATGAGAAAATGGCTCCAAATGGCTTGAGCATTTCTGATAATGCGGAATTTTGAGCTCATTTTAACATAAAATTGTTGAGTTTTCGAGAAACTGTATATGACATTATTTAAAGCACATGTACTCGTTACTGCACTAATGTAAATATTAACGACGTGAGAGGGAAGTAAAAAAATTGAATTTTTGTAATTTTTGGAAAAACAAAAGAATAGTGCAATGTGATGTTCACACCATCTCTTAGAGTACATTCGGCACTATCCTACCAAAAGTTAAAAAAGAAATTTGGAGCCATTTTTGAGAAAATCTTGTTTTTGTTACTTTTTAAAATTGCACATATTGTATGTAATATTACACAAAAACTACTATAATTTTCAAAAACATGTGTTTGACCTTAATGAAGGCACTACATATGGGCAACAAATTTCATTTGAAGGAAAAATCTCTATCTTCAATTTTGTAGTTGTAGGAAAACACCGAAAAAAATTCAACTTTTGCAATTTGGTAACCATGGTAACCGAGAAAATTGGACCTATTCCACCGTTATAAGTGTAATTTATTCTATTCTTACAAGAAATTTGAAGAAACAATTTGGGACCTTTTTTTAAAAAATTTTGAAAATATCTGGGGGCTTCATATAAAATAACCCCCAAAATTAATATTTTTCAGAATCTCAGAGCTTCAACTCAGGTGAGATCGACAGGGGTTTCTTGAATTTGGACAAAATCCTATATATAGTTTAGGTGCTAGTGTTGTTCGCATTCACCAGACAGGTGGACAGTGTTTTGAAAAAATCACTTTTTTGGTATCAGGGCCCCCAAAATGTGTATTTCCGTTGAAATCTCAAAATTGATTTTTTGCAGCATTACATAACTTTCCTTATGCTATGTATATTCCTCCAAATATATGAATTAATACTTGAAAGTAAAAAGCTAGCCCAGACCAAAGAAATTAGAAAAATAACCAGTAAGAGAGTCTGTGCCATTCTGGAGCATCACAAGTTGTACTCATCTAATTTTTGTTTCATCTGGTTTTTATCTATTACATTAATATCTTGTACTGTTGGCTTCAGATTTTTCACCCTGTGAATTGTAATGTAAAAGTTTGACATTAAATGTGCTGTAAGAATTGTTTGGAAGCATTTGACCCATCAAGTGATTTATCTGCAGTGAAGTTGACCCAGTGAACAATACCGTCTGCATTATTGAAACTAGTCTTGAATTTTTCTGATCTTTCGTGTTCTTGTTTTAGATTCTATGCTTGTCTCTTCCTTGTGTATATTTCAAAATTGATTATTATTAAATCTGGCTTTGTGCTTTTGAATTGAATCTTCTATGGTGACACAGATGCGAAAAAATTGTTTTTCTTTTGTCTGGATTTTTGAATTTTGCACCACTCCATAATTAATCCATCCTAAAGATAACTAACCAAGTCCAACGGTCCAGCCAAATATTTTCATCATTCACACTGAAGCATATATTAATTGGTGTACCCGCTTGAAGACAAGTATATAGTGATTGTAAGGAGCAGTATTTGGATACACCTATCTTCTCTCCAATCTTTGGACATGCTTTTTGAACTGCTGAAAAATTTCACCAAGTTTTAAAATTGGCATTGCCTTTTCTTTTTCCCCTTCTTGTCCACCCTTATTATAATGACAACCTTCAAATGAGTATAAGCAAGCGAGACATCATCTAATGCACAGTATTTTATGATAGCATGCACTATTGTTTGGGTAAGGGCTGTTTTTTCTTTTGTAACCATTTTCAACATCTCAGTGAAAAGCGACTTGACAATATGGAAAACTATAGTAGTGTGCTTTCTTGGATTTCCTGGTAAAATTCATTTAGCTTTTGCCATAATGTTGAAGAGAGATTGATTCTTAAATGCCTTACTTAGTGACTCTGGAGACTTTGAAGCCTTAAGTTTATCTAGTGGTTTAACCTTTTTTTTATTGTGTTCCTGATTTGTTTTCTCTTATGTTCAATTTTTTCATGTTCCTTCAGTTCCATTGTTTAATTTTCTTTCTTTCTTACTAAATTCAGTATAATTTTTTCTTCCGTTTTTCTTTTTGTATGCACTTTCTTTCAGCTGCTGTTTTATTCATACTGATGTCACATTACAAGAAGAGACTTGTGAGATCTTCACATCGGTATAATATACTCTTTGAAATTAAGTAGTAGGAGGATTCAACAAGCTTCCTGAAACTTATTTTGGCAGCCAAAATAGTGTACTTCAACCAGACATTATAGCATGAAAGTACCATGAATTATAAAACTTTACTTATTAAAAAGCTTATCTTAAAGCTATTATTTTGAAAAACTTCACAAAATCATATACATCAGTGAGGAATAGACACCCTAGTATTTTTATGTTATTACATTTTTTAATGAATGACTTTTAACTGTTCTAATGCTGACTGCAAACAATGTACACTACATCAGTTAAAGGCAATTCTAGACAAATTTAACACCTACTTTCTATTGAAACTAACTACTGATAGCACTAATTGTTAACTTTAAAATGTGCGTGTATTATTAAACTTGCATTCAAAATGATTGTAAAAAACTTTTAAATATGTCGTGACTTTTTTTGCCTGGATCAAGACATAAAAATTATTGGGAGAAAGATGATAGATCAGATAATGAGATAACATATAGGCCTAATTGACTTTTATCCAACTTGTGACATTTTCAAGAAATCCCTGTCAAATAATCTAGGGTAATGATGAAGCTTGGAAAACTTGTATCTGTCTTGCCGGGGAGTAAAAATAAGTCAAAAAAGTCAAACTTCTAATTTTTGTTTGAATGAATTTTACAGAACATACACTATACATCATTCTAAAAGAATAAGTGTAATTGTAATAATTATGTTAGTTTGAACCAAACAGTAAAAGAAGAACCAAGAACTGGCCTGAATTCCAAACTACAGTTATCTTTGCTGAAAAATAGCTATTATTATTATTGACTCTCACTCTCTAGCATAATGGATATACTATTATTTACATAATTGTAGCAGGAGTCCCAATAGTAGTCTAATTACAGCCAGGTTACAAAGGGAAGATGTCAGTAGCAGCTGGGGCTCTAATAGTTGCCAGGCTTATGAAACCACAATGAAGAATGATACTTTTCTGTATCCAACAATCATAATTCAATGATTGCTTTTTTGATAGGGTACTTCTACTAATAACACGGATAAACACGGATATTGGATATTAAGGTTCATTTCATGAGCAAGTGTACTCATAAAACTACCCGCACAGATTGTGAAAATAATAATTGAGTAAGAGTAAAGCAATCATTTTTGCAAGGCTTGTAGAAGATTCTAAGAAAGGTTTAAATAAAGTATTTTAATAGTTTCTCAAAGACTATTAAATGCTGGATAAAGAGGAATTCATATGCTAATAAATTTTATTTTAAGTTTTTCAGATATTTGAATTAATGTAAATGTGAATTATTGTTGATAATTGCATCTAATTGCCATAGTGGACGTGCATTTGCATGGGCTATTGTATATCTCTTTTTATCTATTTAATTTAATGTTTTAATGGTCTTTTGTTGTTTCAAAATTGCAAGTCTTCACGCGATATTGTATATTGAGTGCTAGAGTTTCTTTGTAATTATATCATTTACTTTAACATAAGTAATCAGTCGTTTATATTCTTTTTTAAAAATAATTAGTAATATTAAATAGTTTTCTCGTATATACATTGGAGCCTGAAGATGGGGAAAAATTCACATGCGGCTAACTATGATTGACCAAGAATTAAAACTTTGTACATTCTGTGGATTTATTCAAACATTTTTGTTTGTTTATAATCTGGTGTCTGTCAAAGTGAACTCTGTGGCCAGAACCCATTTAATTTGTGAGAAGTGATATGACCGGTAATTTTGTGTTTTATGTATAATTGCACCAAACGTTCAATTTTCATTATCATACTAGTTAAAATATTGTTGGAATTGGTGTAATAATGTGTTTTGCTTCATGAGGTTTAGATTCTTTATTGAAGAAATATTGGGGGGAATTTGTTGAAATATTTGTTACAGTGTAGTTTCTTTGAGTAGGCTTTTATTAGGACAATTTTATGTTGTTAGATACATTGTTTTTAATTATGGAGTGAATGGTGAGCTCGAATGGGTAACCTTCCTTGTTCTTTCATGGCTAAACTTTTGATCTGCATATCTCTTTTGATTTTGTTCTAAGGATTTGTATTCTCAGTGTGGATTTGTGGACCATATTTTTTCATTTTGAACTCTAATAAAAATTGTATTGGATTTTGAATTTTATTCAGAGTGAATCCATCAGAAGATTTTAAAATGAAAAAAGAAAGAAAATGTTGATTATTGGATATGTATAAATATGTATAACTGGATAGCAAGAAGTGATTTTCAAGAAATAGAGAAGCAGAAATTAATTGTTGGTGTCTTCATTTACTTAACTCATCAAACATTTTAATGTTATAGAACTTAAAATTAAACACATTCAATTTGTAATGGAATGTGCAAATTCTGTCAAACCGTTTGTTTTTCTTTGGATTATAGTGGATAACGGTTGCATTTGCTTTTATTTCTTTGGCATATTTACTTCTTCCTCATTATTGTCACCAAACCCATCTTCTTGAAGCAATTTGATTGCAATAAGACTATTCAGATCTGATGTTCACTATTCACAGTAGTGTGCTTCATTGTAACTCTGTCTTTCCATAAATCATTTTGGATTTGCTTTGCTATCATGACCTCCTCCACTCCTTGTTTCCGTGCTCATCTGGAAATATATATTTCTTCCTTTCCAATATGTCTTTCCTCTCTTCTGGTGTTCTGCAAGATGAATTTTGTCCAACTTTTATTATCTACGCGTATCACATGTCACATCATTTGTCTCCTCTTTATTTCATTGAAGATTGGCTTTTCCATTTTCATTTTGTTCCTTATGTCATTATTTCTTTTTTCTTTCAAGTCTGCTGTATCCTCAGAGGGTGGGAAATCATGAGGTAGATCCTTCTCCATTCAAGCCTCTTGAGAACATGTTTGGAGCATTTGGTGTAGTTTAAATATATCATACCTAAGCAGTTTAGCTGGTATGTGTTTTTGCAGTTCACCAGGTGGTTTTTATTTTTTCATTTCATCAAAACACATGAAAAGAACCTGATTGCTCATCCTAAACAAGAGTAAACAGCATTTTGAAGGACTGTTCTTAGAAGATGAAATGTTAAAATAGCTTAATACTCTACGAAAATTTGAGTATTTTGATCCATTGCTGATGTTTTACTACCAAGAGTAATATTACTTAAGGCAATGTCAAACCTGTTGTAGAAGTGAAATGAACTTCAAATACAAATTACTTCAGATACCAATAAGTGCTACTAGAAAAATGGAGTGAAACTGTATTTTAACTTTGCTTTGTCACATGATCAGTGAGTTTGTTCATAATAAGAGAAAAAATGAATACATATTAATCTTTGGATCTTCTACCTATACACCAGATCACTTCACTAAGAAGTGAGTGAATGGCTTGTATATATTTATTATATTATCAGTTTGAAGAGAAATAAATGTTAAATTAGAATGTTAAAGAAGTCTAGAATGTCAAAGATGAACAACTTTGTAAATAAACATTTTCTTGCCATAAAGAGGTCTACTTTGTATACCTTGCAAAGCATTCCCCTTTCTCTCCTTGGTCATTCAATATTAAGAACTTTTATAAATATGAAATTGGTTTTTCAGTATAAATGTTATTTCGTAATTTTTACCCTTTAAATTAAGTTATAGAACAATAAAATTTCAAAACTAATTCATTTTCTTAAAAAAAATAATCATGGAATGCTTTTCCAGATGCCGCATTGTTACAGAATGAACTTGAAGGCCAGAAAGTAGAAACAGGTTTACATAGATAAAGATCTAGTCAAACTCGTAAAGTTGACTTTAGAAAAGAAGGAAAAAAACTGTCTGTTCCTGCTGGTCCAAAGTGTTAGATCGTAAGATGTGAAAAACATTGGTGGTAACATTTAGAGATAATGAGTCTAACCACACAGGAGAAAGGAGTGATTTCTTCATTAAAATGTCATTGTGGAGCCTACAGAAGATCTAAATTAATTTTGTAACCATGACATCAGTTCTGGTTCAGAAACATTCAGTGACTTGGAAGATGGGCTCAGCAGCCAAATAGAAAAATGGTAAGAATCATAAATTAACAACACATTGAGGATAATCGTCTCTGATCCAAGCATATTATAAAATTTTACAGTCAATTCTTAAGCTGTGTGATGTGACCATGTCCTTACGTAACTTTAGAGGAAAAACAAAACAATGGGAAATTTCAAAGATGATTGTAAAGAAGAAAAAGTTTCTTACTTTCTTAAGTACTCATGGGGATGAATTTTAATAAAATAAAGGTATGAAGCTGATTTTCTCAGAGAAATCTAAAATATGGTCTAAATTAAAAACCATTTGTAGTGTAACTCTAGTTTACAGTAGTAGTTAGACTTCCCTAATATCTGATATAATTATTAGTAAGCATTTTTAGTTTCCCAGTTTTCATTGTTTTCATAATTTGTTAAGTTTGATGTTTTACTTCTTTTGTGAGATATTAGTTAATTGATTATTTTATATGCTTATTTTGACTGTGAGGCTCAATTATTTCGCTGATTTATCAATTATTTCCCTGATCGCATATCAATTATTTCCTTGATTTATCATGGGATATGCAGGATCTTCATCTTAACTCACAACTCGTGTCTGGAAATAGCACCTCTTGTTTTGGCAATTTGGCAACACATGAAATATCTTTGGCATCCTATTCACTTTTAGGGTTCCCCAATCACATGCCCTCAGGTTCTGGGCTAAGAGAATGTGGCTAATTTTAGTTGGAAGAAAGGAAAAGCACTTATTCTATCCTTGTTTATCTTCAACATACTGCAGTCACTACACTGAAAGAGTAAATGCCTGTCTCTTGGCAAAATGGTAGCCACTGTGAGCATTTACTTGAAAGGCAATTTTTTTGGTCATTTTAAGGAATTTATATTTGATTATTTTTTATTAATTGTTTCCAGTAATACTTATTTACTTTTTAGCAATCATTATTTCCAGTACTACATATTTATATTTTATTAATATTTTTAATCAATATATTGACATTTTCTTATTTGTTTAACTAGCTGCTACCTGGCACATTGCTGCCGCAGAAGAAATAATTGAGGAAATATTCCTTCCCCCTTCTCTTTTTTTCTCCTCTTATTCTCCCCCTCTGTCTTTTTCTCCTTCTCTCATTTCCCCAATCTGTCTCTCTTTTACCCCTCTGTGTCTGTTTTCCACCCTCTGTGTCTCTTTTCCCCCTGTGTGTCTCTTTTCCCCCTCTGTGTCTTTTTCCCCCTCTGTCTCTTTTTCCCCTCTGTTTCTTTTCCCCCCTGTCTCTCTTTTCCCCCTCTGTTTCTTCTTACCCTCTGTGTCTCTTCTTTCTCTCTGTCTCTCTTTTCCCTCACTCTCTGACTCCCTTTTTCACTCTCTCTTTCTTTTCCTGCTCTTTCCCCTCTATTTCGTTCTCTCTCTCTGTTTTCCATCCTCTGTTTCCCCCTCTCTTTGTCCCTCTTTCTCTCTTTCCCTCTCCTCTCATCAATTTGCACTGCCTGCTCCTTGTGTTCTCCTCGACCTCACCCCCACGGCAACGCCTAGCATCAATGAAGCTCACATGAATTGGGAATTGCATTTAACTGAAGCGCCATCATGTGCAGTAGCGCCATTTAGTGTAGTTACAATAATTCTATTTTGTCTATGTTCTTCCCTCAAGTGCAAGCAATAAGTTGACAAAGTTTTATCGCAATCGGGTGCATGTTATGGCAGCGCATTAAGCACAAACCAAAAAAAACACTGATTTTTATATATTGGATTAATTTTCTGTAAATTTTTTTTGTGAATTTTTCCGCTATTTTAATAGTTATTCTTCTATTCGGGGTGGAGATGAATTCAACAAATCGGAGATAATTAAAATTGGTCCAGTTGTTCTTGAGTTACAAATGCTTAAATTAACCCGACTTTGTTTTATTTACTTATAATCTAAGTCTTTGATTCTGCATGTTTTTGAGCAGGTGGGGTAATATTGAGAAGTGCTTGACCAGCAAAAATGTAAAAGAATGTTCAAGAAGATCTATGTGAAAATACTGTGTAGATTACTGTGTGAAAAACATTTCATTGAGGCCATTTCAAAATTTTAGTTTTTAATGCCCTAGATGCCAGCCACAATTGTCAAAAGAGGTCAAATGCACACAGTTGTCAAATTGCCAAAACAAGAACAATTGTGCTAGTGGTGTATCTTCAAAGAGTGGATTCTTAAAGATTAGGGAAACAGTTTTATTGGAGTTTTTGAATTTGTTTTAGTTCCTGTAGAACCTTTCGTGATTCTTTTTATAGAGATTGTTGGGTATTTGCTTTGATAATAATGTTTGTGTCATCTGCAAATATAACTTTTTTGTTGTAGAGACGGGTGTATGTGATGTATAAAAGAAATAGTATAAGTTGTAGGATTGATCTTTGTGATACTCTTAAATTTATTGTTCACATTGTAATTTATCATTTGATTGGAAAAAATGGGTTGAAATTTTTTTCTCTCTGACAAGCAGGATTGTGACTGACAATGATTTGAAAAGCAAAATTTGACCCCATTGATGTCTCCAATTCCCAAAGTTTTAGGTTTCGATAACAGTATGTGATGGTCAATAATATTGAATGCTGTTGATAAATCTAGCAACAAACCAATAGGAATTTCTTTCTGATCTAGAGCAACAAGCTTGTCATTTACAAAAGGGGAAGGTAGCTGTGTCTGTAGATCTGTCATATCTGAATCCATGTTGAGACCATGCCAATATGTTATTTGAATTGAGAAACTTTTTGAGTCTTATTAAAAAGTTTTTCTAGAATTTTTGGAAATTTAGATACCAAGGATATTGGTCTACAATTCATGAGGTAAAGAGAGTTGCCTTTTTTTGAATACCAACTTAACTTTCCCTTTTTTGTGAATTTCTGGGAAGATACCTGTTTTAAGGAGAGGTTACAAATGTGAATGAGCAGTTCTTTCATGTATGTTGCGGTATGTTTAACGAATGTGTCGGGGATATTATTCAGTCCGGCAGAGAATTTGTTTTTCATTTGATTTATGATTTGTGGTGTTTCTGAGGGTGCACATATTTGATGATGTTCACGTATTTGACTTCATATTTATATTATTTTGAGTTTTGTTATATTAATTTTTCTTCGGTTTTTGAGAAATATTTATTGAATTTGTTTGATGCTTCATGTGTGTTGCGCAGAATATTATTTTTGTAATTAAGTTCAAGATCCTTTTGTTACTATTTTCTTTTTTTAGAGTATTTTTTCCAATGTTTTACAATGCTTTTGTTTTATTTTGTGCTTTGGCTATGTGTTTACAAATCATTATTAGTTTTTTCTTTCTTCAGGAAACTTATATATGGTTTGTAGTAAGCAATAAAATCAGAAGTACATTTGCTGTGAAGGATTGTTTCATGCATATTGTTATATTTTGATTTCTTGGGTTATTTGTGATTTGTTTTTTTACTTCTTTTTTTTCTTCTTTATTTTCTGTGGGGAAATGGTATTGAAATACCTTTGGAACGTGTTTATGAAAAGGTTAAATTTGGCATTTGTGTTTGTTACCTAGTCCACCTCATTCCAGTTTTCTGAACTTAAGAGAGAATTAAAAATGTCTAGGTTTTCTGGGGAGAAATTTTAGGTTTCTCTCTGAAGTGTTTCCTTAATAATTTTTATGTCCATTTCAAGCTTGAGACTTTGGGTTGTGTGGTCACTAATGTTTGTGAATGTAACAACTGAAGAGCTGCAATCATTTGTATTCTTTTATTATTTGGTCAACGGCAGTACTACTTTTTTATGATTAAGCTGCTGGATTTTTGCCTATTTGCCTATTTTTTCCCTTCAGTGGAAAACACAATCTTGTAGGTTACTTTTTCATTTTGAGGCAATAGAAGCATTAGAGGAAAATTTTATAGTGCCTATAAATGCCTAAATGTTTGCCTATTCTTGTATTTATTTATCAAAATGCAATTATCTTTAATAAACAATTTAAACAATTGTACTTTCTTTTCGTTTTTATCCTGCAGAGTACATAACAATCTAACAGTGGCATAGTTAGAGGAGGGGGCAGGGGGGTGGTCAGCCCTGGTTGTCACCATTTTAGGGGTGACACCAATTAGAACATTTTGTAGTTGAAATGATATAATTATTTATTTGCCGTTGTGGGTGGCTGAGATCACTAAGTCAGTAGTGCTGTGGTGAGCTGGGGCCGAAGAATCGCGAGTTGATCATGGTTGTATTTGTGTTCGTCTTTTCACCCCTCATCATCACTGTATCACTGAATGGGATCTTAATTGGCTAATTAAAAGAAAAAAATATTTAAAAATTATATTTGAAGAATTTTGAATTGCATACGGTTTTTTATATATTATAAATAAATGTCAGGTGCAAATAAACTTTTATTTTTATTACATAATATATAAACTGTTCAGGAACATTTTTATTTTTAATTTATGGTGGGAGGGTGATACTATTAGTTTTGCCCTGGGTGACATCAATTGAAGCTACGCCACTGCAATCTTAACAACTATCAATAAATCTATCCATTTTACTACCACCACTAATGCAATCAAATTATTTATTACTTCAAATTTTTAATTGTTTTTTCTTTAAAAATACTACAATTTTTTTCATAAAACTTTCTCCTCATATGAATCAAAGGATTGGTACCGGTTCCATTCTTTGCAAACACTATTTTTGAAAATTACAAAAAGCTTACATTGCAAAATGAATTCAGAGACTTTTATCTTCATTGAAGTCTGTTCAAAAAAATCAGATCTTAAAAAAAAGTCATGTACATTTTTTTAAAACAAATGTTGTTTTGCAGAACTTCTGCTTGAAATTAATGCAGATAATTTTTTAAAAAATTTAATACAAATAATTTTTTAAAAACCCACTACAAAATTTTGCTCCATTTTTTCTCAATTTTTTCTCATGGATAGAAAAAAGGACTCTTAAAATAATGTCTCAGGTCTTCTTTTAATTCAGTTCTATGAATTTTTGGTAAAAGTGCAAATTTTGTAATATTTTTTCAGATATAATATGAAAAACAATGTGCTGTTGTAACACCATTTGTTACAACATTGTGTTATGCATGGCGATTAAAACAAATTATACAATTCAAATGTGAGAAAAAAAGATCATACTGTGCAGCATTAGAGTCTCAGCTTGCATTTAATGAAAAGCGAAAAGGTAGCTACTACCTTTTTTGCCTGAATTGCCCAACAATGAAAGATATGACTTCTAGATGTCAGAACAATGATGAAGACAAACATTCCATCAAGGTTACTTTATTAGGTTTACTTCAGAAATTTTCTACACAAGTTTATAAATATATATGGATAAGAAAAATGTGTAGTGCCATTTGAAATACTTTTTTAACACTTTTAAATGGCTATTTTACATTTTTAAATGCATATTTTGCCTGCCTATGTCTAAAGTTTTTCATGCCTATAAATCTGCATCTTATTTATGATATTCTTGTACATTGATTTATAGTAAGTTGAAAGCTTTGAGGAAATTTTTGAATAGTTGGTCATCTTTTACTTTAACAGACAGTTTATACTGAAATCACTGCACAATAAAAATGTATAGTTTCTGCATCTTTTAAGTATATAAAAACAATTTCAAGATTTTTTAAGAAAACATTTATGCTTCCTTTGGGGCTTACTACATAAATCCAAGTTTTTGTTTTGGTTAACGTACAATAGATATTTCAAAGTCTTTATCTTTTAAGAAAAGGGAGTATTCTGTGACTGACACACACTGAACAATATTTTTAACAAAGCTGCATATTGTGATTTGCTTACTTGCCTACATTAGCTACTAGTGAGGGTGAATCCTGAAATGTGTGAGCTATTTAGTTGTTGCATTGACAGTGCAGTCAGTGTAGTCACATTGCAGTCACATTGTACAGTGAAGGATAATATTTTAAAGCATTGTAGGTCTTTTTCAAGTAATATTTCCAGATCTGTGAGCTTGTTTTTTAATGATTGTACATTTTTGTTTAAGGCTAAATGTACCGACACTAGTTCAATTTGTCGCCACCACGTGGCAGCACCAAGTTTAGTGAATTTTACTTTACCGATTACGTCTGAACAAATGGTCCGATTTTCGATCTGTAAACGGCATTTGACTCCTGTTTATAATAGAATTTACGCTACGAAGCCCTTTTTCCAAAAAAACTAGCAGAAACTCGATTTTTAAAATTTTTCTCGTACTTCCGGGAACAATTTCAAAAATGTGGGCTTATAGCGCGATGGCGACACGCTTCCAGAATCCAACGCCGTGTCAAACATGCAAATCGGATAAATAGGAGCGACGGTAAGTGAAATTTCGAAAAACACCTCACCCCACTCCCCCTTCCCTTTCCCCTTCCGCGCCGGCGCTTCCGGCGCTTCCGGCGTGACATCCGCCCCTTGTGGGCCGGGCGGCGCGGCGAAACCGGCACGGGCGAGCCGGCGCGGCGACGGGCTCTTGGCTGAACTTTCGGGGGCAGCAAGCCAGACACCCTGTCACTTCGTTGATGCTTCCGTCACTTCGCATCCCAAGATATTTTTAACCCAAATATGAAACTAGTGATGCTGCAGTGGCGTAGCGTGACTCACACGTTTGGGGATGCTCAACAATAACACACAAAATGTCACTATCAAGTACTTCGTCTAACAGGCGAACGCAACACAAGGCAGATACACTGGGACTACTTCCACGATCTCGATTGCTTACGACGGTGTAGGCGCTTCCCACAAAATCCTCACAGCAGTCAGGGCTGCCGATGTCTTGAAAGCAAATTATACAATGGCTCAGCTTTAATTCTTATACGCGAATGGCAATAAGACCATTTGTTAATTTATACATTGCAGACTTAAATAATATGTAATCTATTTAAGAGATAATACAATTTCTTGGATATTAATTAAGAAATAGTAGTCAGGCACTATTTCTACAGTTTGTACCCATGACCAAGCGGGGACTCCCGAGTGAGAGAGAGAAAGATAATTTACTGAACGCCTGAAGTGTGCTGCGCTCTCGTGCACAAACGAGCTTCTTTCCGCAGTAGACGCTAGCGTAAAGCAGTCGGGTTTCTCTGGGCCAGGGGTGAAGAGGGGAGAGGGGGATCTCGCCATCTGCGCATGCGTCATTGCTCGTCGCAATCTGGCGGCCGACGCTGAAGTATTTTAGCTTCCAACCAATCAGAGGCCAGCTTCAACAGCCCGCTGAATTCAATCATAGGAAATCAATTTTAAATTAATACAAAACGTGTTTCGCTCAACAGACCACTTGTAAGATTATCAATACAGTATTTAAGGTTCTTATATACGGGAATGCTCAGCATCTCAGCGTCCCCTGACGCTACGCCACTGTGATGCTGTAATAGGGGCAAACGGTCTCGTATCATCTTTAATAGTAGTATAAAACTATTATCTTATTCACATATTCCATCTACCTTCGAATACCATCATAAGAATGTCTGAGGTATCACTCAAAACACCGATCCCGCTTTGGTGCTGATTAAAAAAAATGAACTAATTGCGTAAATATCACCATATTCCATCTCCTCACATCGTATTTTAGATATATTTTACTTCTAAGATCTTCCATTACCATTTCACTACCGGAAAGAACAAGCGGAGATAACGCAAGAGCTCTTTTATCCTACGACTCGATTTATCATTTCAAAACGGCGTTTGTCACCTTGATAGAATTCACCTGGTTAATTCCCTCTTCCAAGTAAAACAGCCGAATCGAATTTTTAAAACGTTTTCGTACTTTAGGACAAATTGCACATACTTTCTCATAGTAAAGTATTCTAATTTCTTTGGTCTGGGTCAGTTTTACCATCTTTCCCCATCTTCTGACATCTTGCTGACATCTATCGCCGCCCAAAATACATTTTTTGAACTTTTCTCATTTTTCAGCTTCTTAATGGTAGATACGAAATATTACTTTTAGGATATTAAAGAAGAGTAAAACTTCGTCCTATATAGGAATTTTCATTGATAAATTTGGAACCGCTCTTAAGAAAATGGCGTTTAAGCGTAAATGCGAAAATGGAAGCATCGGAATTTTTACAAGAATCTTTCGAGTTTTCGAACAACTTCATTCGGTGACATTTAAAGCACTTCTACTCACAAATGTAATAATGTATAAAATTTCTGGAAATGTGAACATTAATGGCGTGAGAGACACTTAAAAATACATTTATTTATTTTTTGAAAAATCAAAAAAATACAGCCAAATTCATTTTATGTCAACTCAAAGAATGCAAGTAGCATTCGTACGAAAAGTTTGAAGAAGCAATTTGAGAAAATGGCGTTTGAGCATTTGTGCAAATTCGGAAGTTTCAGTTCATTTTCACAGAAAACATCTGAGTTGTCGAGGAACTTTTAAGACATAATGTAAAGCACATGTACTCGTAAATGTAATAGTAGGGAGTTTTTGCACCCTCGAACGTTACATACTATCGATCTTCTGCTCATTCGCAGTGTAAGTTTCGCATCACCTTGGTGCATCTGCGCATGCGCAAAAGATCGATAGCACTTAACGTTCGAGGTGGCAAAAGCTCCCTAATATGAACAAATTGCCGTTAATGAAAATATTTACGAAATGAAAGGCTAGTCAAAGAATTACATTTTTGTAATTTTTGAAAAAAAAAACAAAGGAATAGAGCAATATGGCGTTTATGTCATCTCAGAGTACATCAGGTACTATCCTTTCCAAAAGTTTCAGGAAAAAAGTTGAAGTCGATTTTGAGAAAATCTTGTTCTTGTAATTTTTAAAAATTGCACAAATTGCACTCAATATTGCGCGAAAACTACTAAAAATTTCAAAAAAATGTGCATGACCTTATTGAAAGAACTAAGTATGGAGAACAAATATAATTTTAAGAGAAAATCTCTATCTTCAATTTTGTAGTTGTAGGAAGACGCCGAAAAAAATTCGAACTTTTGCAATTTTCCCAAAATCAGTCAGCAATGAAAATAAGAGCTATGCCACCTTTAGTGTATTTTACTTTATTCTTACAATTAATTTAAGGAAAGCATTTGGAGTAATTTTTGATTGTTAGTGATTTCGGGCGCGTCAACTACTGTGGTCATTAGTCCCGTAAGTGCAATGCACATGCATTATTTCATCGTGAGGTGGAAGAGATGTTGCCCGCTATTCCGATGGCGAGATCCGGCGCCGACTTTCCGTCCACTAGCGGGGCTTCCCAACCAGGTATCTGCCACCAGCGGGGCACCACCCCGGCCGGGACAAGCTCTAAATCACCGACCGATTTACCTGTCGGCTTGCCGGGTTCTTTCTTAACAAGGTATCTCCCACCAGCAGTGCACGGCCCACAGCCGGGACAAATTCCAATCCTCCCATTGGTCTCCCAGCATATATGGTAGTGTTGTGCAAGTTAGTGTGTGTGTGTGTGTGTGTGTGTGTGTGAATGAAGATAGGACAAGGAAGAGGAAGGAAATATCGCGCGCGGTACGTTTGTTAAGGTATTGCTCCGGCATTCGTTTGATGTTGATCGGAGAAACCACGGAAAACTTCCAATCAGAGCAGCCGGTCGCTAGAATTTTCCTCCAGACATCGGTTGAATTCTACATCTAACTGACAAGCTAGTGTTGAAAATTCTGCCACAATCGGGACTAGCACCTCTCGGTCAGAGGCATTGCAGTGACATCAGTTGATGCACTGAGCCACCTATCCTGGTTGACATTTTTGAGAAAATGTTGAAAATGTCCCTGGGTCTTAATATAAAGTATCTCCAAAAATTAATGAATGTTTTTAAAAATCGCAGAACTTCGACTCAGACCAGATTCAGTTGAGCAAAAATTCTACACATAGTTTAGGCGCTAGTGGTGTTCACATACGCCCAGACAGGCACACACAGACAGATGGACGGACGAACGGACGTTAAAAAGTCAAAACACACATACACCCTTTCGGTATCAGGGGACCCCAAAACGAGTACTTCCGTTATAATCTCGAAATAGATTTTCCGCAGCATTACATAACTTTGTGTAATTAACACGAGAAAGTAACTAGTGGTGCTACAGAATGGCACAGATTTTCCCGTATTAGTTTTCAATTTCCCATAGTCTCAGCCAGCTATTCGGGCTTTGTCGAAGTAAAATTTACTATTTTGTTGGCATGGGCTAGATTTATGGCCTTGCCCCATCTTGCCACCAGCCATTTAAAGCACCCATAATATTTTTAGGTTTTTTCAATTTTTCGGTTTCCTAATGGTAGATTCAAAATATTGCTTTTAGAATATTAAAGAAGACTGAAATCTTGTCCTTTACAACAATTTTCATTCATAAACTTGAAACCGTTTTTAAGAAAAGGGTGTTTAAGCATCTGTGTCAATGCGAAATATGAAGCCCTTTTTCTTTGAGTTTTTTTAAAATTTATTTTAAGATATTTTAAGCTCTTCCATTCACAAATGCAATAATGTTTATGAATCGCTGCAAATGTGCATACAAGGCAGGCGAAATATTTAAAAAATACATTTGTGTAAATTTTGAAGAAAAACAACAACAAAATAATACAACAAAACCTTTTTTGTTTCCTTAGACAGTGCATTTCGCACTATAAGTACAAAAACTTTGAACAAAAAATTTGGAACCTTTTTCAGAAAAAATTGCCGTTTGAGCGTTTCTGAAAATGTGAAATTTCGAGTTCATTTCCAAAAAAATTTTTAGTTTTCGAAAAACTTTAAATGATATAATTTAAAGCACGTGTGCTCATAAATCTAATAATGTGAACAAATCGCCGATAATGTAAATATAAACGACGTGACAGGCTATTCAAAAAGTTTCATTTGTGTTATTTTCGCAAAAACAAAAGAATAGAGCAAAATAGCGTTTATGTCATCTCTTAAAGTACATTTCGCAATATCCCTACCAATAGTTTAAAGGAAAAAAAATGGAGCCGATTTTCAAAAAAACCTTGCTTTGTTATCGTTTAAAGTTGCATATATTGCACACAAGTTTGCGCCAAAACTACCAAAATTGTTTTAAAAAAATTCATGACCTTAAAGAAAGAACTAATTATGTACAACAAATTTCTTAGAAAGGAAAAGTCTCTATCGTCAATATTGTAATTGTAGGAAACGCCGAAAAAATTCAATCTTTTGCAATTTTCGAAAATTCAGTTATCAGTGAAATCGGACCTAAGCCATGTGTATTTTATTCCATTTTTACGAGAAATATAAAGAAAAAATTAGGAGCCATATTTGAGCAATTACTTAAAATATCCGGGGGGATTCGTGTAATGTATCTCCAAAAAGTAATGCACGTTTTTGAAAATTGCAGAGCTTCGACTGACAGTAGATCGACAGCAGTTTTTTTTTCCAGTTTGGAAAAATTTGTACGCAGTGTAAACGCTAATGCTGTTCACATACACCAGAGAGACTGACGGACGTTTTTCCGTCAATCAATTTTTCGGTATTAAGGACCCACAAAACATGGATTCTGGCTACGAGTTACAGGAAGTAATTTGCTATACAACAACAGGATTTATCCACATTTTCATTACCAGGATTCGGCTTTGAGAGTTTTCCTGCGCACGATATAACTTTCTCTTCGTATGAAGATTGAGAAGAGAGATAAAGTAAAATAAATGTTCACAATTTGAAATTCCATTAATAAAATATTAATTATATCGAATTTAAAAGTAACTACTTTTTCTGCCTACTGTTTTTTTTATTTCTCTCTATCAGCAATGAAAACAAAGAGATGCACGTAGAAAACTCAGAGACGAACAGAAAATCTTTGAAGCACTCTGTTCGAAATCTTTATGTGCAGCACATAGGAATGTCAGCAATTCTGAATTAGTATTAGACAAAATACGCTCATTGCTAAAATATAAACACACATTTAAATAAAAACTATTTTTCAAAATTAATTAAATATATTTTGGGAAATAATTTCAAGAAAATTTGGTAGATTTGTGAAAATATCTTAATAATTAATAAATATACTGTTAAGCAGATATTAAATGATCAGCAAAATATGTAAAATACGTAATACAGTATAAAATTTGTAACGAAAAATTTAAATATTTTGTTAGGATTGCAACAGTTCGCCAAGATTACAAAATGAGAACAGTAGACAAAACATATGTAATCACATTAGATCCGGACTTTAGCCATGAGATCGTCAAGCAGTACCGCGAAACAGAATTTTGACGTTACTGAAGATCATTTTTTTAAATGACTAGAGAAGTCTATTTATCCGATTTCAATGTATGATATGGCGTTAGATTCAGGGTGCATCTCGCCAGCGCGCTATTTTACCACTTTTTCAAATATGTCCGCAAGTATAAAAACATTTTAAAAATTCGATTCGGCTGTTTTTCTTGGAAGAGGGAATTAACCAGGTGAATTCTATCAAGGTGACAAACGCCGTTTTGAAATGATCAATCGAATCGTAGGATAAAAGAGCTCTTGCGTTATCTCTGCTTGTTCTTTCCGGTAGTGAAATGGTAATGGAAGATCTTAGAAGTAAAATATATCTAAAATACGATGTGAGGAGATGGAATATGGGTGATATTTACGCAATTAGTTCATTTTTACTTTCCCGTATACGTACGTATACACGGAGTGATATACGTAGTATAGGGAAAGTTATGTAATGCTGCGCAAAAAAAGGGCCAGTTTTCGGCGGAAAAAATTAATTGCCGGGCCGTGAAAACGAATAAGTGGATAAAACCAGTTGCTAAATTAAGAAAAAAAATCCTCTATCTCGTGGTGTGGTCAAAATCCATGATTTGTTGCTTCTTTATACTTAAAAATCGATTGACGACATTCCGTCCGTCTGTCCGTCTGTGGTCAACGCTAGCGCCTAAACCGTTCGGTCGATTTTCTTCAAAATTGATATTCCCCAGTCGATCTGATTCTAGTCGAAGCTTTGTGATTTTGAAAAGATTCTTTAAAATTTGGGGGTACTTTATATGAAGCCCCCCGGGGATTTTCAACATTTTCTCAAAAACGGCTCCAAATTTTTTCTTTAAATTTCTTGTATGAATAGAGGAAAATACACTTTTTAACATGGCATAGGTCCGATTTTCACGTACAGCTCTGAATTTTCGAAAATTGTGAAAGTTTGAATTTTTTCGGCGTCTTTCTCCAACTACAAAATTGAAGATAGAGATTTTTTCTTCAAATAAAATTTGTTCTGCATATTGAGTTCTTTAATAAAGGTCATGTAAATGTTTTTCACAATTTTGGTAGTTTTCGTGCAATATTGCGTGCAATATGTGCAATTTTAAAAAATTACAAAAACAAAATTTTCTCAAAAACGGCTCCAAATTTTTTCTTTAAACTTTTGGTAGGGATAGTGGTAAATGTACTCTATCAATGACATAAAAGCCATTTTGGTGTATCGGTTGGTTTTTTCAAAAATTACCAAAATGTAAATTTTTTTACTTGTCTCTCACGTCGTTAATATTTACATTATCGGCGATTTTTTTACATTATTATATTTACGAGTATATATGCTTTAAATAATGTCAAGTAAAGTTTCTCGAAAACACTACCGTTTTCTGTGAAAAGTAGCTCAAATTTCGGCATTTTCAGAAATGCTCAAACGTCATTTTCTCGTATATGGCTGCAATTTTTTTCTTGAAACTTTTGTAACGGATAGTGCTAATTACACTCTTTAGTATAGCGTGAAGTTTATTTTGAGTTTTTTTTTGTTTTTTTCAAAAATTATATAAATGTAAATTTTTTGAAAGATCTCTCACATCTTTAATATGCACATTATCCGCAATTTGTAAAGATGATTATATTTGTGAGTGTAAGTGCTTCAAATAACTTCAAATAAAGTATTTGAAAACTCAAAAATGTTCTGTGAAAATGAGCTTCAAATTTCGCATTTTTAGTAGTGCTAAAAAGCCATTTTCTCTTAAACGGTACATAATTTTTAAAAGAAAATTGCCATTTACGGCTAGGTTTTTGTGTTCTTTAATATTCTAAAATTAATGTTTCTGTTCTACCAATAGGAAACCGAAAAATTAAGAAAATGACAAAAAAATGTACTTTTGGCGATGATAGATGGTAGCTGGCAAGAAAGAGTATGTGGCAAGTCCGAATAGCTAGCGAAGACCCAGGAAAATAGAAAACTAATACGGGAAAGTCTGTGCCATTCTGTTTCTGTTTTTTGACAAATAAATAAATAAAATAAATACGGTCATGCTTAATTTTTTCAAAATACGAGTAGTTTTTCTTTAATTTTGTGACAAACGTAATAGGCCGCTGTAAATTTACTGCGCTTCGGACAGCTGGATGCGTCGTAAATTAGAATGTGCAATTTTGTATATTATTTCTTTCTTCGTTTTTACATTCGAACTTTGTTCTAGACTTACACATTAATATTTTAGAAATTGTTTATTTTGAAATATTTGAAATAAGTAAAAAGAATTAATAGCTCTCAGAATAGCGACAATGCAGGGTCTGCAACAATGGAATTCACTTTGCGCTCGCGAATATCTGTGAATTAGTGTCATTGTTGTGACCTAATGGAGCTGTATGAAAAGGAGTTATAATTGTCTAATTTATGTTGATATTTGCAGGCAAATATTTAGTTTTGCACCAAATGCTGTACCATTTGTAGTGAGTAGAGAATTTGTTGCATCGTGCCCGTTTCGAGCCCGTCGCCGCGCCGGCTCGCCCGTGCGGGCTTCGCCGCGCCGCCCGGCCCACAAGGGGCGGATGTCCCGCCGGCGTGGAAGGGGAATGGGAAGGGGGAGTGGGGTGAGGTGTTTTTCGAAATTTCACTTACCGTCGCTCCTATTTATCCGATTTGCATGTTTGACACGGCGTTGGATTCTGGAAGCATGTCGCCATCGCGCTATAAGCCCACATTTTTGAAATTGTTCCCGGAAGTACGAGAAAAATTTTAAAAATCGAGTTTCTGCTAGTTTTTTTGGAAAAAAGGGCTTCGTAGCGTAAATTCTATTATAAACAGGAGTCAAATGCCGTTTACAGATCGAAAATCGGATCATTTGTTCAGACGTTATCGGTAAAGTAAATTCCTGCTGATGGTGCTGCGATCTATTGAATTTTCCTACAAGTTTTTTTCGGTACATTTAGCCTTAATACATATAGATGTTTGTTGGCTTTGTGGGGAGTTGTGGGTTTTCTTTTTAAGTGTAATTGTTAAAGGTCTTAGGTGGGAGTTGCAATGGAATTTGTATTTTGGATAGGCATTGGTTTAGATGGGCATGGGCAGATGGGGAGGAAGTTGGAGAAGTGGGAGTGAGACAGGTGTGGCCAATAGGAGAGGATCATGAAATGGAGGTTGTGATGATGAAGGGGTGTAAGTGGAGATGGATGTTTTGGGGGTATAAAAGGCAAGTGTAGTAAAACTTGCTCAATGTGGAATCTCAAGGGACAAGTATTTTTTTCTGAATTAGACAAGATTCCGCATTATACAATGGAATATTGTAGAATTTATGTTCGCCAGGACCGCAGTTAATGTAATGTTCTTATTAGACAGATTTCCACATTAAACATGATATGCAATGAACAAGTTTTACTGTATTATGCATTGTTTTCTATAAGAGTGGTTTAACTCTTGTACTTTGAACAGTAGGTGACTATAAACATTTGATAATTAGTGATTTTCTAACATAGAATTCACAGTTGGTGTTAGTTTTATATTTTGTGTTTTAGATACTATTCTGGGAGGTTTTCTGTGTTTATAATCTAAAAGTTGGATATCTTCGAAATGTATATGGTGTTTGTTTTTGATTCTATGTTTTTTGCTAAGGAGTTTTGTCTCTTTGGATGTTGCTTTTGGGAGTAAACCCAGGTTCCCAAAATGTTGTTGCTGCTTTCAGTATAAACAATAAACAATAGTGTCTGTCTGAAATGATTGTCTAAAAAACACAGGTACATTAAATAATCATAATCCAAAGACATTGTAAAAATTAGATTATATTAAGTGAAGACTTTGTGAATCAAGAGACAGACTTCTCAACCAAGAAGCAGAATGTGGACAAAGTCATAGGGCTGGTATTTACGCCGGTTGTTTTGTGTTGACTTAACCCCAAATATATTTTATTTTTGAGTGTTTATAAAATAGAAACAAAAATCACAAGAAATCTGTCTTCTGTAATATAATCTAGTTTGCTCATCAAAAATGTTTAAATGGTCAAAAACGCTGGGATAATGTTTTGGACAGCTCAATTCTCACCAACTTGTCAGAGCAATTGGGTGTAAACCAGGAGTTGCAGGTTTAATTGCCAATTGAGGTGAATAATGCTTTGAACAATTGAATTTTTAGAGACCATTCATCTTCACTTTTTACCTCTGATACATTTGCAGTTTTAAATGTTGCAAATGGCTTACTAGAATTCAATGGGGAAGCAGTCATAGGGATTCATTTACAAAGTAAATTATTAATTCACATGACAGACACTTCTAGGAACAAATTTGAGTGATGACTTATCCCTGATAACTTAGATCAGGTCTCTGCTTCTGAGTTCTCCAATCATCATGATCATGATTTCTACTTGGTCCTTTTCTCTTTTAGTTGTAATTCATCTATCAGTTTGTAATGAATCGATTATTATTCCTTCTTTTTCTCCCTTTTTTGTTTTCTTTATCTCATTTTATGTCTGGTGTTATTTTCTTTCTTTTGCCCAAATTTTTCTTCTGATTTTGTATCTTCTCTTGGAAATTGCTAATTTTTATTCTTTTTAAATTCTTTTTCTGAAGTTAGGTTTACAGGGCTTAGTCAGTAGGAAAAAAATTGTGCTATTTGGTAATTCTTGGTTACATAAATACTTTTTTTTCTATTTTTTCTGTCTTTTAATTCCTCATTTGAGTTTTGGAATGTTTGTCAAAATAATGAAATATTTTCTGTCAGACTTTTGTTATTCATTCTTTCCAGGTGTTTGTAGAATTCTTTCATTTTCTACTTCTTTTTCTTAATTCAAGAAACAATGTTTCAATGTTGCTTTTCAATTTCCATTTTGAATTCTCTACATTTGGTTCTATCTTTTGTTTTTATAATTTTTTTCCTTTCTATTAATTTCATTACTGTATGTTTTGTAGGACCTTTTCATGCATAAAGACTTTCCAAACTTAATCAGTATTGTAATATATTTTTTTAAATATGGAAGTAAGTATTTGTTGTTTTATTAATTGGATGTCTAAGTGCCATTTTTCTTCCATTTATAGGTTCTTTTGTATAGAATAATGGTTTTTCAAGCTTGTGGGCCCTCCTTTTCTAAGTTCTCTATTTGGGCAGGACCCTTCAAGACAACAGAATTCCACAAATAATTTTGTGTATTTATCAGTGAATTTATTCATTTATCAGTGAATAAAGTGTGTGGAATTTCGTTCTAATTTTCTATTAAAATTTCCAAAAATTGAACGGATGTGATTTTCAGTAATCTACACATAAATGATCAATACATATACAAAATAGGAAAACATTGAAAAGATGAGAAAACAACATAAAGTATGTTTCAGTAACCAGATTATAGAAATTATGAATATAATAAAGTTAAAGAGTGATGAAACTATATGTGTGTTGTAAAAAATTCTTTAAATTTATGTGCATAAGTGTGTTTATGTGCATTGTTAATTTAAATCAAGAATGGCCAACTTCCTACTCCCCAAGAGCCACTTTTTTGTTTTTAAATGAAGGAGAGGGCTGCACAACTAATTCAAGAAATGCACATACATCAATAACAAAATAGATGAGAATCAATATTAGTTATGCAAAATACCATACATTTTAATGTAAAGTTCAATAATAGTAATAAGTGTAACAAATATATTTTATTTTCTTTAATTATTTTGTTCACAGAAAACAAGTTAATATTATTAGGCCTATGCATACAAAGAAAACAAAAATCATTACACATAACAAAAGAAACAAGAACACACAAATAACAGATTTCTTACCTACATGCTACTAGCTTATCTGTGCCTAGCAGTAAGTAAATCTTTAAATATAGGTAGTGAGAACGTTATGGGTGGGCACAATTGTTCAACAGCATATCGAAAGTCAATTTGAATGGAAGTAGTTGCTACTTTCAGCAGATCATGAAGATGGTTGTGTGTAAGGTTTTGGCGTGTGTGTTGATTTTATGAACATCATTGTTGGATAAGTCTTCTCACAAATGTGAGTACTTCCAGACACATGATATTTTTTCTGCTGAAATCACGTAGTGAGACATTTTTCTTCTGGCATCAGTTCCAAAATGCATTGCCAGTTTCTGATCATGAATGAAAAATGGGTCACTTTGCAAATCACAAAGTCCTAACGACCATTATTGCCCTACTGTAAATATCACAAGTCATTTGATTGTTTAAAAAGAGATGAGGGCCTCCTTTCATTGAAATCTGAAAAATCATTCATTTAATGACTCCAAAAGCATATTGAAAGCTGGATTACAAAGCTGAAATCACTTGCTGAGTTTTCTTTCACGATTTCTTTCAATGTGAGAAAATTAGTGTATTTCAAGGATGGATTTGAAAATTTTCAATCGACTTCCAAATCCATCTAAAAGCCAACTAACTCAGGTTTGGTTTGATTTCGGCCCCTGTTACTCCAGTTCAGTTCATTCAACTGCTGAGGATGTCTGTTACAAAAGCTGAGTTGACAAAATGTGAGAATCAAGAATCTTTTCTTTCATTTCAACTTGAACTAGATGTTTTGACTAAAAATTGAGAAATTCGCATTACTTCTTTTCAAAGAAAGGAAATCATTTATAAATAATATATTTATATGTTATATAAATTTATATATATTATAAGCAATTTCCTTGCTCTATCCAGTAAATGTCTGTGAATAGTGTAAAGTCACCAAACTCTGGCTCCAGTTTTACATATTTGAATACAGATAAAATGAAGTGTCATAAGATTTATGCATTGCTTGGTTCTCCTAAATGGATTTATGGAAAAAAACTGCATGTTTGTATGAAGAATAAAATATTAACCTAATATTTTTTAATCTGTTGTGGGTTGCATAAAACAAGGTTGCAGGCTGCCAGTTGGCCATCTCTTGTAACACATATAAGCAACAATTTCTGATAAGTGTATCTATTGTGTTGCTTCAATAACTTGTGTTAAGTTTACTGAATTGTTACCCATCTGCGTAAAGCAGGGAAACTTGTGGATATTCTTGTGTGTTTTTTCCAAATACTTGATCATTTATGATGAGACATCAGAATTATCCACATTGACAATTAGCATAAGTGATAATTTTAAAGTTATCACTTCTAGTTCTGAAAATTTCAACTCTACCACTTGATGTTTTGTTTCTGCACAGCACCAATTATTACGAAGAAAGTTGATGAGGGTGAACATATCAATTGTTTAGAGCACACATATTTAGGGACCCATATTTCTAAACAAAAGACTGGGTCACAACAAAATTATGATTAATGTGGTAGGGGTCTTTTATGAAAGAAAATACCATTATTCAGTGTACTTCATGAAAGCAGAAATAATTTGCTTCATTTGGTGCATTAAAAACGGTAATGTGATACAATTGAACTGACAATTATGAAACAAACTAATATTAAAAAATAATTAAAAGTTTATGTGTGACATATCACATTTCACATTGGCTTTGGAACAGTCAGCAGTTTTTTGAATGGGAAATGTGCTTTAAATTTCCGGAAACACACACTTTCTTCTACTTTGTTTTTTTTAATAAAATTTTTGTAAACTTCGTGCAATTATTTTAAATGCTACCTTAACACTTACTATCATTATGCGAACAAAAGGATCAACTCAAATGAACAAACAAATCTTTCTAATGAATCTTTCTAACCACAGTTCATTGGGGAAATTCAAAATCATATGTACAAAATAACAAAATTGCTATCAGAAATTATTGAACTTTTTTTGTTTTTGTAAAAATCTAGGGCATTACGATGTCCTAAAGTGATTTGTTGAGACATCGAGACAAAGGTTCAAAATCCGGGACTTTCTTGGGAAAAAATGTACGTATGGGGATCCCTAACATTCTGTGTACAGATTTTCATTTCTTTTTAAATTTCAAGAGAATCGAGCTTGAAAGTTATAAAGCTTGATTCTTTCAAAAGAGCAACATGTTTGCTTTGGACGAAAAACAACCATCCTCTCTCTTCGTACCCCATGAACATACAATGGTATTACTAGGTAGATATGAATGAGGGGTTTCCAAAAGTTTATTAACGTATTATGGATGGACAATGTTTGTGCGGTAAGGCCATTGATATACAGACTGCAAAAAGGAACTCTCAAATGCTTCGAATAAAAAGCAATATCTGAGAAACTTCAAAAGAAGCTTCGAAACGATCTCTGAGAAACATAAAAAGTGAAAATGAATTGGTACGATTCTGAATTAAGTACAGTAGGTAGTCGATTATCGAACGTCAATCGTCCGAAAACGTCAAATTTACGAACTCATATTTTCTCTGAATATTTTTTTAAATATTAGTGTATCGTATACCATACGTATTCATTTTCTTTTTAATACTGGAATATTGAGTATAATCCCCGATATGATTGACAGTAACGAGATACTGTACTGTATCTGACTTCAGTGAACTTTGCCAAATCCTAGAATAAATGCTTACGAACTCGAACTGTTTCATTATTAGCAGAAAACCTACCGCTTTTCATTGCCATTATGTCGTTTATCCGAATTTTGGAATATCCGAACTATATCTGGTGCCAATTAGTTCGGGTAATCGATGTCCCACTGAAATGATTTCACTGACACACATTAGGTTCTTGCAGGCAGTGATTACAATTGATTATTACCAGTTTTAGATTGAAAATTATGGAATTCAAAGATTGCCTCGGTATTCTAATGGCTCATTCTTGCCATTGTGCAAGTGTTTTACTTGCATATGCGGAGTATAGGGAAAGTTATGTAATGCTGCGCATAAAAAACGGCGGATTTTCGTCAGAAAAAAAATTCATTGCCTGGCCTGATAAAGAAAAGTGGATACATCCAGTTGCTAATTAAGAAGAAAAAAATCCCTAACACGTCATGCAGCCAGAATCCGTATTTTGTGGGTCCTTCATACTGAAAAATCGGCAAACACGTCTCTCGTCTGTGACAACGCCAGCGACTAAACCGTTCAGCCGATTTTCCCAAAATTGACGTCTTCGATCGATCTGACTGATCTCGCAGCCCCTTGAATTTGAAACCGATATTTTAATTTTGGGGGTACTTTACATGAAGCCCCTGACACATTTTCAAAACTAAAAAAAAGCGCCAACAATTTGACTAAAATTTTGTTGGATAATCTGCAAGTCATTTAAGAGATTGGCGTAGGCTTTATGTTGGTTGAAAACTCTGATTTTTCGAAATTGAAAAAATTCAAAATTTTTTTCGGCGTCTCCTACAACTACAAAATTGAACATAGAGATTTTTTTCTCCACATAAAATTTGTCCTCCAAAGTGAGTTCTTGTACACAAAACCAATTGAAAGCAAAACGTCCGTCCGTCGTTCGTTTGTTGAAGAAACCCTGTCCATCTGGCCTGGGTCGAAGCTCTGAGATTTTGAGAAAACATTTATTAATTTTGGGGGTACATGAAGCCCCCCGGACATTTTCAAATTTTCTCGAAAACTGCTCCAATTTGTTCTTTAAATTTCTTGTTAGAATAGAGTATAAAAATACTGTATTAAGGTGGCATAGTTCGATTTCACGGTTAAAACTCTGAATTTTCGGAGATAGCGAAAGTTTGAATTTTATTATTTGAATTGAATTATTTAAATTGAATTATCGGCGTCTTCCCCCAACTACACAAATGCAGATAGAGATTTTTCCATCAAATAAAATCTTCTTCAGAGTGAGTTCTTTCTTTAATGTCATGTACATTTTTTGGAAAATTTCAGTAGTTTTCGCGCAATATTGCATGCAAATGTGCAATTTTAAAAAAAATACAAAAACAAGATTTCTCAAAAACGGCTCTTTTTTCTTTAAACTTTTGGTAGGATCCCTAATGTACTCTATGAGAAGACATAAACGCCAATTGCTATATTCTTTGTTTTTTCAAAAATTACAAAACTTTACTTCTTTGACTTCTCTCACGTCGTTATTATTTACATTAGCGGTGATTTATTGACATTATTACATTAATGAGTACATGAGCTTTAAATTATAATAAAAACTTGCTTTTAATAGCTGTGCTTTAATAATTTTGGGTCAAAGCAAAGTTTCTCGAAAACTCAATCGTTTCTGTGAAAACTAGCTCAAAATTCCGCATTTTCAGAAACGCTCAAACGCCAATTTCTCATAATGGCTCCAAATTTTTTCTGCAAACTTTTGGAATGAATAGTGCTAATTGCACTCTTTAATATGATGTAAAGTTTATTTTGAGTTTTTTTTGTTTTGTCAAAAATTACACAGATGTAATTTTTTTGAAAGATCTCTCACATTTTCATACACACATTACATGTAATTTGTAAACATTATTATATTTGTGAGAGTAGGGGCTTCAAATGACTTCAAATGAAAATTTTTGAAAACTCAAAAAATTTTGTGAAAAGGAACCTCAAATTTTCGCATTTTAGTAACGCTGAAACCATTTTCTTAAAATCAGCTATAAATTTTAAAAGAAAATTGCCATGAGAGACGAGGTTTTTGTGATCTTTAATATTTTAAAATAGGGCGGTGATAGATGGGAGCTGGCAAGAGTATGTGGCAAATTCCAAATAGCTATCACAGACCCAAGGTAATAGAAAACTATAATGAAATGTGTTCATAAAAATCAAATCTTCAAATAAGGTCATGTGTTCAATTTTCAAAAAATGAGTATTTTTTGAGAAATTTGGGTCAAACACAGGCAATTTTGTATTCTTTAAACATTTTTTTTCTAAAAACCGCACCACATTTTTTTTTATAAATTGGGACCTTAGATAGTGTAAAGGAAGCTTAAAAGAATGGTGCAGGGTTCATGTTCGTTGAAATGCTGATTTTGCAAAAATTAAAAAATGTTCAGCATCTTCCACAACTATAATTGTTTTTCCTAATGAAATTTGCTCATCAAAAACTGATCTTCAAATAAGATCATGTTGAAATTTTTCAAAAATATGCGTGTGTGTAATAAATTTATAATTATATTAATAAAATTTTTAATTAATTATAAAATAAAAATATTTGTGGAGAAATAGGACGTAAACATTAGTCGCCCAATGTTTTTCTTTATATTTAGGACAATTATACAAGCGAATAGGATTCGACGAGATAATCGAAAAAAATAGTATTTTATACTTGAAAATACATTGTTGGGGAACTATGAGGTATAAAAATCGAACTATAGAAACTATAGTTTCAGCGAAATAAAATAAACATTTACCATGGATGTTGTAAACTATTCTTTTAGACAGCCTAACTGACTTCAATTTTTAATTTATCATTTGATTGAATTCTCAATGCATTAAGGTCAGACGAAATACTGTTTCTAAGTTGCATTCATGCTATTTTGTTTGAACATTTCAGCATCATGACACGTTACACCAACACAAAGAAATACTACATTCAAAATCTAATTGTATATTATTAATCACTCCCAAATCATCATTTAGATAATAAATATATGTAAATAATCCTTATTGCAAATAATGAAGCAAGAATAAAACATTATTTACTACTTTTAGTATGCTCTGCATGCCCTAAAAGTAAAGGCTTTACTAGTAGTTGTCTAAAAATATTTCCTATGTTTTCGGTTATTTTTACTTGAATTAAATATATTGGCTTTAACATTTGCAGAGAGAAGGAACACCTCCTCTCTCGTCTTCCATCCAAGAAGAATATTTGGAAGAGAAATTAAAATTTTATTAAATTGCTGCATGATAATTTGCTCAGCAAAATTGAAAACAGCAATTGAAAAATGAAAATTTGGTTTAAGAAATCATGAATTAAGATTAGAGATGAAGGTGACATGAGGCGATCGGATGGCTGAGGTGACTAGAGCGTTTGCCGACTCAGCGTCTCGGTCTGAAGGATGCGGGTTCGAGTCCCGCCGTGGGCATGGTTGTTTGTCCCTTGTCTTCCATGTATGTGCGGAAGACCTTGTGAGTCTTGAACACAGACAGAGGAGCCCGCATGTATGTCTAATGGGAAAAGGTTCATATGTGTCCCCATGAGGATCGTAGTGATTGCCCGCCGCGGATAGTCGAAAATCGACATCCTCTGAAGCTGGAAAAAAGTCCCAGGAAGAAACAAAGAAAAAGAAGAAACTGAATATGGGCAAAGTCTTTTTAACGGGAAAACATTCTGTTAATCACAAACAAAACAAATTGTAAAAAAAAATATTATTAAAATAAAATAATTTTAAGAAAATGGTTCATTGTATCTATGTATTCATTCTATGCATGCATTCATTCACCTATGTAACGTATTCATTGTATTCCTCCTTGCTGAGGGTAAGGAAACTGCCATTTTTCTTTTCTCAAAGATGTTGCTCATCAATAGACCAAAATGCACCCATTGTAATATTCTTAGATCTCTCAAAAGCTTTTGACGTTATTGGTCATAACATCTTACTCTCAAAAAATTATTCGTATGGAATTTGTAGTATGCCCTGATTGGATAACTTCGTACCTTAGAACTCGGACTCAAAGAGTAGAAAACCATACTGGCACGAAAGGACATTACATACTTTTTTCCAATCTTTGCCAAATGAGCATGGGGTCCGCGCAAGGTTTGATCTTCGGTCCTGTCCACTTCTGTATATGTAAACGATAGGGCCCGGATAATTATGTAATTACATATTTTCCTAAGGTAACTCTTATCAAGTCAAATCAACAATTATTCACGTTTTACATCGGTTAGTATCCCAAAAAGTAGAGTTTTTAGTACATATATTTACATATTTTACACAAATGAACATATTTTTTAATATCCTGAATTTTTCCATATCCTACATTTAAAAAATATTAATTTTATTTTTTCTGTCTGGTTTTGATAAGGAAGCATCCAAACAAACAATTCAGCATTGTCAAAATTTTTTTGTAGCATCCTCTCTAAAATGAAGCTATTATTACCGCTGAAATTAGTGTATCCATAAATGCCTACGGTTATTGGAAGTAAAAGGGAAGGCGACGATGCAATCCATTGCTTCTGTTCTGTATTACTGCGATTTTTGTAGGAAGAGCTCTCAAGATAACTCAAATCCATCTTCGCGATGGAATATGTCACGGCATTTCGTATCATTCACAGTCGTTCCGCTAGATTTCGCACGATCGCGACCGTATGAAGCAGTGCTTGCGATCATGCGACTTCTACGGCAAGACCGAGAAAAGACGCGAAATGCCGTGACATATTCCATCGCGAAGATGGGATTTGAGTTATCTTGAGAGCTCTTACTAGAAAAATCGCAGTATAGTTTTCAGAGCGTCCATCAAACTATTATAAACTGTTAAAGATACAACGGGATTTTGTGGCTTAATGAAGTTAAACATAATGTTCTCCTTCCGGTAGTAGTGCAGCGCCGTACACGTGCAAGGCAGCAGAAGCCCTGCAGATATTGTTCCAAAATCCTACTTCTAACCTATCTTGTGCATGCGTTGTGTTGGCAGAACTGATTAGATCTCAGTTTGAAAAAAGTTGACGCATTGATTTCCAATACAAAAAAAGGATTAACGAGATGGGGCACCTGGATCGTCGATGCTACGAGCTACAATACTCAAAATTTTGATTTGTAATACAAGTTATACATTAATTTGATTCTGAAGCTGTAGCGTCTATAGGCATATCGAGGCAATTGTTTTGATACTCAAAAGCTGAACAATTTTGTCCCATTTTTCAGTAAGCAATACAATTAATTTTTGTAAACATCTTCCCTGAAACTTTCTTGTAGCTTTGAAATATCCAATCAGCAGTCGCTTCTTTAAAAACTATTCACTTATTCAGAGGGTCAATAGGAAGAGGTGAGTAGTGAAGAAAAAGAGGTCTTCCGTTCTGGAGAAAAAACCAGGATTCGAAACAATTTGTGCTATTAGTGAAGTGCTATGAGGGGACAATTCCGTCACACTGGATCCAGAAAACACGGAGAAGAATAGAAAGTGTATTTGACATGAATATTTAGATGCGTTTTTAAACAAACCATATTTTCATTCAAAATGCAATTCGTCACACTTTCCTAGAAATTGTCTTTCTTTAGATACCTCATTATAAAGATTGGTTTCGGTTTCGTGTTAGAGCCGCAAAGGGAAGGTATACTACTGAAATAATATCGGAGACGATATATGGTTCTTATTGATACGGAGATCGTTGAAAAAAATAGGATTATGAGAACTATAATGTTTAATTCTAGCCTTAAATTAAGTACACAGAACAATATATATTAAGATAAAGGTATTTTAATAAAAAATAATTGTCATATGTATATATATATATATATATATATATATATATATATATATAGGGTATATAATATATACCGTACAACAATGTCTCGTCATAAACTCTTACGAGATCGTTGATATCATTCACTCTAGGACGGTTATAATGGTGACCCGTTCGAATTTATAGTAAAATTTTGGGCGCCAGGAAGGAACAGGTTACGTAATTAAAACCAATGCTTCCACAGCTAATTTTAACAAATGGATAAATGTCCGGCTAGCTGGGTCAATGGGTCCGTTATGGATAATCGCTATCGCCTAGATAGCCGATTACTTGATCTGCCAACTATACAGTATGGCGAGGAATCTGAAAGGGAATAATTATCTATCTCTAACTACTTAACAATTGTGATTGATCAAATGAAAATCTTTTCATTTCCAAAAGAGAAATTTAACAATTATTTACTTGTATTGACAATTGTTTTGTCTTTAGGTCATGACCTCGTTTAAAATAATACCTTTGTACTGCAGTACTGATCTAACGTCTTGATCTACGACGCCCCGCAGTATCTTCCCACTTGAATGCAGATGAACCCAAGTCCATCTTCTTTCTTCTGATCTTGCGACACTGCCGACGAATCCAGCCCTCACTACCTAGAATATCTATTGGTTCTTACGTGATATTTAGTGTTCCTAGTCCTCCCCAATAGGGTAAAACATTAAAGTCCAACACCGCAATATAAAAGAAACTTTCAAAGTCCTCACGATTTTACCTCTGCCCATCAACTTTCAGAGTCCGAAAAAACTATTGAGTCTTACGTCAAACTTACAAGTCCCACTCCCCTGATATTAATCTCACGAGCGATCTGTACTACTCGACGACCTCTATCAGAATGTCCTTTCTCCACCGTTTTTCCGCCCTCAACGCTTCGGTATCCGTCCTTCGTCTCTTTTTTAAAACAAAACGACAAAATTCGACAGTATATTCTCCTAGCCAATCGATTCATATCTTATCAAACCGAGTAACACGCCCTCGATAGTCATTCCTTTCG